>WNYA01000023.1:58733-548940 GCA_019512145.1 Engystomops pustulosus
CATGCTGCCTGCAGATAGGACTCTATGTACAATCTGCTCAGTTCCTCCTGCTCTATAACATGCTGTCTGCAGATAGGACTCTATGTACAATCTGCTCAGCTCCTTCTGCTCTATAACATGCTACCAACAGATAGGACACTATGAACAGTCTGCTCAGCTCCTCCTGCTCTATAACATGCTACCAGCAGATAGGACACTATGTACAATCTGCTCAGCTTCTCCTGCTCTATAACATGCTGCTTTACCCCCCCTCCCCCTTCCATCCAACAATTATATTAATTATATTAATGATTTTTTTACGCACTTAAAGGTGAGGATTATGATTTATTATAATCTTTTTAATATCCAGTCTTGACATTAACAAAGAAAAAGGTAAGGAAAAAAATCCTTCACAATGGGAAATGCAAAGCAAAAGAAAGATTAGAAAACCTACAGGAAATGTCTGGAAGATATTAGTTCTGCAGCAGATGAGATATGAAGCAACGGCTGGAAGACTGCACAGAATACAGCGAGATACACTGAAAACTGCATGGGATTACACTGGAGCTTGATATATTTGCAATTTTAAATATGGCCATAAACATTGAGCGACGTATGGGACTGGATTTCCTTCTTAAAGAAAACCATCTACCAGGGACATTACTCATAGATCAGGGCACCATAACTGTGGTAAGGTTATATTTGTTATCCATGACCTCCTTCCTTCTAAAATCAACCTTTAAAATTATGCTAATGCATCAGAAGGGTTCTGGTAGTGTTACAAGAGCCTCGCCGCAATTTAGCTTCAGAGGCTGTTACACTGTACATGAGCATGTCTCTCTCTCCCCCTTCTGAAGTTTACCCCTCCCTCTGCCTGCTGCAATATCACGCAGTGGGAGGTAGGAAGTGTAACAGCCCACAGAACAAGGGGCTCTGGTATCCCTCCCAGAGCCTTCGGGCTCATTTGCATAGTTCCAAAAGTTGATTTTAGAAGGAAGGAGGTCATGGATAACAAATATAACCTTACCACAGTCACTGTGCCTGGATCTATGCTTAATTCTCTCTGGTTTATGCTGGATTTTAGGGTAAATTTCATTGAAATATCCTGAGTTTCCCCTGGATGCAGATGTCTTGTGCAGCACAGCCAGTTCCTTCACTAGAGAAGATGGCGTGAAGATACACAACAGAAGAAAGTCTTGGTTACTGAGTGTTTGTACACACATACGCACTGATGTCATTGTTTTCCCGTCACAGGGACAAGCCGAAACGTTACAATTAACAGTAAAACAAAAAACACTTAAAGGGATCGCGTCACCGGACAAGTTCTAATTACGACTGTTTATGGACACTAAGTAACAGAGACATAATCACCAGAATTGTACATCAAATAGCGAGTGTATAGGGAAACATGACTGCGGCTGCTCCTTCAAGGGGAAAAGGAAGACCCTAACGTCAAATGAGTGCATGACCTACAGCTACGTACAGATGGGACCAGCTAAGACCTCAATACAAAGTGTCTTACATATATCTGCTCAGTCTCAACCACTTCTTGGAAGAATAGGATCTCCAAACGGCCAAGTCAATGGCTGGTGCGGCGATGTGCTGGGTCCCAAGGGTGACAAAGGCCACGTAGCATAGTTCAGATGTTGGTCACAAAGTACAAGATGTATCAAAATGTTGTCGGAACTGATGTATCAAAATGTTGTCGGAACTGATGTATCAAAATGTTGTCGGAACTGATGTATCAAAATGTTGTCGGAACTGATGTTGCTGTGGGGACTTCTGTCCAGGGGTTTGCCATCGGTGGGCTCCATGTCATGCACAAACAGATAATGGTCATGAGCGTGGTACCTCCGGCATTGGTGGTTCAGTGTCAGAGGATCCTCCGATGGGCCGCAGGTTTAACCCAGTACTGGACCTTGAACAATCAGGAGAATAAAACCTTATTTGGAGGCTGCTACAGTCTATTTTCTAAGGTTAATGGATGATGGGCCAATAGAATAATTTTATCCAGTAAATCCAAGGAGTCGGGTCCGGCACTGACCAGTCTTATATAAATGGGTTCAATGTGAAGGGGGAAGATCTACCACATTAAGTATTGTAAAATATTGTAACATCAATTATAGCCACTGCCAGAGGTCACCTTAACACCTGTACAAGTGGCTATGACGCTAGTACGAGCAGTTTTACCCCTCAAAGATAGTGTGATGTGGATAAATCCACATTGGTCTATTTTCCCCTCTGCCGGGTTGCAGCCCAATAGAAAGTTATGTGACCAGAGCTCAGTTACTCAGTATGAGCCGGGTGCACATTGTCTATTGCATGCGTTTCACTGGAAATACAGATGCAATCTCTAGACAGGGGCTTACGGCAGAAGGTCAGCACCTGGTTAGGAATCACATCAATGAATAGCTTCCATACTGACCAATGTTAATGGCACTATAGTCCATATAGACATGAGATCCTTACTGCTGGTCAGATGTATGACCTTTCTAAGGTCTTAATGTTTGCATGGAGAGGTTTTACTGTGGTCTTTCAAAGGGGTCCTGACTGCACAATATAAAACTAGAATACAAGGTAACAATTCACACTTTCTTTCCCGCTGTACTGGGGTCTGGGGGTGCGGGGTCCTTTATGCTTAGAATCCACTTACTTTTATAAGAATATCTTTTTCTCGAAACATTGGAAATTATTTTTTTTTCCATTTCCCTCCAGATATGGACGAATGCCGGCAGAGACCAAGTCCGTGTAGCAATGGACGCTGTGAAAATACAGTGGGAAGTTATCGCTGCGCTTGCTCAGCCGGATTCAGCACCAACCCGCAAGGCACCGAGTGCACAGGTCAGATACCAGGGCTGATCCCACTGTAAGATGCAAAGTGACTTGTATCTCTTACACAGAACGTTATCTAAGGATCTGGGGATATTATGTGATGTGATGCCACATGATTACAATGATGGTTAGATATTGTCTGTACTGTTTTCTTGGTCTGTAGGCACATGCGAATGTAGACACAATCCAATCTAAGCTCAATATAATAAATGTGTACAAGGCTTCTGGAGCAGAGTTTTTCAGAGATTCCTTAATGACTGGCACAGCGCCAAGAAACTGGCGCAAGGCGAATGTGGTGCCCATATTTCAAAAAGTCTCCAGAACTTCACCAGGCATTGACAGGCCTGTAAGAATCTCTCGTTGAGAAGGACCTGGGTGTCCTAGTAGATTAAATAACATGATACAATGTCAATCAGCTGCCTCTAAAGCAGTGCCACCTTGTCTCGGGATAGCGATGTAATATAAGCACTGTACAAGGCATTGGTCCGGCCTCACCTGGAATATGTCGTCCCGTTCTGGAGCTGGAGAGGGGACAACGAAGAGCCACAAAAATGATAATGGTTATGGATAGTCGCAGGTAAAGGGAACCTGTCACCAGGGACCTCATTTTCACTAATGACAGGTTGCAGAAGCTTACTACACCTGCAGTGCACATCTGCCTCTCTGCATTTTCTAAGTAATTGCATTATAATATAATCGGTTTTATAACTTACCTTGCACCCTGACAAAATAATGCGGTAGTCACAGGGGCTTGGCTTTGGATGCATTTCAAAAACAACATGTGACTTGTCTGTGTTACCTCAGCTCTCAGCATCCACCTTTGTGCTCATATACAGCTCCTCCCTTCCCCACTGATGTCATCTCAGAAGGCTGTGACCTCTGTGATGAAGCAGGAGGGAGGAGCTGTACAGGAGCACAAAGGGGAGGGCCAAGATCTGAGGAGTCTGCAGCACAGACAAGTCACATGTTGTTTTTGAAATGCATCCAAACCAAAGCCCAACCCCTGGGACTACCCCAGGATTTTGTCAGGGTGCAAGGTAAGTTATAACACACAATTATATTGTAATGCAAATTCTTAGAAAAGGCAGAGAGGCATTTTTGCACTGTGGATGTGATGGGCTTCTGCAACCTGTCTTTAGTGAAAATGAGATCCCTGGTTGCAAGATCCCTTTAAGAGGAAAGACTAGATTTATTTAGTCTAAAAAATCAAAAGACGAGGGGGCACTGTCTCCGTCTGGAAAAAACAAGGTTTAATCACCAGAGGCGACAAGGCTTTTATACTATGAGAACTGTCAATCTGTGGAATAGCCGAGCTCAGGCGCTGGTCACAGCAGGGACAGCAGAGAGCTTCAAGAAGGATCTAGATGCCTTTTCACATATAGATAATATTGCTGGTTATGTTATATAGAATTGTTTCCCATAAATCCCTTCCTCATCCAATCCCTTCCCTTCCTTGGTTGAATTTGATGGACATGTGTCTTTTTGTAAGCCCCCCTATGGTGACTGATGTAGAATTGTACAATATTATGGACTTGATCTTTCTGACTTCGGATCGTTCCTTGCAGACATCGATGAATGTAACAGCGGACAACAACTATGCTCTAATGGACGATGTGAAAATACTCCTGGCAGCTATCGATGCGTCTGTCCATCAGGCTTTAGCCTTAATGCACAGGGCAACACGTGTGCAGGTAATGTATGGGGCTAATACCGTATTGATAATGGTCACTATGTGCACTAGAAAGAACATGCAAAGTCCAGCAGAAAACTGGGGCATGGAGCTTAGTAAATGTGCCCCAATGTGTCTTCCTAACTATGTGACTACACTGCAGAGCTGCATTCACTATTCTGCTTAGGAAGAATGCACAATATATTGCTCTCTATATGATGACTCTCTCTTGTCTCCCAAAGACATCGATGAATGTCGCCTGACTCCTAGACGTCAGTGTCTGAATGGTCGGTGTGAGAACACCCCTGGAAGTTTCCGCTGCGTATGTCCTCCTGGGTTCACCGCCAACTCTCAGGGCACTGATTGTCAGGGTAAGTGCCTAGCTGCTCACAGTAAAAGATCGAGCGGGCTTCAGCAGTTACTTAGAGCAGATGTAAAGCATTTCAGTGGAGAGATCTTACTGCACAGCAGTGTGAGGACACTCCTCAAGTCCAGCTACAATCCTGGAATATAAATGCATTTATAAAACAAACACAAAGGTATGAATACACAGAGCAAGTTTGTGGACCAAGTTTGCAGTTTTTTACGGTCAAATAAGCTCAAATAAATTATGTGAATTTCTGATTGCATGATGTATTACACAGCTACTCCCCTCCAAGTGTTGCTTTTAGTGGAGAATAGTGCATAATAAAGTGACGGGGAAGGAGGAGATTGGGGCAGATTTACTTACCCGGCCCATTCGCGATCCAGCGGCGCGCTCTCTGCGGTGGATTCGGGTCTTCCGGCGATTCACTAAGGTAGTTCCTCCGCCGTCCACCAGGTGGCGCTGCTGCGCTGAAGTTCCGCGAGGCCCGCCGGAATGCCCTGAAGTTCACGATCCTATACTTGGTGAAGGTAAGTGCGAGTCCCGCGACACTTTTTTTTTAAAATGCGGTAGTTTTCCCGAATCCGTTGGGTTTTCGTGCGGCCACGCCCCCCGATTTCCTTCACGTGCACGCCGGCGCTGATGCGCCACAATCCGATCGCGTGCGCCAAAATCCAGGGGCAATACAGGGAAAATCGGCGCAAATCGGAAATATTCGGGTAACACGTCGGGAAAACGTGAATCGGGCCCTTAGTAAACGACCCCCAGTGTCTTGTGCATAAGGCCTCATGTGAAACTGATAATTTCATTTCTCCACGTACAGATATAGATGAATGCCGGCAGACGCCGCGTCCTTGTGGATCTGGAAGATGCCTTAACACTCCTGGCAGCTTCCGCTGTACTTGTGCTACAGGCTACAGACTGACGCCACAGGGCACTGACTGTATAGGTAAGATGCTGCACAATGATAACAGCAAACTCTTCAAGGGGAATACCCGATGCCAGAAACATCTGACCAATGCATGTAAATGCAAGGACCCCATGCAATTATACCTCCTACGTAGCCCCAGCACTGGCCTTGTATGGGGAAGGAGGCATGGGTTACTAGAAGGGGATGAGCTTTCGGATGCAACACAGTGGCCAAAAAAGCACCAGAATTTGATGCCTAGGCCCATTCCCTCCAGTAATCCACGCTCCTTTAAAGGGGTTGTTTGGAGGTTTAAAAAAACGGCTGCTTACTTTCAGAAACAGCGCCACACCTTACCATGGGTAGTGTGTGGTATTGCAACTCCATTCATCTCTATGCAGCTTAGCTGTAATACCTGCATCCACCATGGTCAGATGTGGCAGTGTTTTTGGAAGGAAGCAGCCGTGTTTGACAACCCCCAATAACCGCCGCCACTAATAGGGCAAAAAAGGGTCTAAAACTGAAGCTAAGGCCTCACGCACAAGACTGAGAATGAGTGAATGAGGGTCAGATGTGCTACCCACCTCGCCGATATCCAGCCCGGTCACATGGCAATATGGGCAGGAATAAGACCTTCTCTATTGCTCTATGCACCACACCGCCAATGAAGTCAATGGGGGATATTTATCATGCGTCGGCGCCCGCGCGTCTATGCCTGCCGCTGCAATTTCGCAACGGGATACATCAAGAGGCTTCAGCCTTTTCATATATCGGGGAGGCTGCCGCGCACTGTTTATTCTACGCCCAATGAGGGCGTCTTGGCTGAATAAATGAGGCCTAAATGAGGTAACTGTGGTACTTTGACCCTTACTTACAGATATTAATGAGTGTGAAAATCCAGGAGCCTGTGCAGGTCAAGAGTGCGTCAACACCCCAGGATCCTTCCAATGTAGACAATGCCAAGCAGGATACAGACTCCAGAACCGGCGCTGCGTGGGTGCGTACTATATACTCTGTATACAATCTATATACACGTCGTAGGTCTGAATCCACCACTAGATCAGAGATTCAGATTTCTCCCAAATCTAATGGGTTTGGTAGTAACTTTAAATATCGATATACATTCAGAAATGACTAAACATGTTCATCCATTTCTGCCGTTCTTCCTAGATATCAACGAGTGCCTGAGCGAGTCTTTGTGCGGGCCGAAAGGAAAATGTCTCAATACTGACGGCTCTTACCAGTGTGAATGTGCTCCTGGATTCAGACTAAGCAGCGACAGAAAGCAATGCACAGGTCCGAGGGTTATACATTGTCTCTTCTCATTGAGCCCCTGCTCCCCCCCTCTTTCTGCCCTCTCCATAGACTCCCATGTAACCTGATAACTGAGCTGCAGTCTGTTTTACAGTACAGTTTATTATGAAGGGGGAACAGTAAAAAGAGACTGATAAGTAATGGGAAAAGTATTTTTCTCAGAAAAGTTTCATATATTCTCAAGTGCTACTGATTTTTACAAAGTTTTATAAAATTTTACAGAAAGTAACACAATGGGGGTCATTTAATAAGGGCGCGATTCGCGTTTTCCCGACGT
Organism: Engystomops pustulosus; assembly: GCA_019512145.1. NCBI lineage: Eukaryota > Metazoa > Chordata > Amphibia > Anura > Leptodactylidae > Engystomops > Engystomops pustulosus. Next base: position 66,076 of record WNYA01000023.1, read on the forward strand.
GTTACCCGAATATTTCTGATTTGCGTTGATTTTCCCTGTATTGCCCCGGGATTTTGGTGCACACGATAGGATTGTGGCGCATCGGCGCCGGCATACACGCGACGGAAATCGGGGGGGCGTGGCCGAGCAAAAACCTGACGAATTCGGAAAAACCGCTGCTTTAAAAAAAAAAAAAGTGTTGCGGGACTCGCGCTTACTTTCACCAGGAATAGGCCGGTGAATTTCAGGGCGTTGCGGCGGGCCTCGGGGAACTTCAGCGCAGCAGTGGCATCTGGTGGACGTCGGAGGAACTACCTTAGTGAATCGCCGGAAGACCCGAATCCACCACACAGAACGTGCCGCTGGATCGCGAATGGGCTGGGTAAGTAAATCTGCCCCATTAAGGGGGTTGTCCAACTTTCATAAAAATTATATAGGGGAGCTGGGGGTTGGCTGTAAAAATAAATAAATGAGTACTTACCCCCTCTGGCACTCCTGGCCTTATTCGCTGGTTGGGTTTACGGAGCACCGGAGGAGGCAAGTACTCATTTACGGTGTTTTTTTTTACAGTAACCCCACCACCACTAAGCCCACCTATAGAATTTTTATGAAAGTCAGACAACCCCTTTAATTCCATATAAAGCTTGAACACATTGGGTCTAAGCTACAAGACGCCTTGCTGTTTAATGCAATACAGTGCATGCGTTTTTTCAAGTGAGTGCACATTTAGGGGGACCCTTCAATCTACTGACAGGAAGGGGTTGTAGAGGTTGGAGTCCCAGTGATTGAATTTTTTTATAGCCGAGTCTAAAGATAGAGCATCACAAAGACTAAAATTCTCCATTACGTTCTATGTACAATGGGCAGCACGGGGAGCCACTGGTTATCCCTGTATGTGTTGATGCCATATACCTCCTGCTTTGTCTACCACAGATATTAATGAATGTCTAGAAGGAGACTTCTGTTTCCCACAAGGCGAGTGCCAGAACACAGAAGGCTCCTACAGATGTGTGTGCGCCGAGGGATACGTTACCAATCCCGATAGTTCTTCATGTGTTGGTAAGCTCAGAAATGTATAATAGGTACCATGGGTCAGGGATATGTTGTACGAGCAAGTACCCATCATGCTTTTAGAATTCGTATTTGGTTGCTTATCATAAATGTATCATGAACAGATAAGGATGAATGTAAGACTGGTACCTTCTGCCAGGGAGGACGCTGCACCAACACAGTGGGTTCCTTCCAGTGCGTCTGTCCGACTGGTTTAAGAGCGGCTCCTGACAACACTAAGTGTATAGGTGAGCCGAGGAGGGGGTCACCATCGTTATTGGGTGAATAGGTCGGCATTTCTATATAATAACCATAAATCTTCTACTTGTCAGATATTGATGAATGCCAGGAGCGAGGAGCTGCCCTCTGCGGGACACAGACCTGCGAGAATACACTGGGCTCATACAGATGTATAGCATCTTGTGATAGTGGATACAGAGTGACGGCCTCTGGGGACTGTGCGGGTGAGAACATACATCTACATCTAGTGGAGCTGTAATCCTAGTATTACATTGAGTTCACTACACGGTGTGCATTCTCCTTTCTATAGATATCAATGAGTGCGCGAATAACTCAACCATCTGTGGAGACAACGCCGTTTGTGAGAATCTTATCGGCTCCTATAGATGCACATGCAACTGGGGTCATGAGATGTCCAGCGAGGGCCAGCACTGTGTGGGTATGTTATTGCTATGTGATCGTGAGGACTATCATTAACATATCATTGTTACCTTCTCCCTTCCTTCCTCACCCATACCTTCTCCCTTCCTTCCTCACCCATACCTTCTCCCTTCTTTCCTCACCCTTACCTTCTCCCTTCTTTGCTCACCCATACCTTCTCCCTTCTTTCCTCACCCTTACCTTCTCCCTTCTTTGCTCACCCTTACCTTCTCCCCCTTCTATATCCCATACCTTCACCTTTATTCCTCACCCTTTACCTCCTCCTTCTTCTCACCTTACTTTCTCCCTTCTTCTACCCTTACTTATCCCTTCTTTCCACCCTTACCTTCTCTCTTCTCCTACCTTCTCCCTTCTTGCTCACCTTACCTTCTCCCTTCTATCTAACCCTTAAACCTTCTCTACTCTTTCCTCAACCGCCTTACCTCTCTCCCTATCTTTCACTCACACCTTACTTCTCCCTTCTTTGCTCACCCTTACCTTCTCCCTTCTTGTCCGCAACCACTTACCTTATCCCTTCTTTCTCACCCTTACCCCTTGCTACCTTACTTTCTTTCTCAACCCTTACTTAGCCGTCTTTGCTCACCCTTACCTTCTCCCTCTTTGCTCACTTTCTTTCTCCCTGTCTTGCTCACCTACCTTCTCCTTTCGCTCACCCATACCTTCTCCCTTCTTTTCACCTTACCTTCCTCCCTCTTTGCTCACCCTTACCTTCTCCCTCTTCTTTCCTCAACCTTACCTTCTCCCTTTCCTCGCACTATTTACTTTCTCCCTTCTTTTGTACCCTTACCTTATCCTTCTTTGCTCACCCTACCATTCTCCTCTTTCCTCATACCTTACCTTCTCCCTTCTGTCCTCACCCTTACCTTTCCTCCCTTTCTCACCCACCTTCTCCCTTCTTTCCTCACCTTACTTCCTTATTGTCACCTTACTTCTCCCTCTTTGCTCACCCTTACCTTCCCCTTCTTCTCACACCTTACCTTCTACCCTTCTACTCACATACCTTCTCACATCTTGCCCCATCCTTCTCCTTTCACTCATTTCTCACCACTACGCTTCTCCCTTCTTCTCACCCATACCTTCCCTCTTTCCTCACCCATACCCTTCTCCCTTCTTTGCTACCTTAGTCTTCTCCCTTCTTTCGCTCACCCATACCATTCCCCTTCTTTCTCACCCAACCTTCTTCTCATTCTTTTCCTCACCCTTACCTTTTCCCCTACTTCTTTCCTACAGTACCTTACCTTCTCCCTTCTTCTCACCTCTACCTCTTCCTTCGTTCCCTTCCCCTACTTCTCCCTTCCTTCCTCACCCTTACCTTATCCTGCTGATTGGCGTCTCCGTACCTCTCCCCTTCTTTCATCACCCTTACCGTAATTCATCCCTTTTCCCAGACCTTACCTTTCCTTCTTTCCTCACCCTACCTTCTCACCTTCTTTCCTCACCTCATACCTTTCCCTGCTTTGCTCTGCACTCGCCTTCTTCTCCTATCTTCCTCCCCTTACCATCTCCTTCTTCCTAAACCTTACCTTCTCCCTTCTTTTCTCACCTATACTCCTAATCCCCATACCTAATATGCTATAATCTAGTGTGTCTTTTCCTTGTCTTGCAGAATAGATGAGTGCTTGGAGTATGGAGAATTCAATCTGTGGATCGTTGCGATTGTCAAAACACCCCAGGGATCCTACAAATGCATAAATGACTGTGAGGCCGGGTGATCTAGCTGTCTCCTTCGTGGGACTGCACTGGTGAGAAACACAGCACGTCTATGAATATGCTAGGCTGAGAGGGTTAAAGGAACATCTACCATCAAAATGAAGCATAGATAAAACCAAGGACACTTACTCATCGATCCAAGCACTGTAACTGTGGTAATATATTTTTATGCTATCATGCCTCTTCCTTCAAAACAATCACTTTTATAATTAGACTAAATGAGCAGGAAGGGACTGTAGATTCATAGGGGTTACCATTGGCAAGAGCACTGTCCACCCCTTCAAATGCGAGCAGAAGAGGTGGGAGGTGCTGAGGGAGCAGGGACAGGATAACAGCCTTTGAAGACTGAAGCATGGCGAGGTGAGGTAACGCCCCCCAGAGCGCCTTTGGTTATTGCATAATTTTAAATGTTGTGATTTTAAAATGAAGGAAAGCCATGGACAGACCAATTAAAGAAGATACGACAGTTACAGTGCCTGGGTCTATGAGTAAGTGTCCCTGGTTTATCATGATTGGATTTTGATGTTAGATTTCCTTCAAGCAATAGTGATGTGAATGCGGCTTTGCCAGCAATGATGAAACACTGGGGAAGGCAGAAAGGTTTGTTTGCGTCTTAACCCCAGGTGATATTCATGTTGTAGATTGATGGACGAATGTCTGAATAGAACTCTCTGCGGGGAGCACGCCTTGTGCCTCAATTAATGGGGCCTACCAGTGCCTATGGACCGGGGGTCTATGAGGGGGAGAGGGGCGATCAGCACTGTGTGGGTGAGTGCAGCTTCAAACTATCCCAAACCCGCTGTGCACATGCATGCTTGGCTCAGCAGAGTTGCATGTGCTCTAAAAGAGGAATAGGTAACTGGAAGGGTTGGTAGATCGGGGCATGTTGGATCCTTCTTCCCTTGCATAATATTAGGGAAAGTGTGTGATAGTCTACGCACAATCAGTGGTCAGATATTACAATCAAACAATCATCTGTTGTGTACAGCCACCTACAGGGATGCTAAGGACTAGATATGAGAGTTAATGTTCGGATAGTTAGTCAATATCAGACTAGTAGGTGTCTGGCACATGAAACCTCACCGATCTGAGTTTCAAATTCATATACTGGGGGGTCATTACTAAGGGCCCGATTCGAGTTTTCCAAACGGTGTTACCCGTAATATTCCGATTTGCGGCGATTTTCACTGTATTGTCCCGGGATTTTGGCGCACGCGATCGGATTGTGGCGCATCGGCGCCGGTCAGGCACGAGACGGAAATGGAGGGACGGTTGGCGAGTGAAACCCGACAGATTCGGAAAAAAAACCACAATTAAAGCAATAAAAGTGTTTGCTTGGGACGCGCTTACCTTTCATTGGTCCGGCTCGGTGAATTTCAGGGCCATCGGAGCCTTTAGGCGCAAAGCAGCGCACACCTGGGTGGACAGGCGGAGGAACTACCTTGATAAATCCCGTCGGACCCGAATCCAGCTCAGAGAACGCGCCGCGGATCGCGAACGGATAACGGGTGTAAGTAAATCTGCCCTGTGTTCCCCAATAAGTTGTCTGCCCGAAGTGCATTGTCGCCGATACTTCACTGTAACACGACGATTCACTAAGATCGTTGTGCCCGATAGCATGTGTGCTCGCTTCCCCGCTCAGGTTCCCCAGAGTTCACCTTCTTCTTCTGGGCATTGTAATGCATGTGTCGTGTATAATGCGCTGTGCGGGGAGGCACTAAGATCGGGGGCCGATATCCGCTGTGTCGCTTCCCGCTCAGGTCCCAGGAGTTCACCTTCTTCTTCCTGGTGCATGTAATGTGCATATTGTCCGTGTATAATGCGCTGTGGCAGGAGTCACTAAGATCGTGGCGCTGCGATATCCTGCAGTGTCGCTTCCCGCTCAGGTCCCCGGAGTTCACCTCTTGTCGGTGCATGTAAGTGCATTGTCCGTGTTAATGCGTGTGCGGGGAGTCACTAAGATCTGCGTGCCCGAATCCTGATTGGTGTTCGCTTCCGCCGCTAATGTCCCCGGAGTCACCTTCCTTCCTGGTTGCATGTAAGTGCGTGGTGCTTGCCGAACAATTTGAATGTTAAATCAGCCACTCAACGATACAGTTGGATCGTACACAGCGACAACCCCCGATTTCGATCTATCTGATTGGGTTGGACACATCCCAGCACAGGACACTGTTAAATACCTGTCACAGCTGTGCTAATCCCGAAAACATCAGGAATCCGACGAAAGTGCATGCGCAGTCCCTTAGTTAAATAAGTAACCAATGTGTGGACCGTCTAAGCGAAATAGATGTGAACTACCCCCCTGACTTGTATCTCCTCTTGTCCTGGAGTTGATTGTCTAGCAAGAGTTTGAGCTTTCTCAGCTCTCCCAGTGGACAGATCCTTGGCCGATGGAGAATAACTGCTGGCTATGCTGTTTTCTATCTTCACATGACGGTCGATGAGGTGTGGAGACATTCAGCCTGTGTATGTTGGGACAGCCTGTGTGAGAACGTGGAAGGACCTTCCGTCTGTATCTGTCCTAACAGCAATGAGGAGTTTGACCAATGTTTCGGAAAGTGTATGAGGATCATTCTCCTGCCGGTAAGAGATAAAGATTCTAGAATTGATCCACTGTAGAGAGACTGAGGAGTTCTAGTCTGATGTGACCTTAATAGTTGATCAAATATTTCCTTGGTTTTTCCCTACTCAGCGGCGTTCTCGCATATTCCCAGCAATACGGCCTTAAACGCACCCGTGTGAGCTTTGTGCCCACTTTGCACGGCCTTCAGGAATGTTTATTACAACTGGGAAGACCCCAATGTGTGTGACCAATGTACTATCCCAGAACGTCCAGCCAGGTGGAATGTTGCTGCACCGCGGCCAAGGATGGGGGACACGGCTGCCAAAATCCAAGAATTGTCCCAGCATTGAATCAGGAAAATATTGGTGACCATTTTTCTCGTAGGGCTTGTGAGTATGAGCGTCTCTTGACACTCACTTCACCACTCTCTGTCCTCACCACTTAGGGATCCATGTTTGCTGCATTGTTTTTATCTCTGCCAGGGAGTAGCTTGAGAGTGATAGCGTAAAAATATCGCCTTAAGGAAATCTACCATCAAATCCATCAATGATAAACCAGGGCATTACATGCAGGGCAGTCCCCGTGTTAGTACAAGATAGATTTTTTTAGGTTTGTTGAATTTGTATGTAAGTCGGAAACTGTACTTTTTATCATTGTAAAACCCCAGCCGATATTTTTTCGGTCTCTGTGACTATTGATTTTAAAAATGGTGGATGTTATAAGAACCAGGGTTGGTTAAATAAGTTCCATTGCACACACTTTAGAGAACGTTATAGGTGTTTATTGTAGGCTAAGGATAAAGTTAGATAATTTAACAATATCCAGAGGTGCCGTTTGTAACTAGGGGTCGTGTGTAAGTGCGGGTGTTCTTAAGTAGGGACCGCACTATACTCTAGATCCAGGCACTGGGACTGTGGAATCTTCTTATATGTGTTCCATGGCTACTCCTCCAACAAAAATCAACATTTTAAAATGATTGCTAATGAACACCTGAAGAGCTCCAAGGTTGGCTTTACCAAGCCCTGTGTCCTGTATATCAGAAGCTATTACAGCAAGGAAATGCTTTATTCTAGTAGTGTGTTTTATAGGTAGTTATCTATAGAAGTGAAGTTCTGATGCTGAGGACCAATGCCCAGGGACCTCAAATGTGCGCGGTCCACCACACCCTACTTAGTCTGTCCTAATCCGAGGCACTAATTATTGGACTTGGATTTTTTTAGCCCTTATAGGGGTATATGCCGTCACTATTGTAGAGATCCACTCACCTTGGCACTCAGCTCATTGTCACATCTATGTTGGCACTAAGTAGTTAGTGTAATTTAAGTGTATCTCACCATTACCCCTGAATATAGCCCTGGATTTTATGATACTCCTAAGTGTATGCTGCAGTGAATAATAACATATAACATACGTAAGATTATCTCTTTACATTTTTTTGTCAGGCTGATACGGAAGGCTGTGTCCTGAATGGGGTAGGGGTTATATCGCTTCAGGTCAGGAGGCAAAGGTACAGTGCTAGGCCTGGATTAAATTCCTGGTGTTAGTTATTAAGTGTGGGTCTGTAGGGTTTATTATTCTCATTATACAACACTATGGGCACCATTACTTCGAGCAAAAAAAAAAAACAAACCCACCGCAAACCTACAACGCCCGTTGACGCCACGATCCGGAATGTCTGACGAGGATTCGGGCTTCTGCCGCGAATTCCACGAAGATTGTGCGCCCGATATCCTGCATTTGTCGTTTTGACACGCTGAGCTCCAGCGGATTCACTTTTCTCCTGGTGTCATGTGAGTGCGGATCTTGCGACCCAGGTTTGTTTTAAATGCTGTGTTTGTCCGATCAGTCGGGTGGTTGACCTGACGTCCACACCCACTGATGTGTGGTCCGCATGCAAGCCGGCCGCCGATGGGCCCCAACCGAGCGAGTGCTGCCAACCCGGGCAATTCGTGTGCGAAAATGGGAAAAAAAAATGCGAACCTTCGAAAAGCGGGTGTCTCGGACCTCTTAGACATGTGCCCCAACTTGGTGACCTTTATGGATAGAGAGCTGTGAGGAGTAATGGATAACATACAGGCAGTTTGGGTGTTCTCGAGGAGTCCATGTGCCACCACAAACAACACCAATATTTTATCTCAGATTTACCATGAACTCCTCATAACTCTGTAATGCTTTAAACACATCACGACCTCCAAAGGTCCTGGAACTGGCAGACATGAAAGCAGCAGAAGGCACCATCCTCCATTCCCTAAGAAGCTATGCTCTAGTACACAGAATGTAGGAAGTGACTCCAAGAACTTGTAGGTGTATAATAGTCATAAGCGCAGTGTACCCAATGGCGGATAAGCCCTGGATGTAATGTTTGTGTACAAAGACTATTCAATTGCTCTTTGTAAAATGAATATTTGCTATATTTATATTGAGATGTGGATGAATGCAAGCTCTTGGACTAGAACTGTGCAAAGGAGGTGTATGTCGTAACAAGGAATCCGCTGTGTTGCACTGCTACGTGTCCAACCGGCTAACTACTAGATGTCCATCAAATGGAGTGTGTAGTCACAGGCTACACTAATAAAGATGAATATACAAGTATATATATAGTATATCTATGCCATACAGTGTTTAGGCTACATTCACATGCTGTATGGGGGAGCTATATACGGGCGACGTTATACTTCGTATATATAGTGTTCCCCATAGATGGCAATGGGTGTACAGCGCACATATGGAGCGAATAAGCGGCACCGTACCTTTCAGAGCCGGGAGAAAGAGTAGGACATGCCCTTCTGTCTCGAATACGGCGCTGTGTGACCCCATGTTTCCTATGGAGGAGGGCAGGGGTGACGGCGCTTCATCCCCCCCAGCGCCAACGGTGTGCCCGCCGTGCTACAGTACGGTCGGACGTGCGTTAGTGTGAATTTAGCCTGACGCTAGAACATCCTTTCATGTCTAATAGAAGTACAAGAAAAAAAACTCTGGGGTCTTTTAGGACACCTACCTGCAGAAGAAACCCACTCTGTACCCAGCAGAAGTTGTCATTGTTATTTTGGGGCACCAATGAGGAGACAGGTCGGGGCTCCGTCACACAATTGCAGTGTGTCATTACTGAATGTGGCATCTATTAGGAAACCTGTCACTCAGGACCTATGTTTACAAAAGTTTTGTAAGTGACGCAAACAAAATCTAGAAAACTGGGAAGAACTGTACAAAAAGTATATTGGAAGATCTACAAACATGAAGACCATAATTACAGTTATTAGCATAAACCCTATCATCTGCTTGTCTCTCTCCATGGTTCATCTTGCGCATATAAAATGAATGCCAGGAGGAAGATGTGTTGAAGGTGGGAATCTGTATAAAGATCGGTGGGCGTCCCTATTTCTGTACATGTATATTTCCCCAACTGTCTGGATTTCATGCCCGCGAGATGCGCACCAACGCAAGCCAAGGACCATAGGTAACCAGACTGTACTAGATAAGACAGTGCTGCTTTATATGTTCTGCATGGTTGCTGATTAATCATTTTTTAATTAATGTTATAAATATTGCACTTTGTTTCCAAGGCAGAAAACACTGATGTAAGCACTGAGGTGGGCAAGCCGTGGGAGCTGACCTGTGACAGCGCCCCCTACTGGAAGCAGATTGACCTCACAAGGAATCTGCCCTCTATGGGGAAGGTGGGGACTGAACTGGCTCTCTGCCCGGCCAGAGACTCGGTAAGTGTGAGAAACACACCAATTACCACTACTATTAAAAAAACAAAAAGGACTATGCAGATATTGGGGACTTATTTACTAAGGGTCCGCGGATCGCATTTTCAGCGAAATTTGACATTTTCAGGATTTGATGCTGCTGTCCAGGTATTTAAGGGTATTTTGGCGCATTTTGGCGGCTTTCATCGCGAGAGAAATCCGGGGGGGGCGGCCCGTCGTACGTCAGACACATTCGGACTGAGCGCCGGATTAAGATTAAAATTATATGTCGCATCCAATGCAACTCTGACATGCACCAGGAAGAATGAAGGTGAACTCCGTGGGACCTGAGCGGGAGAGGGAATCACACATGCAGGATATGGGGCTGCAGACGATCTTAGTGACTCCCTCGCACAGCGCATTTAGCACGGACAATGCACTACATTGCATCAGGAAGAAGAAGGTTAACTCCAGGCACCTGAGCGTGGGGAGGAAGTGACACATGCAGGATATCGGGGCAGGATCTTAGTGGATCCCCTGCCAACAGCGTAGATATCCACGGACAATGCACTTACATGCCCCAGGAAGAAGAAGGTGAACTCCGAGGACTGAGCGGGGAGGACACATGCAGAGATAGCGATCACAGATCTTAGTGACTCCCCGCACAGCAATTATACACTGACAATGCACTTACACGCACCAGGAAGAAGAAGTGAACTCAGGGACACTGATCGGGAAGTGAACATGCACGGATATCGGGGCACGATCTTGTGACTCCCCGCCACAGCGCATTATACACGAGACAATGCAACTCACTGCACCGGGAAAGAAGAAGGGACCTCGGGACCTGAGCGGGGAAGCGAACATTCGAGGAATTCGGGGCACAATCTTGTGACGTCGCACAGCATTTTCGGACAATGCTACAGTACGGAAGGAGTCGAACCATGGACCGGCGGAAAGTAACATCTGCCGAATGATGTCAGTATGATCGCCCACAGATTTACCGACATCATTATCATCAGGTAAGAAGCTTGACCCGGTCCTGCAGCGGGAAGCACATGCAGTACATTAATCGTGCGCACGACTTAGTGACTCCCACACATAAATGAGATGGAGCTTATGCACCCAGAAATGATGGGCTGTCAGCCCATGCAGGAATCGCGCACGATCTAGTGACTCCAGCGCATATACGACATGCCTCTCCAGGAAGTAACTCGGACTGGCGCAAGTACACCAGTTGGACACGATCTTAGTGCTCCCGCACGGCTTCAGGACAATCACTAATGGAAAGGAACTCCGAGGGACGACAGCAGAATCGGCGATCCCTTACGTACTCCGCCGGTATATACGGACATACTCATCGAAGAAGGGTAACTCCGGGCTAGGGGACACATCAGATGGGCGGTCAAATAGTGCTCCCGATATACGACAATGCACTTACGCAGAAAAGAACTGGGACCACGGAGTACCTGCATATTCGGTGCTTCGTACAACTATCTTAGTCCCCACGCAGGCTGCCGTACATTATAACTGACAATTGACTACGCCCTGTAAGCATAAGGTGAATCCGACCTAGGGAGCGACACATCTTATGGAGCAGGGGGTGGCAAAGATCGTTGAAAGGTTAGGTCGGATGAAAAAGGGATCCAGATTGTGGATAATAGATGTGGAGAACGTAAATATAGGTGAACCAGGTAGATATTCGGATCAGCGATCTTGAGGTCTCATGGCTACTCACAAAGGTCCACGATTCTGTTGGACCCAATATATGTCAGAGTATTACGGGGAATCACCATACGGAGCGGATTTCGTTTGCGAACCTGCCGCCCGGAGCAGTCAGACCTGGATATGAAGCCTACCTGCACCCCATGAGTCGGATTCGGGTCCCGTCCACAGCACCCTATGGTCACACGAGACTCAGTGTACAGCCCACAACCGCCCTATGAACCCCAGACTATGATAGTGATAATTGCATATCAGATCAGTTATAGACGATCCAGACCAGCCTTCCCGAGAGCCCAGGGACTTTAATATTCCATGAATAGAGGAGACACATCCCACCACGTAACCCGACAGACGCCCGGGGGCTCTGCTGGTTGGATGGAGGAGGTCGGAGGACACAGCCGTGGAGAGTCATGGAGGACTCGATGCTGAATGGCCTAGCCGGATTGGAGGGAGGTCGAGAGAGACCTGATTATGGTAAAATACAGGAATGTTTTCTCACTCTTCTCAGAAGTCTTCTGGTGCCATTCTTCTAGTTCGTAGCAAGGCCTGAATTCGGAATTGATACTGAAACTTCTTAGAGACATTCTTATGTCACTGTATTAGGTCAGAATACAGTACTAACAGTAGCTGTGGTTTTGAAGCTCTGTAGAGTGACCTATCACCCAGGTAATGTGTAATTTTAGTAGTTTCTGGGACAGGTTCCCCAAAATAGCTAATAGGCTATGCTGACTTGGAGTATTCTCAATCTTCAATACTTATAAAACTTATTCACATCCTGAATAGTCTCCCTGTCAGCACTATGTGTAGGAGTCCAGTTGGGTTGTGGGGCAGCCTGTGTCTCAGTCACCTCTTCTCCACACTCCTCCAGCCCCCCCCCCCCCTTGTACAGAGCGAAGGGAATGAAGGGAGGGGGAATGGTTTGGAGTAGAGAAGAATGCATGGAATCAAAGGTTAGTGACTACAGTAAAACCCCAACCCTTCCCCCTGGCTCACTACATTGTAGCTGGCAGGCAGCCATGGTGGACAATCCGGTGATGATATGACACTATTAGATAAAGTACATGAAATGATTTGGAATGCTGAGGCAAAGGCATTTTAATATCAGCATAGCAATGCGGAAGAATGATCGTATGCTCCCGTGTAGTTTAGGGGTTTAAATCACCCAGACTCATCTGGGAATTCATACAGAATTCTAGTAAAATGTGATTGTGACTCATCTGTCTGGAGAGGCACATGATATCGCCCGTCCCTGCCAGTTTTTGGTCTTTCGACCAGATGTGGGAGAAGACACTTGCAATAGGGCGGGAGGGGCGGATGTATCATGAACAGTGGAGACTGGGAAGAACACAGAGACCATAGAAAAAACTCCAGCCTTTCTCACAGACCTGTCTAGCAGGTCAGGAACTGGGGGGTTTTCGCCACATTTACTAACGGAGGGGAGGGGGGTTCAAAACACCCGTGCTTAATGAATTCCCCACATTGAATTAACATAGAATTCAACGCGGAAACTCCACATCCACTCAGTACGAAAATACATTCCTGGTATCTCCGTACCATTTCTAAAACTTTTAAGTATCAAAATAGGGTGGATTGAATAGGGTTTCAATGAATCGTAGAACTTAGTTAGATACCCTACAGCCAATCAATGTTCTTAGATGGTCGATCCTACACAACTAGCAAGCGCTTGTGAATTATTGACGGCCTCTATAAGAGAGTATGAAACATTTGGCGTCCCGACATCGTACCGATATGAACCAATTGAGGCCTTCAAGCTGAAGAGTGCGGGATCCTGAACGGCTGTGAGAATGGTCGATGTATTAGAGTCCCCGAGGGGTTACCCTGTGACTGCTACGACGGATACAGATTGGACATGACCAGGCATGCATCGGTAAGAAGACCAGCCATACAAGTGGTGGTTTAGGAATCCATGGTTACCTACAACCTAATCAAGGTTTCTACATTCGGTTCATGCTGCATTCAATAGCCAATAACCTACTGCCGGTCTATCCTTCTCAGATGTCAATGAATGCGATGAAGCTCTGAGGATCTCTCTCTGCTGTGTCTGAATGGGCAGTGCCGTAACACCGAGGGATCCTACGAGTGCATCTGCCCCCGTGGCTTCGTCCTGTCTCGAAACCACAACTACTGCTGTCCCTACCAGGAATAATTTTGCCACATGTATTCCTGGAGAACCAAGACTTCCTGTGCGGCCATGTCCGGTCCTTGTGTGCGGGCGCGGGGGGGAAGGGGCTTGCGTGAAAGACGGATGGAGATATTTATTTTTTCTGTATATATTGCCAATGTTTAATGGTCTCTTTAGTTCAGTAAGTGGTGGCAACCCCTGAGAGGTTAAGATGTTTTACCCTCATCTGTCTATTATTTTATTTCGGGAGGCGTATGAGGCACGTGTGCATTCGCTTATCTCTTGAAGGAGCATGGGATTGGAACCAACAACTGCTTAGTATCTACAAAAGTCTACAAAAAGTCTCTCCTCCACAAGGAAGAAATCTTTATCTCTATTGCAAACTATACTGTGTCTGTTTCGTCCTTATGGAGGAGAGCTGATTTGCATACTGTTGTTCCAGGGAGTATTACCTGTAGGACCTCTTACAGTGGGGCCTACAAAAGGAGAACAAGAAACCACGTGAGATGTCCACAATTTATAAGCTGGATTTAGGAAGGATTTCTTTCAAACAATGACCTGTAGGCTTTTAAGGTTAAGGCAGAAGCGTCAAGACAATTGGGAATAATTTTGTCCTGCCCTAGTCCATCTCTAGTGCCATATATAGCTGTAAGTCAAAGTCTGAACCATTCATGATCCTAGAGACATCCAGCAATAATATATCTAGTATATCCTCTCTAAAGAGTTAGGAACTGGTTGGTAGAGTGAAACTGACTTACAGCTGTTGGCAGTAGAGATGGTGGGGCAGAATTTTATGTACCGTTCCATTCGCGACTCCAGCGGCGCGTTCTCTGCGGTGGAGTTCGGCGGATTCTTCACTAATGGCAGCGTTCTCTGAAGGATACGGAACAGCACTGGCAAGTCACCGGCGGGGCCCTATTCCTATTGAAGGTAAGTGCAAGTCTTGCGACACTTTTCTTTTTTAAATGGCGGTTTTTCCCGAATCCGTCGGGTTTTCGTTCGGCCACCCCCCCCCCATTTCGTCGCGTGCAGCCAGGCCGATGCCCACAATCCGATCGCGTGCGCCAAAATCCGCGGGCAATTCGGTTTCGGCAAATCGGAAATATTTGGGTAACACGTCGGGAAACGACGAAGCGGGCCCTTATAATGACCCCCGATGTTTTCTTCCTTCTGGAGGAGAGCTAATTTACAGACATTTTTCTAGGACACTGCTTCTTACTCCTGACACCAGCAAGAGAGCAACAAAGTTTGTTACTATTTCTTAAAGGACAGTATAGAATGGAACCAAGCACTGCTTAAAGGAACCTGTCAACACATTTTTCAAATACAGCTAGGCAGGTTCCTATAACCCTAGTAACATCGACCCCCTTCTTTTAGCTCACATCCCCAGAAAATCAGAGTTATAAATTGCCAGTATCTAGGGATATATAGAGCGAGTCAGGGGGGGGCATGGCCTAATGTCATGTGACCGGGTGAATCATCACAGGTCCTTTAGCTCTTCATAGCAAACTGGAGACGGGGGTACATGCACATAAACTGACCACACAAAAAATCACAGCAGGCCAGCCACCTCGACTTGCTATAGACATCTTGGATACCAGGTGAAATTATAAAGTTGAGATATATTGGATCTGAGGGGACACAATTTTTAGGGTGTCAGATAGTAACTAGGTGAAGTGAGGTTCCCTTTCATGATCTTAAAGTCTATGACAATATCTTTCTTGACACACAAGAAAGAACCCGAAATCTCCATTCCATCTATACTTAAGTCACTTTCTCATTTATGGAGGAGAATGATTTGCATACGTATTGTTAAAGCAAGATTAAGTTGGAAAATATTGTTCAGCATAAGTCCGAACTTTAGAAATATGTAATTAAGGTCTCCTCAAGAATAAAGAAATCTCCCTCCCGATTGGTATATATAGTTATACGTCAATGTCTGAACCATTCATGAACATTGAGACATGTCCAGCAATGAGATATCTATATATCAGCTCAAGATATCAACATGAAGGTCGCATTTGGGCTTATTTTGGAAAGCCATCAACCCTGACTTTTGTTGACTTGTGTGTTAAAGAGACATTACCACCAGGATGAGGATGTAAAACCAAGCACACTGACATATGGTGTGTGCCCCCTCTTGGCAGAAGCTGCTCTTCTTGGCTAGCTCAATGACACCATTGTTTTTAAGAAAAGAGGTTTTAAAAATATGCAGATGAGCCTTCGGCTCCAAGTTCCATTGACATCTATGGAGATGAAGCCCCGAGGCTCATTTGCATAAGTTGTGTGAAACTTTTTTTATTGTAAAAACTGAGCCCTAAGAAGCTAAAAGAAAAGCAGAAACCTGCCAGAGGGGGGCACTTACTAGTATGTCAGTGCTTGGTCTACAATTCTTTATCCTGGTGGTATATTTCCTTTAAGAAGGTTACGTGGGACATCCCGTGAATTAATAACCCCAACAGATACATACCCGATAAACTGAGTATATCAGAGAACCCCCCCCCACCCCCCAGCAGTTGATTGCTACCATCTCATCGCATATGCAGCCTCAGGTGTCCTTTGTCCTAGGGATCAGTATGTGTCTCCAGTAATAGCTGCTAACACAAACCCTGCATAGAGATCACTGAGTGACACAGGCACTTCATATTGGGGTCATCACCTATTTCCAGGTCACGTCCTCCCACGGAGGTTATAGGAAGCTAAGTTTTATTATGACCGTGATGCAGATTTATTTTCTACACAAATGCAAATTTTGACTTTTATACACTTTTTATAGTCAAAATGAAATAAACTATATATGTATATAATAAGAACTTCTGCTTGTGTCTAGTTATTTCGGGGACACGGTAACAACAATCTATCTGGAGGCTAAGCTCCCTCCGGGTATGGAAATGTTCTTCATAATGATTTTAACCAGATTGTCATATTTGAGTCCCCCTTTTGAAGAAATCAGAATGTATTATGCTACTCGCCCTTTTCTTTCCAGAGTTATGGAATTTAATGTTCTAAAGCTACTTATCAGAAATTCTCCTCAGCAGCAGTGAAGTGGGCAGAGACTAACCTCTACCTCCTGTTGCTGACCCCGTGGTGGTCCTGAGGATCCACTGATCCTAACAGTTTGCCCATGAAAGAAAGTTTTCAAATTTTAATCCCCTAGTGATGTTTATACACTAAAGCTCATTTTAACCCCTTACTTTACAATGTTATTCAGTTGTATTGCTGTTTTAGCTCCTATCACTCAGTGATGGTCAGTGTAAATTTCCAGAATGTGGTCGGGGACTCTCTAAACAGACACTTCATGATATCTCGATGCAGTGAGATCTTGTGTGCTGACAATGTGCTTAGAATATCAGTGTATAGGTTTATCTACACTTTCATTTAGCTTCTGAACACTCTACTAGTATCTGACACAGAGAAAAAGATAAGGCAGATCAGAGATGAGAGACGATGAAAATCATGAGATATATATAACACACAATGACACTCTCCAGCTCTTCTACATCTGAGCAGTAAACATACAGACACCCCCCCCCGGATAGATTATCTGTAGCTTGTAGAGCAAGTCTCTGCACAGTGCCGAATGCTGGCAGGAAGTGTCTGTGTGTGAACTCATCTTGTAATGGAGCAAGGAGGCAGACAGGATAATCTATTCATGAGAAAAATCTGCCCTGCCCGACCCTAGAAGATAAAAGCTTTATGGTCGGATCTCAGGGCAACCGAAATTGTATACATTAGGACTGATAGAGACAGGTTGGAAGTATATCTGTGAAATGCTGTATTTCGATTGATAACATTGTATAAGAGAATGTGTTATTTTGTTATCCTGAGTGTATTTAAGAATCTTGTTTTCATGGGAGGAATACCCCTTTAAGAGTTAATACCTTCCCTGCTGTGTAGATAGTGTCCGGAGAGCAGAAGGTAAGGATGGGGCTGCAGAGGAGTCTATGACACAGCTTGAGGGGCAGCGAGAGACAGAGAAAGTTCTGCAGAATCATGGGCTGTGATGGAGGGACTGATAGGGAACAAAGGAGATCTTCTACCTCAATATTCTCTGCCGAAAACTTCAGCTCTTCTATCAGCTACACACAGAGAGCATCACATGACCTCCCCCTCAATCCAGAGGGAGCAGGGAGCAGCAGTACCTTGTTTTCAGGGAAATAAGTAGAACAAGCAGAGAAAATGAAAATTGCAGGGACAGGTTAAACTAAAGAGATTAGCAGAAGAACTTCTGGACAAGGTAATGGAAGAGCAGGCAAAGTTGTCGTATACCCAAAAGCTATTGGTTGGGCTTTAAGAAGACTTTTCATTAAAGGGAAACTAACTCCACGAACGGTGGTAGGTGGATGTATGGACGGGAGGAGAGCCTTTATAGAGCTAATCTCACTTCCCCGCAACTATTTTTAGAAACTTTATTGCCCTAATAGTACATTTTGTAAAGCGCTACTGGAGCGTGGAGTAGCCGGACATGAGGCTACAGTCGCGGCTATGTAGCCGCCCCAGTTAGCACCTCTTACTCCTCCTACACTGACATCTTCTGCGCGCAGCTGCCTAGCAGCAAGCCCGCCCCGTCCAGAAGCCGTAGAGTATCTGCACGCATGTCACCTCCAGCATCAGAGTCTGAGGCCGCACAAGCCGCGTGCCTGCGTGCTGCCGATGCGCAGAAATGCGTTCTCGGACGAGCGCGTGCAGCTACGAGAGAGCGGACGCTTGAAGATGTCAGGGTAGGAGCAGTAAAAGAGCTAATGGGGCCGTGGAGGCAGTCGCGTGTGTAGCCTCAGTACTGCTACTACAACGTCAGTAGCCGCTTTACACAATTAACATATTAGTGCAATAAGGTTTAGTAAAAGATAGCGGGGACGTGAGGATTAGCTCTAAAAAGTGCTCTCCTCACGTCCCATACATCCACCTACCCGTTCTACCTTCATAGGTACAATCGTGGTGGTAAGTTCCCTTTAAACTTTGTGTTGTGGGGGTCCTCAGTTATCCCTCTGGGAAATATGCCACTACCAATGCCATTTTCTTGTTAACAGAACATGGCTCGCCAGTCTATCTTTTGGTATAAGCAATAGGGTTATTTTAGTTTCCTTTTGCTATTGAATGTGAATTTGCCAAAACCTATAACAAAGCAGAAGCCAAAATCCTCTTCTTTGATGATTCTGAACAAAACATCAGGGAAAAGACGATTCCAAACTCAAGTATCTTCTGGAGTTCTCAAGACGTGTAACTCCTCCTGCTACATCTGTTCCTCACTGGCAATACAATCTCACTTTCCCTCCATCAAACTTGATGTGTGGGAATTCTACTCCATTTTTTGTCTAATTTCTGGTCTATTTGCTTCTTATTTTTCTTATTGATTTTCCTTTTGCTTAACCCCTCAAGTCTGGGGACACATGTGCTCTTGGGGAGATATCAGAGCTGTCTGTGATGCAGCTTCATAGGCTGTTACAAGGTCTCTCCTCCCTCCTACTCCCTCTGCACTTCCCTAATCCCTCTGCCTGGTGTAATCTCGCACAGTGGGGGGGGGGGGGGGGGAGTGTAACAGGCTGTAAAGCGGCAGCATGGTGGGGCTCTGGTAACACTCCCAGGAGTATAATTTTAGAAGGAAGGATGCCATGGATAAAAAAATAGAAGAAACCACAGTCCCGGTGCCTGGATCTATGAGTAATGTCCCTGGATTATCATGATGGATTTTGATAGTAGGTTTCCTAAGAAAGTTTTACCAAATTTGCATCCATATAATAGGGAATAACAATCTGATCGGGTGGGGTCCGACTAATGACACCCCACACTGATCACAAGAACAGGCTCTCATCGATCTGGAGAGTAATGGTCCCTTTTTCACTTTGGGAAGAGTGGCAGGATGAGCACGGGTCCTATCTCAGACACTCCCATTCACTGTTTATGAGACTCCTGGAGATAAGTGAGCGCCGGGCTCAGCAATTTCCAACACTCTCATAATACTGAATGAAACAGCCGGATGTGTGCTCAACCTGTCCCTCCATCCATTATTAAAAATGGGATTTCTGCTCTCTGGATTGCTGAGGGCCCCATTCTTCTTATCAGTTGTAGTCTCAGCAGTCAGACCCTCACTGATCACCTTGTTATCCCCCATCCGAGGTAACATGCAAACTTGGTACAACCCCTTTTAAAGGGATTTACTTGGAATAGAGGCAAACCCCATGGGGTTGGTCAAAGGACTCACGTTCCTGGTTCCAGCATCAATGCTGTTGCCTGTACTGAGAATCAAGTCTATGGCCGGCGGTGACTGAGGATGCACTGGGTACCTTGTTTGCATTAAGTTCTGGTCCAGTCTGGAGCGTTGGTCAATGGACGGCAGCCGTGATGTTGGAACCAGG
Source organism: Engystomops pustulosus (assembly GCA_019512145.1). NCBI lineage: Eukaryota > Metazoa > Chordata > Amphibia > Anura > Leptodactylidae > Engystomops > Engystomops pustulosus. Next base: position 85,975 of record WNYA01000023.1, read on the forward strand.
AACGAGAGCAGGGAGAGGCTGGGTTCACATTAAGTTTTGTGCCAGACGTTGTAAGGACATGTCGGAGGGATTCCTGAAGTGCCCATTACAACATAAGGCACAGATGTATCCCACTGTATGCTTATACGTTGCCCGAGGACCCCTCCTCTCCCCTACTACTCACATAGAGGAGGGCCCCATACACATTAGATGGATCCTGCTGCAAGATTCTTCCATAACTATAATGGGCCACATTTACCTACCGGGTCCATTCACTATCCCACGGCGCGTTGTCCGTTGATTCAGAGCTTGCCGGGATTCACTAAGGTCCGTGCGCTCGATATCCACTAGGTGTCGCTGCTGCGCCGAGGTCCGCCGGAGTTCACCTTCTTTTTCCTGGTGTATGTGAATACTGATCTTGCACCACAATTTTTTTCAAAATTCCATGGTTTTTCAGAATCTGTCGGGTTTTCCGACGGCCACGCCCCCCCATTTCTGTTGCGTGAAATCCGCCGCCGATGTGCCACAATCCGATCGCGTGCCCGGGGCAATTCGGCGCAATTCGGAAATATTTGGTAAATATTTGGTAAATGAGCCCCAATGTGTATGTGCTCCAGAAATTAAATAAAAAATGAAATTTAAAAAACTGGAATAAATTAAAAAAATGTAAAAAAAAACTATAGACCATCATACAAGATACAGATAAGATTGTAAATTGTAAATGCAGTTTGGTAGGTTTTAGTGATCTGGGTTCAGCTGATTACAGCACAGTAGATGTGCGCCACCTAGTGGTCAGATATTATTTCTGCATCTTATGATAGTTACCGGCTGCTGCAATGTGGTTTCGAACCGCATGCATTAACGCCAGGTGTGAACGCACCCTTAGAATATGCGCCAGTTATGAAACAAGTTTAAACACTGCTATTATTCATGTTAGGAAATATTCACATGAGACTGCACAATGACCTTGACGTATAGGAAATCGTGTGTTGTTCTCTAGTTTTGATCTCCGGTGTATATACTTTCTATGACCATCTAAGAATCCCTTATAATAATAATCTTTATATAGCGCCATCATATTCCGTAGCGCTTCACACATCACAGGGGATAATCTGTCTGCATTGATATTGGATTAGCTATCACTATGTTGGATTGGCTGTAAAAGTTTTACGTAGCGATACTGCGGCGTCTACCGTGAATGGACGGCTCCTGTGCGCACCAAGGTCGTGCCAGTGATTTATCACACACACACATGTACCTAAGATTACTACAAAGGAAACAATCAGAAGGCAAACACTTCTATATCATTATCAGTGAAACTAATTATTTTCCAGTACAATAGATGCCAAATGAGGTCACCAAACACAGCGCAATCACATGACGCCTGCGAGAAGTAGTGAAAGGGCTGCCCGCTATACACCCGAGCGTGGTCACACAGCGTTAGGACCTCTTCTTACTTCCAATTAGTCATTATCGTATGAGCCAGGAGAAAACTACAACTCCCAGCATGCCCTGAGGGCGATGCCACATGTCACATTTTTGGACAGTTTTAAAGCATGCTTTTTTGTACCGTTTACCGTGCCTTTGGCTGCTTTTAACCTACCTAATATACTCGGTACAAAAAATGTGCTGAAAAACCTTAACTTAACTTATACTGGAGTCAAGAAAAAAACAAAAAGTGTATCCATTGTGGCTCCGGCATCAGCTCCGCGTCCCTGCGGTCCGTCACAGGCATCGTGATGTAAGCCGGCACGCGCACACACTATAATGTCAGCAAGCGTCTGACATCACGATGTCTGTGACGGAGCGCAGGGACACGGAGCTGATGCCAGAGCCACAATGGATAAAGAGGACCTGCCAGGGGGTTAGGAGGCGGAACGTGAGTACATTTTTTTTTTCCTACAAGCATTAAATTAGAGCTGGGGCTAAAAACTATATAGTGGGCGGGAGGGGTGACTGGCAGGCTATATACTACTGGGGGCTGGCAGGCTGTATACTACGGGGGCTGGCAGGCATGGAGGCTGTCTATACTACGGGGTGCTGGCAGGCGTATACTACAGGGGGCTGTAAGGCTGTATACTACAGGGGGACGGCAGGCTGATACTACTGGGGTGGCAGGATGTCTATTACTACGGGGGCTGCATGCTAATATACTCTGGGGGGGCTGGCAGGGTATACTACAGGGGGCTGTATACTACAGGGGGGCTGGCAGGCTGTATACTACGGGGACTGGCAGCCTATATACTACTGGGGGCTGGCAGGCTATATACTACAGGGATTGGCAGGCTATATACTAAAATTAGGGGTCTCGGCTTATACTCAAGTATATACGGACTTTATCTTTCAAGATAAACAGCTTCAAAGCAGCCAAACGCATGGTAAACTGACAAAAACGGATGCATATTTAAACGGGCTGAAAACCTTGCTTAAAACGGTCCAAAAATGGGACGTGTGGCAGCATCCTGAGGATGGAAACTGAGCACCACAACTCAAAGTGCATGAAAACATTAGCCCTGTGATGGGAGGGGTGAATATCATTAGTGATATCAGATCCATGTGTAAGTGTTTACCCTGCTGTGTGATGACCTTGGGCGACTCTTACCATGGATTTCCCTTCCAGAATAGCAACCGGACACTCGAGCTACAAAGGATACGTCTTCCGAAATAGGAAAAATGCAACGTTATGTGCTCGATACAGACTATCATGTTTACTGAGCCGCACGTGCCGGAGCCTCCATCCCATCCATATGGGAAAACACACAAGTATTCACACCCCCCTCCTCCCTCTACACAGGACAGGTGTTTATTCCAAGCATCACTTCCTACACCTGCCAACTGGCCCCGAGCTCCCTCCGCAGCAGCACAGACTCCGGTGACCCGCAGGAGAGGAGCGGGCGACCCAGACACAGGGGCGAGGCGTCAGTGCAAGAGGTAACCTTATGTTGCGATGAGCTACATCCTCCTAAAATACTAATTAGGCATGGGCAAGACTTTTTCATTTGCCCATAGACTTTGGACTTGTTTTTTGCAGGAGGACGTGTGTTTATTCAGTTGTGGCATATAATTCCTATAATTCCATATTGATTCCTATAAAAGAACATCCTTTAAATGAAATACTGTATATACTCGAGTATAAACCGACCCGAGTATAAGCCGAGGCCCCTAATTTTACCACAAAATGCTGGGAAAACCTATTGACTCGAGTATAAGCCGAGAGTGGGAAATGCATTGGTCACAGCCTCCCCAGTATATAGCCAGCCAGCCCCTGCTCCAGTGTATATAGCCAGCCAGCCCCTGCCCCAGTGTATATAGCCTGCCAGACCCTGCCCCTGTGTATATAGCCTGCCGCTGCTGCCGGACAGATCGCACAGAAGATATACAGTGGTCGCCGGAAAGGTGAGTTTAGATATATTTATTTTTTTGACTCGAGTATAAGCCGAGTTTGGGTTTTTCAGCACATTTTTTGTGCTGAAAAACTAGGCTTATACTCGAGTATATAAGGTATACTATTTGTTTTTATGCATTGTGAACCAAACATACCTTGAAAATGCTGAAGTGACACTGACACAGAAACAAATCCCTGATCTGAGTGGTTTTTCTCAAAATTATATAATCCTTGGGAAAGCTGGGTGCAGACTGGCTGCTGTGTTTCACAGAGCTTCCTGTACTGTCCAGACAGGACTAATCAACCTGAGCTGGATGACTCATACACAGCAGCCGGGGGATGGTGCAGCGATTGATTACTTCTGCCTGTCAGGGACAACACCGTAATTACATCATTCTCTAAAGCAGTGCATAATTAGGGTAAGAGGAGAGCACCGGGGCAGCCACAGGAGCGACAGAGCCTCATTATCATAATGTTACAGTTGTTTTTTCAGCAAAACCACTCAGCACAGGGATTTAACAAGATATGTTTCTGCATCAGTGTAGCTACAGCATTATCAAGGTATGTTTGCTTCATAATGCATCAAATCACATGGTAGGTTTCCTTTAATAAGAGAAAATAAAAATGTCAAGAGGTATAAGGAAGCCACCAGTGGCCTTATTTTTTGTTGGATGGCATGTAGTTTTTATCTGTACCATATACTACTGGGGGCTGGCAGGCTGTATACTACGGGGGCTGGCAGGCTATATACTACTGGGGGCTGGCAGGCTATATACTACAGGGACTGGCAGGCTATATACTAAAATTAGGGGTCTCAGCTTATACTCAAGTATATACGGACTTTATCTTTCAAGATAAACAGCTTCAAAGCAGCCAAACGCATGGTAAACTGACAAAAACGGATGCATATTTAAACAGACTGAAAACGCATGCTTAAAACGGTCCAAAAATGGGACGTGTGGCAGCACCCTGAGGATGGAAACTGGGTACCACAACTCAAAGTGCATGAAAACATTAGCCCTGTGATGGGGGGTGAATATCATTAGTGATATCAGATCCATGTGTAAGTGTTTACCCTGCTGTGTGACGACCTTGGGCGACTCTTACCATGGATTTCCCTTCCAGAATAGTAACCGGACACTGGAGCTACAAAGGATACGTCGTCCGAAATAGGAAAAATGTAACGTTATGTGCTTGATACAGACTATCATGTTTACTGAGCCGCCCGTGCCGGAGTCTCCATCCCATCCATATGGGAAAACACACAAGTATTCACACCCCCCTCCTCCCTCTGCACAGGACAGGTGTTTATTCCAAGCATCACTTCCTACACCTGCCAACTGGCCCCGAGCTCCCTCCGCAGCAGCACAGACTCCGGTGACCCGCAGGAGAGGAGCGGGCGACCCAGACACAGGGGCGAGACGTCAGTGCAAGAGGTAACCTTATGTTGCAATGAGCTACATCCTCCTAAAATACTAATTAGGCATGGGCAAGACTTTTTCATTTGCCCATAGACTTTGGACTTGTTTTTTGCAGGAGGACATGTGTTTATTCAGTTGTGGCATATAATTCCTACTGATTATGGGTTAAAGCAAAATAAAAGAACATCCTTTAAAGGAAATATACTATTTGTTTTTATGCATTGTGAACCAAACATACCTTGAAAATACTGTAGTGACACTGACACAGAAAAATATCTTGTTTAATCCCTGATCTGAGTGGTTTTTCTCAAAATTATAAAATTCAGGACCTTGGGAAAGCTGGGTGCAGACTGGCTGCTGTGTTTTAGTGAGCTTCTTGAACTGTCCAGATAGGACTAATCAACCTGAGCTGGATGACACATACACAGCAGCCAGGGGATGGTGCAGCGATTGATTACTTCTGTCTGTCAGGGACAACACAATGATTACATCATTCTCTAAATCAGCGCATAATTAGGGTAAGAGAAGAGCACCGGGCCAGCCACAGGAGTGACAGAGCCTCATTATCATAATGTTACAGTTGTTTCTCAGCAAAACCACTCAGCACAGGGATTAAACAAGATATGTTTCTGCATCAGTGTAGCTACAGCAGTCTCCAGGTATGTTTGCTTCATAATGCATCAAATCACATGGCAGATTTCCTTTAATAAGAGAAAATAAAAATGTCAAGAGGTATAAGGAAGCCACCGGTGGCCTTATTTTTTGTTGGATGGCATGTAGTTTTTATCTGTACCATTTTTAAATACATTGGGAAATTTTTTGTAATCTTTTTTTTTTTATTACAGGTATTGAGGAAAAATCTATTTTGTCACTGTTTTTACTACTTTTCTTTTTTATTAGAGTTTGCCATGCAGTTAAAGGGAAACTGTCACTAAACTAACCCATACTGACTAGACATATCTTTGAAAACTGCAAAAATAAAAAAAAAATCATACAGCAGTACAACCATCCCTATATTTCCCACACCTGACAAGTTCCACAGTCCGTTTATAAAGTAGACATCTATGAGGATGACCCCATGTGAGTCCTGTCATCGTCGTCCCTCTGGGATGTGTCTGGTATATTCATGTCCTTCCAGCTCATTCCCCCTGCTGAAGAGAATTCCCCAAGGAGGGGTGAGCCGAGTCACATATAGAATCTGTCTCTCTCAACCCCCTAATTCACCTCTCCCTCAGGGCTTCGTGAATCGGGCGCCCCGTGCAATGCTCTGGCAGTGTGCAACATTTTTTTTTTTTGGTGCGCTTTGTTCATGCTGCAGAATTGTGGCGCACATCAGTGATAAATGTGGTGTAAACTCTCACTATTCGCTAACACGCCCCTTTAGGTGCACAGATTTTCGGTCTTGTCAGACCCAGTGCAGCCGCGACACAAAACTGGCACAGAAACCTTATAAATACATGTGCAGTTTGTGCAAACACTTTAATAAGTGTGGGACATTGTGTATAAAATCAAGTGTGGAATGAGATAAATTAATTCTGTGCAAAAAGTAAAAAAAAAGTGCAAAAAAATCAAATAATTGTACAATGAACATGTGTGCAATGTAATAATTGAATTGCACGTGGATATGCCATCCATAGGCCATGGGCAGGCTATTAGAGATTAGTATCCATGGGCTAAGTGTCTCTATGAGACTGTATAATGGCACCCAAATGACGCCCTCTGATGAAGTCACAGGGGGCACCCAACGGATATTCAAGATGGTAGCACCCACTGGAAGCACTGCTAGGTGCTGTTGGGTTTGACCGCGGCACTCAACAGGTTAACTGCCGTGATCGGTGCCCGACCATTGCAGTTACAGCTGGGTGTCAGCTGTAATATGCAGCTGACACTCGCTGTGTATGGAGAGAGCTCAGCCTGTCAGCTCTCTCCATATAACCCCTGCAGCACCACGTTATAGTATGTTGTGGTGCACAAGAGAGTTAAAGGGGTTAGGGCCTAACTTGCTGATCTGTAGGGTCTCAGTGATGAGACCCCCACAGATCATGAAAACGAGGGGTTCGTAAAAGGAGGTACGTGGGATCCCATCGGACCCCTCGTTTTCGTGATCTGTGGGGGTCTCATTACTGAGACCCCACTGATCAGCAAGTTAGGCCCTATACTGTGGATAGGGTCTTACTTGTGTTCCTGTGGAAACCCCTTTAAATCATCTCCATTTCTTAGAACTTTGAAATGAAAAAGTAAACAAATCAAACCATAAACATGTTCGGAAACACTGCGTCCCAAAATGTCCGATTTATCAAAACATAATCACCATTATTCCCGGAGGTGAACCCCATAACTTTTGTAGAAAAAGTTAGAATTTTTAAAAATCTGTTAAACCCTAATAAAATGTATACAAATTCGGTATCTGACCCAGAGAAATAAGAGGAGGTGTCATTTGGAATGAATGGTGGAAAAAAAAAACAGTGCCCACTGAAAACGGCGTAAATTAGTTTTTTCGCCAGTTTCAGCACATTTTTTCCTCACTTCCCAGTACTTGGCACGAAATCTAAAATAATGACACTAAGAAACCCAGTTTGTTACAAGTAATACAAGGCCTCTTACAGCTTTGTGTGTAAAAAAAAAAGTTATGGATTTTTAATGATGGGGAGTTACAAATGGAAACGCAAAAAAAGCGAAAATGGCCATTAAAGGGTTACAGCACAACAACTACCTAATGATATATCTACCCCCAATCGACTTTGGAGGCTTCTCTCCAGTTAGAAGCTGAGATCATCTGTAATATAAGATGGGCCCGTCCAAACACACATGAAATAGTCCAAAATAATGGCTAGTTTAGGTTCCCCATTATGCCCATCCCTGGACATGTGTGTAGGAGGAATGCACCGGAGCGTTCAAGAACTTGACATTAGTGATAAAAATAAACCCCTAACCCAAACAAGAAGATCCTGACGGCTCCATCGCTGCGGTGCACAAATGTCTCCAGATCACTTGTCAGTGTAATTGGTGATCTTGTACAACCTGCACTATATCCAGACCACCCCCGTCATGGTTACTAGATGGGGGAAGACGTAAGAAGAGCCACTCTCCTACTATAGCTGCTGGGATGTATGTAGGGATAACCCGCAGCAATGTAAACATATCCCATCCATGTGCTGCAGAGGTAGGACACTCCATAACATCCATTAAAGTGGAATATAGAATACGTGTGGCAAGCAGAAATAGAATGTAACAGGCTCCAACCAAATATTAAAGGGTTAAATCATTAAACTTCTAGGCCCCTCGGGTAGGGTATGAAATATAGAATTCTAGAATTCCCACTTTTTGTGAAATTTTGTCCATTTACCTATAAAAATGTCCCCCAAACTCATGGAAAATTAAGCAGAGAAAAGTAATTTGTTGCCTGAGATGAGTCAAGTTAAGAGGCTGTAGGAGGAGATCACTTCAGAAAACCCCATGTTTGCTTCTATAGCACAAAGAAACAGGGGGGGGGGAGGATTTATTAAGGCCGGCATTTTAACAGCCAGTCTTAAAATTCCTACAGCCGGCCCATATCTACTAAGAGGTTTTCGCCTTTTAGTAGATTCAGTCTCAATCTCTGCCAGGACAGATCTGCATAGACCAGGCGTCAAATCTGCATTTGATTTGGCGTAGATTTTTATTATAGTTCATGCCCAGTAATAAAGCCAGTTACAAAATGTGGGAATTGGATTTTTATCCACAGCTCACACTTCCAATTATGTTTTTAACTTTCTGTATCTCCATCTATGTTGATAGCAGAGCCACAAGCCTGATGTGATCAGAAAGATGAGATTGTTACAGTATTTTTCGGACTATGAGGCGCACCGGAGTATAAGGCGCACCATCAATAAATGCCTGCTGAAATGTCTAGGTTCATATATAAGGCGCACCGGATTATAAGGCGCACCTGATTATAAGGATGAATGACCAGCAGGTGGCAGACCTGTGCACAGTGCAAGGCAGCTGTTGTCTGTAAGTACGGTTCATATATAAGGCGCACTGGACTATAAGGCGCACCTGATTATAAGGATGAATGACCAGCAGGTGGCAGACCTGTGCACAGTTCAAGGCAGCTGTTGTCTGTAAGTACGGTTCATATATAAGGCGCACTGGACTATAAGGCGCACCTTTGATTTCTGAGAAAATCAAAGGATTTTTTGTGCGCCTTATAGTCCGAAAAATACGGTAGTTTAATATGGTATAGAAACAATGGGGGTCATTTACTAAGGGCCCGATTCGCCGGGTAAGTAAATCTGCCCCAATGTTTCTAGGTACTATAGCACCGAAGATAGGGGGTGTCTGAAATGACAGCCCCCCCCCGCAGGAAATTTTACTCGTCTCATGCAAAATATAGCTCTTCTCTGCTCCTTGTCAGATGACTTTGGAAAGGATTTGTTTTAGGTAAACTGGGAGATTCCACATAAAAGAAGGAATTCTAGAAATGCTGTTTCATCCCCAACCTCCAAATAATTACAAACATATAGAAATGTTGCAGCCATGTTATTGTGTTGCTAAAAATGCATCCAAAACACTAAAAAAACTGACACTTTGCAGTGTTAAAAAATGTAATTCAGCTCCTTTAAAGACTCTATTGTTCATATGTAGAAATATATTCCCTGCCCACACACATGAGATTGGGAAGGATTGGACGTACAGGAAGTCCCCGGGTTACATACAAAATAGGTTCTTTAGGTTTGTTCTTAAGTTGAATTTGTATGTAAGTCAGAACTGTATAGTTTATAATTGTAGGCAATTTTTTTTTTGTCCCAATGACAATTAGATTTTTAAAAATTTTTGCTGTAACGGGAACACGGATTATCAATTAAATGTCATTACAGACACTTTACAGCCTGGGTCTAAAATAAAGTATCCAGAGATCTTCATTGGGCAGTGAGCTCCGTCTGTAACTAGGGGTTGTCTGTAAGTCGGGTGTCCTTGAGTAGGGGACCGCCTGTACTGGATATCAAAAGGCTTGACTGTTCCTAGCAATCCTATTCAAATGGAAAAGTAAAGGAGCTCCGAGTCTGCAGGAGTGGGAAGGCAGAATGGACCTACTCTTATACGCAGAACAACAGGAGGGAATAGGAAAAAATATAGAGGCCGAAAAGATAAGGAAACTCTGGTTTGAAAGATCAAGTCCAGAATAGAATAAAGTAGAAATAATGCTCACATCACAAGAAATGTTTCCCAATTGTATATGCTCTTTGTAGGCAGTTTATCGACAACCACTCGGGGAGGGCTGGGGTGGGTATCTATAAGGAATAAAATGTTAAATTATATATGACTGTAATTATAAATTATGTAACCAAGAGTATTTTTTATATGACTGCATATTGTATGTTAAGATAATTTTGCAAATAAAAATATTTATTTAAAAAAAAAAAAAAAAAAGTAGGGGACCGCCTGTACTGGATATCAAAAGGCTTGACTGTTCCTAGAAAGTGTCAGATGGGGGGGAATTTTCTGCATATTCCTCTTTCCTGGATAAAAACACATGCACACTCAGACAAATGTGTATGTACATGGGGGTAGGGAAAAGGAAGAGCCGTGGCCTATTACATTTCATAAGGATGAAAAAAATAAATAAAGGGGGTTCCAAAAGTGACCTGTCAGCAGCTTATTGTCCTAAGTGTGGGAAGTGATATCCCAAGAAACAAGCAAATAACAAATAATGGAGGAACAAGAAAGCCCCTCCAATATATTTATAGAGAGACGGAGATTGGATCCCTATATAAATACAATGTGCCTATGCTGGTACTTATAGTTCTCCATAGATCTGCTCCTCCTTTGGCAGGTTATTTGCATAGTGACTTGTATCTTTGCCTATAGTGAGGGAGAGCCTAGCTGTGACTATAGGTCCCTTATCCGTCACCATGGGACTCACCTCAGTCCCCTGGCAGCAGCACATGTGAGTGTGACTATGCTCTGCCTACTACACCATGCTCTTATCTCCAGCGATAAAACAGCTATAAATGTCTTACACACGCTCAGGATGATTGAGGGAGTGCGGGATGCACAAGGTCCGTGCGCTCGATATCCACTAGGTGTCGCTGCTGCGCCGAGGTCCGTCGGAGTTCACCTTCTTTTTCCTGGTGTATGTGATTTACTGTCTTGCACCACAATTTTTTTCAAAATTCCATGGTTTTCAGAATCTGTCATGGGTTTCGACGGCCACGCCCCCCATTTCTGTTGCGTGAAATCCGCCCGCCGATGTGCCACAATCCGATCGCGTGCCCGGGGCCAATTCGGCGCAATTCGGAAATATTGGTAAATATTGGTAAATGAGCCCCACCCAATGGTATGTGCTCCAGAAATTAAATAAAAATGAAATTAAAAACTGGAATAAATTAAAAAAATGTATAAAAAAAAACTATTGACCGCATAATAAAGATCAGATAAGATGTAAAATTGTAATTGCAGTTTGGTAGGTTTAGTGATCTGGGTTCTGTGATTACAGAACCGTAGATGTGCGCACCTAGTGGTCAGATATTATTTCCGCATCTTATGATAGTTACCGGTGCTTGCAATGTGGTTTCGCGAACCGCATGCATTAACGCCAGGGTGTGAACGCACCCTAGAATATGCGCCAGTTAGGAAACAAGTTTAAAAACTGCATTATTCATGTTAGGAAAATTACAATGAGACTGCACAATGACCTTGCGTATAGGAAATGTTGTTTGTTCTTAGTTTTGATCTCCGGTTGTATTATACTTTTCTATGACAATCTAAGAATCCCTTATAATAATAATCTTTTTATATAGCGACATCATATTCCGTAGCGCTTTACAGATCAACAGGAGATCATCTGTCTGCATTGATGGATTAGCTATCACTATGTTGATTAGGCTGTAAAAGTTTTACGTAGCGGATACGACTGCGGCGTCTACCGTGAATGGAAGGCTCCTGTGCGCACCAAGGTCGATGCCAGTGATTATCACACAAACACATGTACCTAAGATTACTACAAAGGAAACAATCAGAAGGCAAACACTTCTATATCATTATCAGTGAAACTAATTATTTCCAGTACAATAGATGCAATGAGGTCACCAAACACAGCGCAATCACATGGCGCCTGCGAGAAGTAGTGAAAGGGCTGCCCGCTATACACCCGAGCGTGGAAAAAAAAAAAAGTGTATCTATCGTGGCTTCCGCACACACTATGATGTCAGCAAGTGGCTGACATCACGATGCCTGTGACAGACCGCAGGGACACGGAGCTGATGCTGGAGCTACAATGGATAGAAGAGGACCTGTCGGGGGGGGGGGGGGGGGGTTAGGCGTCGAAGGTGAGTCCACTTTTTTTTTTCTACAAGCATTATATTGAGCCAGGGTTTGCAGGCGTATATCTTACTGGGGGCTGAGGCATATATACTGGGGGGGAACTGGCAGGCTAGTTACTGGGGGCTGGCAGGCTAATACTGGGGGGGGAGACTGCAGGTATATACTAAGGGGCTGGCGCTATATACTACTGGGGGCTGGCAAGCTATATACTACTAGGGGCTGGCAGACTGTATACTACTGGGGGCTGGCAGACTATATACTACAGGGGCTGGCAGGCTATATACTACTGGGGGCTGGCAGGCTATATACTATTGGGGGCTGGCAAGCTATATATACTAGGGGCTGGAGGCTGTATACTATGGGGGCTGGACAGGCTAATACTTACGGGGCTGGCAGGACTTATACTACTGGGCGCAGGTATATTACTACAGGGATGGCAGGTTATAACTACTAGGGGCTGGCAGGGGATATACTTACTGGGGGCTGGCCAGGCTATATACTACAGGGCTGGCAGGCTATATACTATAGGGGTGGCAGGCTATCTACTACTGGGGGCTGGCAGGCTGTATACTACAGGGGGCTGGCAGGCTATATACTACAGGGGCTGGCAGGCTATATTACTCACCGGGGGCTGGACTGGCTACATACTACGGGGCTGCAGGCTATATATACAGGGCTGGCAGGCAATATACTGGGGGCTGGCAGGCTATATACTACAGGGGGCTGGCAGGCTATATACTACTGGGGGCTGGCAGGCTGTAATACAGGGGAATGGCCAGGCTATGACTAAGAACAGGGCTGGCAGGCTATATACTACAGGGGTGGCAGGCTATATTACTACAGGGGCTGGCAGGACTATATACTACAGGGGGCTGGCAGGCTATATACTACAGGGCTGGGCAAGCGTATACTACAGGGGCTGGCAGGGCTATATAATACTACAGGGACTGGCAGGGCTATATACTACAGGATGGCAGGCTGATCTATACGGGGGCTGGAGGCTGTATACAGGGCTGGCAGGGTTACACAGAGGGGGCTGGCAGGCTGTATACTACGGGGACTGGCAAGCCTATATAATACGGGGGCTCGGGCAGGCTATATACTACAGGGATTGGGGCGCTAATACTAAAATTAGGGGTCTCGGCTATATACTCAAGTAGTTATACGGACTTATCTTTCAAGTAAACAGCTTAAAGCAGCCAAAACGCATGGTAAACTGACAAAACGGGATGCATATTTAAACGGGCTGAAAACTTGCTTAAAACGGTCCAAAAATGGGACGTTGGCAGCATCCTGAGGATGGAAAACTGAGCACCACAACTCAAAGTGCATGAAAACATTAGCCCTGTGATGGGAGGGGTGAATATCATTAGTGATATCAGATCCCTGTGTAAGTGTTTACCCTGCTGTGTGATGACCTTGGGGACCTCTTACCAGGGATTTCCCTTCCAGAAATAGCAACCGGACACGCGAGCTACAAAGGATAGTCTTCCGAATAGGAAAGAAAAATGCAAAGTTAGTGCTCGATACAGACTATCATGTTTACTGAGCCGCACGTGCCGAGCCATCCATCCCATATGGGAAAACACACAAGTATTCACACCCCCCTCCCTCCTACACAGGACAGGTGTTATTCCAAGCATCACTTCCTACACCTCCAACTGGCCCCCGAGCTCCCTCCGCAGCAGCACAGACTCCGGTGACCCACAGGAGAGGAGCGGGCGACCCAGACACAGGGGCGAGCGTCAGTGGCAAGAGGTTAACCTTATGTTGCGATGAGCTAACCTCCTAAAATACTAATTAGGCATGGGCAAGACTTTTTCATTGCCCATAGACTTGGACTTGTTTTTGCAGGAGGACGTTGTGTTTAATCAGTTGTGGCATATAATTCCTATAATTCCATATTGATTCCTATAAAAGAAACATCCTTTAAATGAAATACTGTATATACTCGAGTTATAAACCGACCCGAGTATAAGCCGGGCCCTAATTTACACAAAAATGCTGGGAAAACCTATTGACTCGAGTATAAGCGGAGAGTGGGAAATGCATTGGTCACAGCCTCCCCATAGTATATAGCCAGCCCAGCCCTGCTCTCCAGTGGTATTAGCCAGCCAGCCCCTGCCCAGTGTATATAGCCTGCCAGCCCTTGCCCCTGTGTATATAGCCTGCCGCATGCTGCCGGACAGACGCAAGAAGTATACAGTGGTCGCGGAAAGGTGAGTTTAGACTATTTATTTTTTGACTCGAGTATAAGCCGAGAGTTGTGGTTTTTCAGCACATTTTTGTGCTGAAAAACAGGCTTATACTGGTATATAAGTATGGTATACTATTGTTTTATGCATTGCTGAACCAAACATACCTTGAAATGCTGAAGTGACACTGACACAGAAACAAATCCCTGATTAGAGTGTTTTTCTCAAAATTATATAATCCTTGGGAAGCTGGGTGCAGACTGGCGCTGTGTTTCACAGAGCTTCCTGTACTGATCCAGACAGGAATAATCAACCTGAGCTGGATGACTCATACACAGCAGCGGGGGATGGGTGCAGCGATTGATTACTTGCTGCTGTCAGGGGACAACACCGTAATTACATCATTCTCTAAAAGCAGTGTCATAATTAGGGTAAGAGGAGAGCAACGGGGCAGCCACAGGAGCGACAGAGCCTCATTTCATAATGTTTACAGTTGTTTTTTCAGCAAAACCACTCAGACACAGGGATTTAACAAGATATGTTTCTGCATCAGTGTAGCTACAGCATTATCAAGGTATGTTTGCTTAATGCATCAAATCACATGGTAGGTTTCCTTTTAATAAGAGAAATAAAAATGTCAAGAGGTATAAGGAAGCCACCAGGGCCTTATTTTTTTTGTTGGATGTGGATGTAGTTTTTATCTGTACCATTTTTAAATACTGGGAAATTTTTAGTAATCTTTTTTTTTTATACAGGTATTGAGTAAAAATCATTTGTCACTGTTTTTACTACTTTTTTTTTTATTTAGAGTTTGCCATGCAGTTAAAGGGAAACTGTCACTAAACTAACCCATATGACTAGACATATCTTTGAAAACTGCAAAAATTAAAAAAAAA
This sequence comes from Engystomops pustulosus, assembly GCA_019512145.1. Lineage (NCBI taxonomy): Eukaryota > Metazoa > Chordata > Amphibia > Anura > Leptodactylidae > Engystomops > Engystomops pustulosus. The sequence goes on from WNYA01000023.1 coordinate 101,156, forward strand.
TCATACCAGCAGTACAACCATCCCTATATTTCCACACCTGAAAAGTTCCACAAGTCCGTTTATAAGAGTAGACATCTATGAGGAGACCCCATGTGAGTCCTGTCATCGTCGTCCCTCTGGGAGTGTCTGGATTCATGTCCTCCAGCTCATTCCCCCTGCTGAAGAGAATTCCCCAAGGAGGGTGAGCCGAGTCACATATAGAATCTGGCTCTCTCAACCCCCTACATTCCCTTCCCTCAGGGCTTCGTGAATCGGGCGCCCGTGCAATGCTCTGGCAGTGTGCCAACATTTTTTTTTTTTGGGCGCTTTGTTCATGCTGCAGAATTGTGGCGCACATCAGTGATAAATGTGGTTGTAAACTCTCACTATTCGCTAACATCCCCCTTAGGTGCACAGATTTTCGGTTTGTCAAACCCAGTGCAGCCGCCGACACAAAACTGGCACAGAACCTTATAAATACAGGCAGTTTGTGCAAAACACTTTAATAAGTGTGGGACATTGTGTTAAAATCAAGTGTGGAATGAGATAAATCAATTCTGTGCAAAAAGTAAAAAAAAAGTGCAAAAAAGTAAAAAATTGTACAATGAACATGGTGCAATGTAAGAATTTGATTGCAGGTGGACTGCCATCCATAGGCCATGGGCAGGCTATTACAGATTAGTATCCATGGCCTAAGTGTCTCTATGAGACTTTAGACCCCCATGGCATCCAAATTACGCCCTCTGATGAAGTCACAGGGGGCACCCAGCGGGCATTCAAGATGGTAGCACCCACTGGAAGCACGCTAGGTGCTGTGGATTTGACTGCGGGCACTCAACAGCAATAACTGCCGTCGATCGGTGCCCGACCATGCAGTTACAGCTGGGTGTCAGCTGTAATATGCAGCTGACACTCGCTGTGTATGGAGAGAGCTCAGCCTGTCAGCTCTTCCATATAACCCCTGCAGCCCAACGTTATAGTATGTTGTGGTGCACAAGAGAGTTAAAGGGGTTAGGGCCTAACTTGCTGATCTGTAGGGTCTCAGTGATGAGACCCCACAGATCATGAAAACGAGGGGTTCGTAAAAGGAGGTACGTGGGATCCCATCGGACCCCTCGTTTTCGTGATCTGTGGGGGTCTCATTACTGAACCCCACTGATCAGCAAGTTAGGCCTATACTGTGGATAGGGTCTTACTTGGTTCCTGTGAAACCCTTTAAATCATCTCCATTTCTTAGAATTTGAAATGAAAAGTAAACAAATCAAAACCATAACATGTTCGGAAACAACTGCATCCAAAATGTGTGATTTATCAAACATAATCACCATTATTCCCGGAGGTGAACCCCATAACTTTTGTAGAAAAAGTTAGAATTTTAAAAATCTGTAAACCCTAATAAATGTAACAAATTGTCGGTATCTGACCCGAGAAATAAGAGGAGGGTGTCATTTGGAATGAATGGTGGAAAAAAAAACAAGTGCCCACTGAAAACGGCGTAAATTAGTTTTTTCGCCAGTTTCAGCACATTTTTTCCTCACTTCCCAGTACTTGGCAGAAATCTAAAATAAGACACTAAGAAACCCAGTTGTTACAAGTAATACAAGGCCTCTTACAGCTTGTTTGTGTAAAAAAAAAGTTATGGATTTTTAATGATGGGGAGTTACAAATGGAAACGCAAAAAAAAGCGAAAATGGCCATTAAAGGGTTACAGCACACACAACTACCTAATGAATATATCTACCCCCAATCGACTTTGGAGGCTTCTCTCCAGTTAGAAGCTGAGATCATCTGTAATATAAGAAGGGCCGCCTAAACAGACATGAAATAGTCCAAAATAATCGAGTTTAGGTTCACCATATGCCCATTCCGGACATGGTGTAGGAGGAATGCACGGAGCGTTCAAGAACTTGACATTAGTGATAAAAATAAACCCCTAACCCAAACAAGAAGATCTGACGGCTCCATCGCTGGCGTGCACAAATGTCTCCAGATCACTTGTCAGTGTAATTGGTGATCCTTGTACAACCTGCACTATATCCAGACCACCCCCGTCATGGTTACTAGAGGGGAAGACGTAAGAAGAGCCACTCTCCTACTATAGCTGCTGGGATGTATGTAGGGATACCCGCAGCAATGGAAACATATCCCATCCATGTGCTGCAGAGGTGGACACTCCATAACATCCATTAAAGTGGAATATAGAATATGTGTGGTAAGCAGAATAGAATGTTAACAGGCTCCAACCAAATATTAAAGGGTTTAATTCATTAAACTTTAGGCCCCTCGGGTAGGGTATGAAATATAGAATTCTAGAATTCCCACTTTTTGTGAAATTTTGTCCATTAACTATAAAAATGTCCCCCAAACTCATGGAAAATAGCAGAGAAAAGTAATTGTGCTGGATGAGATGAGTCAAGTTAAGAGGTAGGGGAGATCACTTCAGAAAACCCCATGTTTGCTTCTATAGCACAAAGAAACAGGGGGGGGGAGGGGGGGGGGGGGGATTATTAAGGCCGGCATTTAACAGCCAGTCTTAAAATTCCTACAGCCGGCCCATATCTACTAAGAGGTTTTCGCCTTTAGTAGATTCAGTCTCAATCTCGCCAGGACAGATTGCATAGACCAGGGTCAAATTGCATTTGAGTTGGGGTAGATTTATTATAGTTCATGCCAGTAATAAAGCCAGTTACAAAATGTGGAATGATTTTTATCCACAGCTACATTCCAATTATGTTTTTAACTTTCGTATCTCCATCTATGTTGATAGCAGAGCCAAAGCCTGATGTGATCAGAAAGATGAGATTGTTACAGTATTTTTTCGGACTATGAGGCGCACCGGAGATAAGGCGCACCATCAATAAATGCCTGCTGAAATGTCTAGGTTCATATATAAGGCGCCACCGGATTATAAGGCGCACCTGATTATAAGGATGAATGACCAGCAGGTGGCAGACCTGTGCACCAGTGCAAGGCAGCTGTTGTCTGTAAGTACGGGTTTCATATATAAGGCGCACTGGACTATAAGGCGCACCTGATTATAGGATGAAGACCAGCAGGTGGCAGACCTGTGCACAGTTCAAGGCAGCTGTGTCTGTAAGTACGGTTCATATATAAGGCGCACTGGACTATAAGGCGCACCTTTGATTTCTGAGAAAACAAAGGATTTTTTGTGCGCCTTATAGTCCGAAAAAGACGGTAGTTAATATGGTATAGAAACAATGGGGGGTATTTACTAAGGGCCGATTCGCCGGGTAAGTACAATCTGCCCCAATGTTTCTAGGTACTATAGCACGAAGATAGGGGTGTCTGAAATGACAGCCCCCCCCCGCAGGAAAATTTTACTCGTCTTGCAAATATAGCTTCTCTGCTCCTTGTCAGATGACTTGGAAAGGATTTGTTTAGGTAAACTGGGAGATTCCACATAAAAAAGAAGGAATTCTAGAAATGCTGTTTCATCCCCAACCTCCAAATAATTACAAACATATAGAAATGTTGCAGCCATGTTATGTGTTGCTAAAAATGCATCCAAAACACTAAAAAAAACTGACACTTTGCAGTGTTAAAAAAGTAATTCAGTCTTTAAAGACTCTATTGTTCATATGTAGAATATATTCCCTGCCCACACACATGAGATTGGGAAGGATTGGACGACAGGAAGTCCCCGGGTTACATCAAAAATAGGCTTTAGGTTTGTTCTTAAGTTGAATTTGGATGTAAGTCAGAACTGTATAGTTTAAATTGTAGGCAATTTTTTTTTGTCCAATGACAATTAGATTTTAAAAATTTTTGCTGTAACGGGAACACGGATTATCAATTAAATGTCATTACAGAAACTTTACAGCCTGGGTCAAAAAAAGTATCAGAGATCTTCATTGGGCAGTGAGCTCCGTCTGTTAACTAGGGGTTGTCTGAAGTCGGGGTGTCCTTGAGTAGGGACCGCCTGTACTGGATATCAAAAGGCTGACTGTTCCTAGAAAGTGTCAGATGGGGGGAAATTTTCTGCATATTCCTCTTTCCTGGATAAAAACACATGCACACTCAGACAAATGTGTATGTACATGGGGGGTAGGGAAAAAGGAGAGCGTGGCCTATTACATTTCATAAGGATGAAAAAAATAATAAAGGGGGTTCCAAAAGTGACCTGTCAGCAGCTTATTGTCCTAAGTGTGGGAAGTGAGTGATATCCCAAGAAACAAGAAAATAACAAATAATGGAGGAACAAGAAAGACCCTCCAATTTATTTATAGAGAGACGGAGATGGATCCATACACTATAAATTCAATGCTGTATGCTGGTACTTATGTTCTCCATTAGATCTGACTCCTCCTTGGCAGGTATTGATAGTGACTTGTATTTGGCCTATAGTGAGGGAGAGACTTGTTTTTGGTGACTATAGGGTCCCTTATCCGTCACCATGGGACTCACCTCAGTCCCCTGGCAGCAGCACATGTGAGTGTGACTATGCATCTGCGCTTACTACACACTGCTCTTACCCAGCGATAATGCAGGCTGTATACTACAGGGGGCTGGCAGGCTGTATACTACAGGGGGGCTGGCAGGCTGTATACTACGGGGACTGGCAGCCTATATACTACTGGGGGCTGGCAGGCTATATACTACAGGGATTGGCAGGCTATATACTAAAATTAGGGGTCTCGGCTTATACTCAAGTATATACGGACTTTATCTTTCAAGATAAACAGCTTCAAAGCAGCCAAACGCATGGTAAACTGACAAAAACGGATGCATATTTAAACGGGCTGAAAACCTTGCTTAAAACGGTCCAAAAATGGGACGTGTGGCAGCATCCTGAGGATGGAAACTGAGCACCACAACTCAAAGTGCATGAAAACATTAGCCCTGTGATGGGAGGGGTGAATATCATTAGTGATATCAGATCCATGTGTAAGTGTTTACCCTGCTGTGTGATGACCTTGGGCGACTCTTACCATGGATTTCCCTTCCAGAATAGCAACCGGACACTCGAGCTACAAAGGATACGTCTTCCGAAATAGGAAAAATGCAACGTTATGTGCTCGATACAGACTATCATGTTTACTGAGCCGCACGTGCCGGAGCCTCCATCCCATCCATATGGGAAAACACACAAGTATTCACACCCCCCTCCTCCCTCTACACAGGACAGGTGTTTATTCCAAGCATCACTTCCTACACCTGCCAACTGGCCCCGAGCTCCCTCCGCAGCAGCACAGACTCCGGTGACCCGCAGGAGAGGAGCGGGCGACCCAGACACAGGGGCGAGGCGTCAGTGCAAGAGGTAACCTTATGTTGCGATGAGCTACATCCTCCTAAAATACTAATTAGGCATGGGCAAGACTTTTTCATTTGCCCATAGACTTTGGACTTGTTTTTTGCAGGAGGACGTGTGTTTATTCAGTTGTGGCATATAATTCCTATAATTCCATATTGATTCCTATAAAAGAACATCCTTTAAATGAAATACTGTATATACTCGAGTATAAACCGACCCGAGTATAAGCCGAGGCCCCTAATTTTACCACAAAATGCTGGGAAAACCTATTGACTCGAGTATAAGCCGAGAGTGGGAAATGCATTGGTCACAGCCTCCCCAGTATATAGCCAGCCAGCCCCTGCTCCAGTGTATATAGCCAGCCAGCCCCTGCCCCAGTGTATATAGCCTGCCAGACCCTGCCCCTGTGTATATAGCCTGCCGCTGCTGCCGGACAGATCGCACAGAAGATATACAGTGGTCGCCGGAAAGGTGAGTTTAGATATATTTATTTTTTTGACTCGAGTATAAGCCGAGTTTGGGTTTTTCAGCACATTTTTTGTGCTGAAAAACTAGGCTTATACTCGAGTATATAAGGTATACTATTTGTTTTTATGCATTGTGAACCAAACATACCTTGAAAATGCTGAAGTGACACTGACACAGAAACAAATCCCTGATCTGAGTGGTTTTTCTCAAAATTATATAATCCTTGGGAAAGCTGGGTGCAGACTGGCTGCTGTGTTTCACAGAGCTTCCTGTACTGTCCAGACAGGACTAATCAACCTGAGCTGGATGACTCATACACAGCAGCCGGGGGATGGTGCAGCGATTGATTACTTCTGCCTGTCAGGGACAACACCGTAATTACATCATTCTCTAAAGCAGTGCATAATTAGGGTAAGAGGAGAGCACCGGGGCAGCCACAGGAGCGACAGAGCCTCATTATCATAATGTTACAGTTGTTTTTTCAGCAAAACCACTCAGCACAGGGATTTAACAAGATATGTTTCTGCATCAGTGTAGCTACAGCATTATCAAGGTATGTTTGCTTCATAATGCATCAAATCACATGGTAGGTTTCCTTTAATAAGAGAAAATAAAAATGTCAAGAGGTATAAGGAAGCCACCAGTGGCCTTATTTTTTGTTGGATGGCATGTAGTTTTTATCTGTACCATCGATAAAACAGCTATAAATGTCTTACACACGCTCAGGATGATTGAGGGAAAACACTACAGAGTAAACAATCCCTGGACGGCGGGCGGGTGACTACACGGGGCAGTGATAAGGTGTCCTGCACATAGGCAGGTGCGCTGCTTATACACATCATAGGAGGCTGCACCACACAACAACAGCTGTGCCCAGCCCGGGGGGTATGCCAGCGTGCCACTCACCGCCACCAACACAGCGTGTAAACATCCACCGTAAGCAGCCGGCACATGCACGGGTAGTAATTATGTCTTCTCAATCACATGAGTAATTTGGAAGTGACTTACCATCCATGACCTCCACAGTTAAAGGGACTCTATCACCAGATTTTGCCCCATTATACTTTGTGCCCCCTAAAATCTTTCTTTTATGTGAAATTTCTACCAAAGTCATGTGAAAATTTGATAATTTTTCCTGAGATGAGCCAAGTTTATAGGCTGCAGGGGAAGCGCCACTTCAGACGTCTCTATCTTTGGTTCTGTAGAACCTAGAAACATCATCTTTCAGATTGCAACAGGATTGTGGTTCTGTGCGCTACAGAACCAGATATACAGGCAGTTAAAGGGGTTTTTTTCCACAAAACAAGTTAGGCCCTATCCACAGGATGGGGTCTTATATGCTGATCGGTGGACATCTCAGGGATGGGACCCCCACAGATCACGAGAACGGGGGTTTATATCCCCTATTTGGAACCCTCATCGTTGCCCAAGATGACTGGCCCAGGCGGATGCGCATGGCTGGACTGTCCCGTTCATCTCTATGGAGCTGACGGAGATTGCCAACCCAAGTCGGACCCCCGTTGTGGGGGTCCCATCACTGAGACCTCCTCCAATCAGCAATTTAGACCCCAGCCTGTGGATAGGGCGTAACTTGTTTTGTGGGAAAACCTCTTTAAAGACATAGATGGGAACTGGATTTTTATCTGCAGCTCACATCACCAACTATTTATTGAATTGTCTGGCTGTATCTCCGGTTCTGTAGCTCCCAGAACCACAAGCCTTATGCAATCTAAAAGATGAGATTTGTAGTAAATATCCCCTCCACAAATGATAAAGTAGGTCCTTTTCCTGCCCATATTGTGGCATGGCCAACCAGCTCCTATGGAGTTGGTAGGGGTGAGCAACGCTACAACATACATTAACGTCTGTTAATAATAATAATAATTCTTTATTTATATATCGCACACAGATTACGCAGCGCTGCACAAAGCATGTCAAATTGGTCGCTTTCCCCCTGGGGCTCACAATCTAAACAACCTATTAGTATGTTTTGGAGGAAACTCATGAAAACACGGAGAGAACATACAAACTCTTTGCAGATGTTGACCTGGTTGGGACATGAAACCAGGACCCCCGTGCTGCAAGGCAGAAGTGCTACCCACTCAGCCACCGTGCCGACCATAAGCTAAATGTAATCAGCTGTCCCTACCTATTTCCCTATTCTACCCTGGACTATTTGCATCAGTCTGGCATCTGTTTTTCTCAAATCCTCATAAACCATATGAGGCTCTACTCAACATAAGTTGGACAAGCTTTACTTTTTAACTTATTGGTTGCACGATCTGCTAAATGAATGATCATTGAAGGGCATTGCGTTTAGTGCAACTCTGTGCCGTCCAATCAAAAAGCATGGATGCGCGCATCTGCCCTAAGAGATGTACAGAGTATGTCCGTGCACACGTGTGCGGCACCGCATCGCTCCGTGTCGCCGTCTATAGGGGGCGTATGTAAAGCCGCAAGCTTGTGGCCGTACATGCGTCCCCCATACGGTCGTGTGAATTCGGACGCAAACTAACATACATAAAACCTACCAGTTTCTTAGCTGTTTTGCCTTACCTCTTGCTCCATCGTTGTACACATCTATCTACCATCTGTTTCTGATATATTTTCTCTACAAACCTCCCACAATTCTACTTTCCATGAGTTTTCCTGAAAAAACAAAAGTTTGGTAACAAAAAGTTAGCACTGGGTTTGCCCCCCTAGCAATCATTAGCCCCCAACCCCCCTGTTCTGTTGCATGAAGACATAGCAGGGGATTTCTCATGGCTGTAATTGTGACTTTTCCTCCCTTCAGGCGTTTTGACCGCGTTTTTGGCCCGTTCGTAAGCAGTCCGTCAAAAATCACATCCTTTTTTTTGACAGGTTTGACCAAGAATGCATGCGTTTTTTGACAGACTGCTTTGAAACGCATATACAACAGCTGATGAGAGGTGATTTGCCTAATTTGCATGCGTTAACATCGCGTTTACGATGCGTTTTGTAAACGGAAATGTTAACAGTGATGTAATTAGGCAAATAACCCCACCTCAGCTGTTGTATATGCGTTTCAAACGCAATGAAAACGCAGGTAAAAACGCAACATGTGAACGCGCCATCAGGGTGATGGCAGACGTGCCGTTTGGCTGCGTTTGAAGACACATACGCAGACAAAGCCGCACCCACCGGGACGGGCCGCGGCCCGTTCACATAGGCGTTTCTATGGAAACGCCTGCGATCGGGAACGAGCCGCCGGTGTTTTGCTTTAATTTAATGCGAAACACCAGCGGCTCGTTCCCGATCGCAGACGTTTCCATAGAAAAAAGAAACTGCGCACAAAAGCGATGAATATAAACATGAATGACATCTAATATATAAAATAAACATCGTAACTCATCCTAAAGATCCCCCAATACGAATACCAAAACAACATGAAACAACATAAATACAGAGGGCGCGTTCACACGTTCCGCTAGCGGCGCGTTCATAACACGCCTTGGCCCGATCACATATGCATTTCCTAGGAAACACATGCAATCGATAACCCGATCGCATGCGTTTCTCTGGAAACACGACACTAGCGGAACGTGTGACCGCGGCCTGAGGGCGCATTCACACGATGCGTTGCGTCACGTTTTTTGATGTGTTTCTGACATATTCAAAAGGCTTCAGCCTTGATCATATGTTGAAGTAACATCGCGTTTTGGCAAATGCAATGGAAACGCAATGTGATCAAGGTTGAAGCCTTTGGGCGCCTTCCCACGTGCCATTTTCGTCGCATTTTTAAACGCATCCAAAACGAAAGTGGGAGGGGGTTTGGCCAAAACGCATAGGCGTTTGCAATGAAACGCATGCGTTTCAGACAGACAACTCCCTCCCACTTGCGTTTTGGATGCGCTTAAACATTACATAAACGGCACGTGGGAAGGCGCCCTTTTGAAGGCGTCAAAAACAAATTAAAAAAACGTGATGCAACGCATCGTGTGAATGCGCCTTAAAAATATTTAGGTGAGGCCTAATTATCTGTATAATTACAACCAACAATAACACCTCACCACATCACACTATGAGCCACATTACATACGCAATAAATTCACCTCACATTCCCTCATAACAAGTTATCAGCGGCCGGGACTGTGCCCTCATCAAAGATGGCGGCCGGAGCTTTTCCTGGGATTTTTTTTCTTCTCTTGGTAGTTTTTTTTTTCTCTCCGGGCGGATGTAGGCGGATGTTCTTGGCCTCCATTCTCTGAAGCGCCGCAACTTCGTGACGAGGGAGACATGAGACGGGGCAGCAGCGGGGTGAGCGGGGCCTGACTCTGGGAGGTAAGCGGCTCAGGAGGCTTGGTTTGCGGCCTAGTCGTGCGCTGGGGCACGGCGAGGGAGGCCGAGGCCTATAGAGGGGAGGATGGGGATCTGTACACGGAGGCCTAGTGGTGATACACTGAGGCCAGTCTCCACACGCCGGCCTACTATCTAGTGCTGACTACTAGTAAACAAGCCGAGGAGCAGCTACGTAGTAGTAATGGAGGCCTGTCCTCCCCGTATACACACTGCAGCCTGTACACACCTCCGTATATTACATACAACACATGACACCCACGAATAGAACCCATAATCGGCCGATCATTGGGAAATCTATCGTCTATTGCATAAGATCAATGCATTGTTATTACACCTGGATTATATTTGCTTCTCTGTTTTTGTATTTATTTTATTACATTTGGGTAAATGTGAGACCATTATGTAATATATTGATAAATCTTGTGTTATCTTATATAAGGTGCGCGCTGTATATACTCTCCATCCCCATAAACTACTATATATATTCGTATATATGTGATCTGGATGAAAATCGCACGTATGTGACCTTATCGCCGATGACCGGGGTCAACGCAGCAGAAACCGTCCGATATTGTGGTTTAGTCGCCGTTGTCCTGCAATGGGGATACAGCGTCTGACTTTTGTATTACACAGGATGATTGTAATTCTCCGGCTCTAATCGATTAGGATAAGATCTGTATCCGTTTCATTAATGATCACCTGTCAGGTCGCTTTGGTGTCCCAAATCGACCTGAATATCAGTTTTGTGACCTCAATTTAAAAAACAAAAACTTGCCAAATCAGTCCCGTCCCCATGGGGCTCCACAGTCTAATCCTCCTACCAGTATTGTTTGGGAGTGGGAGTAAAACTGGAGGACCGGAGGAAAACACCACGCAAACACAAGAGCAGAACTCACAAACCCTGTTGAACTTGAACCAGGTCCACAGCGCTGCCAAGGCTGTATGCTACCATGAGCACCTGACCTGCAAGGGCTGGTAATGCAAACAAGGAAGCCACCGTTGATGCAAAGGAGGTTAATGTAACCACTGAGCCCACTGCTGCAAGGCGGTAAATGATGAACCACTGAGCCACCGGTGAAAGCTGTAATGGCTCAACCACTGAGCCCCGTGACTGCGCAAGGCTGTAATGCTAACCACTGAGCACCGTGATTGCAAGGCTGTAATGCTAACCACTGAGGCCAACGGCTGCAAGGCTGTAATGCTAACCACCTGAGCCACCCGTGCTGCAAGGCTGTTTTAATGCTAAACACCTGAGCCACGTGCTGCAAGGCTGTTGGTAATTTGTAATGATAACAACTGAGCCACCGTGCTGCAAGGCTGTCATGATAACCACTGAGCACAGTGCTGCAAGGCTGTAATGCTAACCACTGAGACACGTTGCTGCAAGCTTTTGTAAGCTAACCACTGAGCCACCGTGCTGCAAGGCTGTGTTTGGTGTCTAATGCCTAACCTGAGCAACCGTGCCTGCAAGGCTTGTAGCTCACCAAGAGCCCACCGTGCTGCAAGGCTGTAATCTAACCACTGAGCCACCGTTGCTGCAAGGCGTTGTAATGCAGAACCCTGAGCCAACGTTGGCCTGCAAGGCTGTAATGCTAACCACTGAGCCACCGTGTGCGCAAGGATGTAATCTAACAAATGAGCCTACCGTGATGCAAGGCTGTAATGCTAACCACTGAGCACCGTTGCGCAAGGGACTGTATGCTAACCACTGAGCCACCGCGTGCTGCAAAGGCTGTTGTAATGATAAACCACTGGCCACCGTGCTTGACTGCTGCAAGGCTGTATGTTGGCTGTTAAGCTAACCAATGAGCCACCGTGCTGCGCAATTAGTGTAATGCCTAACCACTGAGCCACAAAAGTTGATGGTTTCCCTTGAGGGCTTATGGCGACTCAGCCTAACCGAGTAACCTTTGCAGAGAGAACAAGCCAGAAAAACCAAATACAGAAGAAAAGGCGTCCGTCCCAGACTCAAAGCTTTCGGTTTACAGATAGAGAAAAAAGGCCGTTTATGCTTGCCTGCTCCTGTGGTGTGCAGCTAATCCAACCGTTACCAAACATGGTAATGACATGTAGTCCAAAAAAAAAGTTCTAAACCTTTATGAATCTGATTTATTTTTAAAGATGGACGGTTGTGGGATAGACTCACATGATGTAAGGGCACAATGTGGGATCCACGCAGCGCATGCAGCAGCAAGGTTTCTGAGGTCCAGAGTGTTATTCATTTGTCTGGTGGGTCAATTTTGGGGCGATGAAACACACGACCGTCTTAATACGATGTGTACCAGGTACCAAACAGTGCCAAGGGTTATGGATCCAAGCATCAGTAGGTGAAAGATGCACAGGAATCCGCCCCTGACACCAAAATGTTTGTCCAGTCAGATTCGCCGGAACTCGCTTCGTATATATACATCACACACAAGTTTCTATCTGGAAATTTGGGAAAAGTAAAGAATTAAAGAGAGGGTTTTGAAGATTTAAGAAAATTTTTGTTGAGCCAGGGGGGGTTGCAGGAGAAAATATAAAACTGTTGTACCTACCCTATCGGGTGCCGCCGTGTAGTTCCCTCTGTCATGTTTACAGGGGCCCACAAAGTCTCTGCTTCATTTTCTCGATATCTGGGCACATTCACACCGTCCAGTGCTGTACCAGAGTCAGTTATGCATTTTGACCCCTAATAAAATCTGAAGACGATTGGCTGTCAGTCCACCTGCACTATCATGTTGTAATCGACAAACTTTTATTTATTAGGACAGAGATTAAAAGCCAACCAACATCTCAGGGAGGAACAGGCGACCAAATGTTTCAGCATCTAATTGCTAACCCTAACCACAGCCCTAAATGTGTCATGCATTTGTGTGTGTAGAGTGTGGTGTTAGTAGTAACGTGGTGAAAACTACATTTAATTCCAGACTTGGTACTGGACCTTGGGATGCAAAAGGGTCATAGCCAGTGTGAGATCTCCTCAGCACGGATTGTCCCCTTTCTCTCTGGATGCATTATCAGGCTTCTGGTAGGGTGGTTACGCCCCCAGAGCGGAGGGAGGGGATGTGGCGCAGTTGGCTTCCAGAGGATTAAGGACCACAAGTGTGAGGTCACATCCCCAGGGCTCCAAGTCAGTACATCCTAGAATATCAATATTTATATACCCGATCTCAGAGGACCGCATCGCACTTGTCTGCCCGCTTGTATGGTAAGAAATTCTGGGGGAGAATCGGGGGGTCCATCCACACTATGTTGCAGTTGACTTAACTAAAAGCTGTTTGCTGAATCAGCCGTACAACCTTTCTCATTATTGGCCACAGCGCGGGCTCCTCCCATCACTGGTGGCATCTGTGTTGGGATTCTAAAAAGCTTAGGTGATGTCACATCTACAATCCAGAATGAGGCTACTACACAAATTCTCACAGCTGAGAATGGTGTATACCAACATGTCACAGGACGGGGGTGGTCCCAGCTCTGGCAGAGACCCCGGTCCTCCAAGGCGAGGGTGTCTTATTAGCCATAGTCTAGTATATGTTAAATGAAGATGTTTTGGGGGAGGAGGTAACAACCTCTATTTATTAACACTTACCATCAAATTTTGATTGTATTGATTTAAAAAATTCTGTGTGTGTATATATGTATACTGGATTTTTCAAATATAAGAAGCAACTAGGCAAAGTAAAAAATACAGTTGAAATCCAATAAGAATTCCCTGCTTGTCCACACAAGCAACAAAGCACATACTGCTTGCTACATCCATTGCTTGGTACATCCACTTGCGCCCACACTGCTCTGCTACTTCCATCCATTCACTCACTGGTGCGCACACGCTGCTCTGCTCCGTCCATCCATCCATCCATTCACTCACTGGTGCGCACACGCTGCTCTGCTCCATCCATCCATCCATTCACTCACTGGTGCGCACCACACTGCTTCTGCTACGTACATCCATCCATTCACTCACTGGAGCGCACACGCTGCTCTGCTCATCCAAAAAAAGCATCACTCACTGGAGCCGGCAACACGATGCTCTGCTCCATCCTCCACTCACTGGTGCGCACCGTGCTCTGCTCCATCCCCATCCCTCCATCCATTCAATCACTGGTGCGGCACCGTGCTCTGCTCCATCATCCATCCCATTCAATAAATGCGTGCGGCAACACGCCTCGGCGCCATCCATCAATCCATTAACTCATGCGTGCGCACCACGCTGCTCTGCTCCATCCATCCATCCATTCACTCACTGGTGCGCACACGCTGCTCTGCTCCATCCATCCATCCATTCACTCACTGGTGCGCACACGCTGCTTCTGCTCCATCCTACATCCATTCACTCACTGGTGCGCACACGCTGCTCTGCTCCATCCATCCATTCACTCGCTCACCTTTACCTCTTCTTTTCGGTCTCCATCCACTGATTTAAGGATCTTGCAGTGATCAGTCAGATGCTTCTGACATCTCTATAGTTCCTGCAATAATACATTGGGACAGCCAGAAGAGAGGGATAGTCCGCGTTCAGGAGGGTCTGGAAGTGCTGGATCCTCCTGACCTCCTGAACTGTAAGATGCAGGCACTTTGTTAAAAGATTTTCTTTCTTCGAAAGTGCGTCTTACTGTAATTTTCGTCCTAATCTTATTCATCCTTGCAGTCCTGTCTAGTATTCTGTTTGTTTTGGGATCTATAGCACCGGTTTGGGTTTTAGGATCTGTAGCACCTAGAATCAGTGGTGCCGTTGTAAAGCTCAGATTCTCAGCATTAAAACAGGAAAAGTGATTGCGTAAAAACGATTGTTCCTGTGTTATGTCTGTGAGTGTGGATTGTTCTTTATAAACCTCATTCTTTATACTATGCGTCGCCACAGATCGTTCCGCTTGAGATTACGCAGTAGCCTAAAACCCACAACTCGCCTCTGCTCTTCTAAGGGTCGGTATTATTGCCCCATACCTGATATATACAAGAGGGGATATACGGGGGTAATAGGGATCATACAATACACCTACATTAGGGCTGTCTAATGATAATTGTTGTGCGTTGTTTACGTTGTGTATTGTTGCGGGGGGGGTAGTTTGCGTTGTGTATTGTTGCGGGGGGGGGGGTCGTTTGCGTTGTGTATTGTTGCGGGGGGTCGTGTTTGCGTTGTGTATTGTTGCGGGGGGTCGTGTTTACGTTGTGTATTGTTGCGGGCGGGGGGAGTTGTGCTTGCGCGCTTTCATCTACTTCCTCTCTGGTGTCTGCAGTAAACAACCTGCCGCACATTGACATTGTGATAATTCTCCTGTCGTCCTGGAGGTGCCTGCACAGGGAGCACCCAGGGGGGGGCGGATACCAGGATGTTTACAACCAACAAAGCGCCTGTTTACACGGCGAGTCGAGGTTTACAGAGTAATGGATTGGTGGGTCCGGGCACATTACTAATATGTAGGTGTCCTAATTCTAAATGGGCATCTCGCCTATTCCCTACACATAACGATGGCTCCCTGCACACACTGGGGAAGTGCAAAGATTATTTTCGTGGCTTTGCTGTAAATTGGATCTCAAAACTCTAAGATACAAGTGTGCACAGAAATGCCAAAGCAGGGGCACTTACTCATAGATACAGGCACCATGTGGTCATCTTCTCTGTGTTTTGTTATCCATGGCCTCTTTAATTTAAAAAAAAAAAATTTACTCCTGGGGTGTGTTACCAGAGCCCCTCCGTGTTGCAGCTTCACAGCCCGTTACACTGCCTCCTCTCCCACTCCCTGCACCAAGCAGAGGAATGTGGGAAGTGCAGAGGCAGTAAGGGGGAGGGGAGACATTGGACAGCCTCTCTCCTTCCTTCTAAAATCAACTTTTAAAATTATGCTAATGAACCTTATATTAGAAGGAAGACAACGCTCTGAGTCTGTGTCCCTGGATTTTGATGGTAGATTTCCTTTAACGTGTACAGTATTCTCTTCTTTTCGGGTGGGGGAAGGAGTAAAAATTCATCTTATTGCTGCAGAATCCACCGGAATATCTGCGGCTTTCCCTCCTGATCCCCTGCCATCAGATGTGTCCTCCGCGGCCTGGATACATCCTTATCCATAGTGGATAGTGCTATTCCTATCACCTGCTATACCTTGTACCATGAGCCGGTGATGGAGATGCTGTGACGTGCGCCAATGGTTTGGAATTTAGCTTTGTGCCCTTAAAGGGAACCTTTCAGCAGAAATTAAAAACCTAAACAACCAGTATGTCGCCAGCAGCCGAACGCCTTCCAGATTATTGGTTTCGTTCATAATCCAGTGTGTTAGCAGTATCCAGAAAATGCACTTTTGAAGTGAGATGTAAATTAGTTGTATAAAGTCAAGAAGGCGGAGATTTTATAACTGAAGTCAAGCTCTCTCTTCCTTTGCTTCTTATCAGTGGTCGTGCATCCAGACTCATCACTAACCGGATCTCCTGAAGTCCAATGCATGATGTCAGAGGAGGAGGAGGCGACGTTCAGACTTTCCTGTTAAAAGCTCCGCCTCTTTGACTCCTTCAACCAGTTTACACCTCACTTCACAGTTGATTTTGTGAATGATTCCACTGCATATCGATAAACGGCCTAACACCTTCTAGTTTTATTTCAAGGTCCAGTGAAAGCAACAAAAACTAGGCGGTTTTCCGCTGTTTGATAATACACAGGCGGTGGTGTATTAGGCCAGTTGCTGCTGACCGGTTCCCTCCCCTCAGTCTGGCGCGGTGTCACGTGACGCGCTAATAGCCAGCGGTTTGTTTGCACTTGTTATTGTTTTTCCCTTGTGCAAACAGAGTGGTTAGAGTAATGGCTGGTGCCCCATCTGTCTCCCCTCCGCTCCATGCCACCTCCTTGGTGCGGAGATAAGCGGCATCAGGTGGGCCCTGGCCGAGGTGTTTACCCTCCTGTGTCCTCGCCGCTTCCTCCCCTCTCCCTGATTTCGGTCTTTGTGCTGATAGAAGTTTCCAGAGAGATAAGAATTTGCGTATTATTTATGCAGCTCACAAAACAAACATTCTGCAATCTGCTTCGTGTGGGTGCCCCCGGCGCTGGTACCGGACGGGGTGGGGGGCTCGCTCTGGTTCTGCTTTTTCTGCCTCGCTTGTGTTTTTGCATACGGGGTGTGACCTCTGCTCCATTCATAGAACGCACTTTGTTTACTAGGATTTCCCTAAAGGATAAAGGAGAAGGCTGCGGCCTCCTTTCCTGGTGCTCGGATGCTCCGGAAGAATACGTTGCGTTTCAGTTCACTTAGACTAAGTTTTGGTCCCCAAAAATTGACCCAAGATTGAAATGGTGACTAAGGCTCAGTTCACACCTGTATCAGGCGCTCTGTATTCTTCTTTGGCTAAAAACAATGGAAGCCTCTACGATAGAGGCCAGAAAGGACTTTAGAGAGGACCTGTCACCCAAATTTTCGGCACTAGGAGCTGCTTACTAAAGTATCTCCTAGTGCTCGAACAAACACCGCAGTGCTAGAGTGATGGCGTTACCGGAAATAATGCTATCTAACACTGTGGCGGGGTACAGTGTAATCATCGGACCGCTTAGTAAGCAGCTCCTAGTGCCTAAAATTTGGGTGACAAGTCCTATTTAATGGGTCCATTGGGCTTTTATGGAATCTTTTAACAGACTTCTAATGGAGCCTTAAGTACAGATGTGAGGGTGACCCAAAGGCTTGTACCCATCTATATTCAGGGAATGATGCAAGGATCCGATCTGTCAATGATGCTGTGAATCGTCTGTATTGTGACTGCTCAGGAGTTTCTCTTGTAGGAGGGTTTTATTTTCCCCTCCTATTTTTTTTTGGGCACAGCTGAGTCACTTTTTCCGACGGGGGATTTCCAGCAAATAATTAATGTGGATGGAAATTTTTTCCTTGGAATGATATAAAATCCCGGCTGCATGACATAATGAGATGCAAGTATCTGCAGGACTCGGCAACGACGTCACCCCAGAGCTGATTATTGGGTCAGGCATATTTCGGAGATTTTTTTTTTCTCCCGTAAACAGGCTGTTGCGATGTCTTCCTACTTCTCCATTAGGACGTTGTATGGTCGTCATCTTTTGCATGCCAACAATACAATTTATTGGTTGATCTAGTGCCTTAAAGGGGATGTCCACTGAAAGCAAATACTTGATTTTGTTTTTAATGAAAAGTTATAGAATTTTCCAATATACTTTCTGTATCAATTCCTTGGTTCTTTAGGTCTCTGCTTGCTGTCATTGAACAGGAAGCTTCGTTGTTTACTTCATGTGGATAAACACCAGTTCCTGGTCATGTGATGTCCCACAGGTGCACGGCTCGTACCTGTGTGACATCACATGACCAGGGATATAACGAGCCATGCACCTGTGGGACATCACATGATCAGGGATATAATGAGCCATGCACCTGTGTGATATCACATGACCAGGGATGTAACGAGCTGTGCACCTGTGACATCACATGACCAGGGATATAACGAGCCGCGCACCTGTGTGACATCACACGACCAGGGATATAACGAGCCGCGCACCTGTGTGACATCACATGACCAGGAATTACGAGCCCGTGCACCTGTGTGACATCACATGACCGGATATAAACGAGCCGCGCACCGTTGACCTCACATGACCAGGGATATACGGCGCCACGCTGTGTGACTTCACATGACCAGGGATGTAAGCCGCGCACCTGTGTGACATCACGTGACGCAGGGTATAACGAGCCGCGCACCTGTGGACATCACACGACCAGGGATTAACAGCCGCTCACTCTGTTGTGACATCACACGACCAGGGTATAACGAGCCTCGCACCTGTGTACTTCACATGACCAGGGATATAACTGAGCCGTGCCGCACCGTTGTGACATACATACCGGGATAACAGCCAAGCCGCGCACCTGTGTGACATCAGATGACCAGGGATATACAGCCGCGCACCGGTGTGACTATCACACACCAGGGATATAACACGCCGCGCACCTGTGTGCTTACCATGACCAGGATATAATGATCCTTGCCCCTGTGACTCACAATGACCAGGGCTATAATGAGCGTGCACCTGTGTGACCTCACCTGACCAGATATAACGCCGCGTCCCTGTGGTGACATCACATGACCAGGGATATAACGAGCCGCGCACCTGTGTGACATCACACGACCAGGGATATAACAAGCCGCGCACCTGTGTGACATCACATGACCAGGGATATAACGAGCCATGCACCTGCGTGACCTCACATGACCAGGGATATAACGAGCCGCGCACCTGTGTGACATCACACGACCAGGGATATAACAAGCCGCGCACCTGTGTGACATCACATGACCAGGGATATATATTGAGCCGCGCACCTGTGTGACATCACATGACCAGCCACCGGCTTTTATTCAGAAGACGTAAACAATGAAGCTTCCTATAGAATGACAGCAAGCAGAGGTCTAGGTATATTGGCCGCTGGGCCCTTGTTTACCTCCAGATCTGCCGCGGACAGAGAGCGGCCGCATGTCCTATCCCAGGGAAATACTAATAAACAGCTCGAGTACAGATAAGAAGCCTCGGGGAACTGCAAAGAGGGGGGAAAGCTCCAAAACATGAAAGTCCCTCTGCGGCTAATAACAATCTATAGTCTCTGATCTCGGTCTCCCGGGCCCCTCCGCAGCGTCAGGTCATGTGACTCTTCTAATTACACTTATTTTTGTCATTTTTTATGTAATCCTATAGACTGTTTCCATGTGCAGGTTTTCTGGTGTTACTGCACAGCAAGCAGAGCTGGAGTGTAAATCACAGGGAGCAGATAGTCAGGGCACTAGACGGGAGAACTGGCTCCATGCAATGACCAGGACGGGGCTGTATCTAATTCTCTTCCTTTGTTTCCTCCACAGAACCAGCACCTTCTCTAATCAGCCAATCACATGGCGGCAGTGCATTTAGGCATGTAGACATGTGATTGGCTGATTAGAAATTAAGTGTTAACGAGCAGTTGGACAGGTGTACCTAATAAAGTGGCCGGTGAGTGTATATACAAGATGGGTTCTGTAGGTTTGTTCTTAAGTTGAATTTGTGTGTAAGTCGGAACTGTATATTTTATAATTGTAACTCCAGACAAATTTTTTTGGTCTCTGTGACAATTGAATTTTAAAAATGTTGGATTGTAATTAATGTAGCCTAAGGATAAAGTACAGTAAAAACCAACATTCAGGGGTCCGTTTGTAACTAGGGGCTGTCTGTAAGTCAGGTGTTCTTAAGTAGGAGACCACATGTATATAATATTTTAAATAATACAACTGGACAAGGCCAATAAAACTACCACAGGCTATGAACGTTACCACTACAAAGTCACTAAATAATACCCCCTACACTGATACCATGTAGTACTGCCACATCATGAACACTACCATATCCAATGCAGAATCACTGAATACTGCCACCATACGATACTAACATATCACTAGAGCAATATACGGGAGTAATAGCAACTCATCCAAAAACAGACATCCAACGCTGACTATAGTCCGTGGTACAATCGTGTTATCATGTCCACATACACAAAGCCACTATCGGCTACAAGGGGGAGAGCACTGTGACTTGGCTGCTGTGGGGGGCACTGTGACTATTGGCTTCTTTGGAGCATTGTGACTATTGGCTACTATGGGGGAGAGCACTGTGACTTGGCTACTGTGGGGGCACAGTGACTATTGGCTTCTTTGGAGCATTGTGACTATTGGCTACTATGGGGGATAGCACTGTGACTTGGCTACTGTGGGGGGCCGGGTGAACATTGGCTATCTTTTGAGCCATGTTATATTTGTATGTTTGTGGGGCTACTAGGTGGGAGAGCCTGTGACTGGCACTGCTGTGGGGGGCCTGTGACTATTGGCTTCTTTGGAGGCATTGTGATATTGGCTTACTATGGGGCCAAGGCACTGTGACTGGCGTACTGTGGGGCACTGTGGACTATTGGCTTCTTGAGCATGTGACTATTGGCTACTATGGGGAGAGCACTGTGACTTGGCTATTGGGGGGCACAGTGACTATTGGCTTCTTTGGAAGCATTGTTTTGGACCTCTATGGGGGAGAGCACATGTGACTTGGCTACTGTGGGGGGCACTGTGACTATTGGCTTCTTTGGGAGCATTGTTACATGGCTATGGGGAGAGCACTGTGACTTGGCTATGTGGGGCACAGTAACTATGGACTTCTTGGAGCATTTACTATTGGCTACTATGGGGAGAGCACTGTGACTGGCTACTGGGGGGCACAGTGACTATTGGCTTCTTTGGAGTTGTGACTTTGGCTACTAGGGGAGAGCACTGTGACTCTGGCTACTGTGGGGGCACGTAGACTATTGGCTTCTTGGGCATTGTGACTATTGGCCTACTATGGGGGAGAGCACTGTACTGGCTACTGTGGGGCACAGTGACTATTGCTTCTTTTGGAGCATTGTGACTATTGGCTAATATGGGGAAGAGCACTGTGACTGCTACTGTGGGCACAGTGATATTGGCTTCTTTGGAAGCATTGTGACTATTGGTCTATGGGGAGAGGCACTGTGACTTGGCTACTGGTGGGGGCACAGTGACTATTGGCTTCTTTGGGCAATTGTGACTATTGGCGATATGGGGGCGAGCACTGTGACTTGGGCTACTGGGGGGGTGGCACGTGACTGATTGGTTTCTTTGGAGACATTGTGACTATTGGCTACTATGGGGGAGCGCAAGTGACTTGACTACTGAGGGGACACGTGTGAATTAGCTGCTGTGGTGGCACTGTGGTTGTGCTAATGTGGGGGCACTGTGATTTATCTACTGTGCGCTTTGCTTTTGGTGCAGTGCACTGTACTTGTTACACAGGGGGGCAGGCCCAATGACTATAACGCCTGTGATGGTACTGTGACTTGGCTACTGCGGTGGAAGGTACGGTGACTATTGACACTGTGGGGGAACTCTGACTTGGCTGTTTGCGGTTAGTGCAGCTGGCTCTGTGGGACACATGTGACCTGCGGTACTATGGGGGCATTGTGACTATTTCTTTACTTCTGTGGATTGTTGTTGCCTTGTCTCCTCAGGTATCTCAACACACCGGGATATGGCGGATATATATAGGAGAGTCATTTCCACAGGAGGGTTATAAGTCG
Organism: Engystomops pustulosus; assembly: GCA_019512145.1. NCBI lineage: Eukaryota > Metazoa > Chordata > Amphibia > Anura > Leptodactylidae > Engystomops > Engystomops pustulosus. The sequence continues at coordinate 123,284 of WNYA01000023.1, forward strand.
CTGTGTCTCAGTTACTCACACGCTCAGGTACGGTGATTTTTAGTCTGTGCTCGGTTTGGGGCCCCTGGGGATGGTGCACCACATACAAATCCGCATCAAAAAAACACCTAAAAATTCACAAGTATTTTTTTACCGATTTCATGAGAATATTCCAGACGGCAACATCCTTACTACCTACCCTAACAATCCATTCTATTACCCATTGATAAGTCGGGGCAGCTTTACTTACCCGGCCCAGTTCGCGATCCAGCTGCGCGTTCTCTGCGGGATTCGGTGTCTTCCGGGGATTCACTATTCAGTCCTCCCCTCCTCACGTCCACCATGTATCGCTGTTTCTCTGAATTCCCGCCGAGGTCTGCCGGCGTTCACGATCCCTGTTCCTGGTGAAGAAGTGCGTGTCCCGCGACACAGTTTTTTATTAAAAATGCGGCGGTTTTTTCTGAATACGTCGGGTTTTCCGACCGGCCAGCCCCCGTTTCTGTTCGCGTGCATGCGGCGTCTGAATGCGCCACATATTCGATTCGGGAAATTGGCGCAAAACGGAAATATTTCGGGTAACACGTCGGGAAACCGCGAATCGTGGCCCTTAGTGAAATGACCCCCATTATATTCTTTTCCATGTGTATAATCCCACCACGGACCATTTTTCCGCATGGATTGTGCTCATAGGATTTCCCGAAATCCACTTTACTGTGTAAAATGTTGCACAGATATTCTTCAGCTTGCGAACACGTCCTAACACTAAACCTTTGACCTCGGTGACCCCGGCCTAGCAATCCCCCCACCCTTAAGTCACTCTATCATTAATGAGCAGATGCATTAATAATGAATATTAATAAAATCTTGGGGAAAGGATTATTAGTCCTACGATAATTTAATGTGAAATATTGGGCTGTACCAAGATTTACGGATAACGGGGGGAGATAAGGCGATACAACATAAACCAGTGACAGGACGTGCTCCGGCTATTGACCAGCTTTGGTTTCTTCTTCCAGTAAAAATCAATCGTCGCTGCTTTCTCAGAAGTGAATGATCACCCCCAGGAATGGGGAGAATATGGATGACGTCTATGAGTTATGGCGCCGCGGGCAGCGCAGCTCCGGACCTGTCGGCCTGATTTAAGGAGGTCCCTTTGTGTACAGAGAGCTGTAACAAGACAATGCTTGATTGGGCCGTATTGATTTCTCAAAGAAAAGGTGTATCCGTTCCCTTTGTAATGGGTGGGAGGTTAAATTACTCGCCTCTTATTAACCATCGATAATCTGGAAGAAATAGGAGGTTAATTGTCTGGGACAAACGTCCCGTTTCATGTGTCATACCCTTCATTCAGTGATCCGGCACCCAGTGATCTGGAAAGGAAGGTCCCAGGGGAATTAGGATTAGGAATTTAAAGGGCACAGATCTTGGTGTAAATCTTCTAGAAGAACGGGTCCGCCACCATCCGAGATCCATAAACTATCTGCATGGTCAACAGAGAAAATTCTGAAAATGGAACTGGGGAGAGTATAGCCCTATAAAGGATAATATGATATAATGACTGTATAATAATTATCACAATTGGGAACTTAAAATGTAACTAAACTTTGAATCAAAATGTTTCTATTTCGGAAATGAGTAGAACAAGTTATTATAGTAACATTTGTAATATACTTTGTTGAGGAAAGGAAGTTCTCTGTCTGTTTCTCTGCTTCAGAGCTCCAACCACCAAAGGCAGATAAGAAGACTAATCATTAACACTTTCCATTACTAGAAAATATCTTTATCTTTATGATTCAGATCTCTGAGGAAATTAGACTAGATCTAGAGTCTGTAAAGTGTAATGTTGTTATTTGAGAAGGAACACGATGGAAAAAACCCTAAAGCTAATATTAATAACAATTATTTATATAGCGCACACAGATTATGCAGCGCTGCACAGATCAGTCCCTGTCCCCATGAGGCTCACAACCTACCAGCATGTTTTGGAGTGTGGGAGGAAACTAGAGGACCCAGGGGAAACCCACACAAACACGGAGAGAACATGCAAACTCTTTGCAGATGTTGACCTGGATGGGATTTGAACCCAAGACCCCAGCGCTGCAAGGCTGTAGTGCTAACCACTGAGCCACCGTGCTGCCCATAAGCTTAACGTAATCAGCTGTCCCTACCTATTTGCCTATTCTACCCTGGACGGTAGGTAACAACTGGTTGGTGCTCCCAACCTGCACCAAAGGGAAAACACAGAGACAAAAAAGAGGACAAAGAAACACAGAAGAATGGTAGTACATATACAGGTCGAAACCAAGAGGACAGTGCAGTAAAGGATCAAGAGTATAAAAAGGAAGGTCAGAAGACAAGAAATGGTTAAAAGATCAAAGAATACAGAAGTCCAGAAAACTAATAGCAAGCTGCAAAGAAAACTTACAGTAATCACTGGGAAGTTGGCAGACAATCCTCATATGAGATATCAGAAAGTGATTGGAGCAGCCCTCCTGAGTTTAACCGTACTCAGCCCAGAACAAAGTCAACAGGAGACAAATGGGTGTGGTAGAAATCAATTAAGACAGCCATGAGGGAAATAAGGCAGTGTTCAGACTAGTGCAGGACAGAATGCAATCACATCCTGTATGCTTTACTTTATGGGCAGGGGATGTAGCTGGGCAAAGAGTTTACATAAAGGAATAAGAAGGGAACATGAAAAGATTTGGTTAATAAAGTATATTACAAATGTTACAATTATCATCTGTATTCATTTATAAAGTTTGACAAAACCTTAGTTACTCTAGAAAACTTCAGTGTCCCCGTGGAAATCCTAAAACACTCCACCGAGAGTCAATTTATTCAATTATTCCGGGAGTCGTATTATTAAGATCGAGATACTGAACCATTTTTATCAAATCTGTGAAAGGATTAGCTCAGAATAGGATAAAGCAAAGAGGGGTGTGGATTATGCATTAGCCAATCAGATGTTAGGTCTCAGTTTGGGACATGCTGCAAAGAGAAAAAGAAAGTGTGTGATGAGTCTCATATACCTGAGGATAGACCATCAACATTGAAGTTTTTGGTTTCCCCCCTAGCAAATCTAAGCGGATGAATCTGTGTGACTGTATTGTCTGCATTAGGGTGACCGGCCCTTTAAGAGGAAATCCATGACTTACCAGACATCGCCTGCTCAATGCTTCTTACAATGGATAATGGAGTGGGATAATGGAGTGGGATAATGGATCAGGATAATGTAACGGGATAATGGATCAGGATAATGTAACGGGATAATGGATCAAGATAATGTAACGGGATAATGGAATGGGATAATGGATCGGGATAATGGATCAGGATAATGGAACCGGATAATGGAGTGGGATAATGGAGTGGGATAATGGGAATGGGATAATGCGCTCGGGCATAATGGATCAGGATTAATGGAACCGGAAATGGAGGTGGGGATAATGGTAGTGGGATAATGGGATCAGGATAATGGAAGTGATTAATGGATCAGGTAATGTAACGGGTAATGGAATCCAAGATATGTAACGGGATACGTACTCACATGTATGAAGGGGAGATACCGGTGAGGTCAGTCCTGAGAACTTACAGGATGCCCCAGGCCTTACCCACATGTACGAAGGGGAGATACCGGTGAGGTCAGTCCTGATCACTTACAAGATGCCCCAGGCCGTACTCACATGTATGAAGGGGAGATACCGGTGAGGTCAGTCCTGAGCACTTACAGGATGCCCCAGGCCTTACCCACATGTACGAAGGGGAGATACCGGTGAGGGCAAAAATGTATTAATTTAATTAAATAAAGAGTTTGTGTCTGGGGAAGCCCTGGAGACCATATATGGACAGATGCTGATCTGAACCTGATGACGTGCTCACGGCTAACCCGACGCTTCTCTCAAAAGGATTCCCTGCCCGATGTCTGTGGAATCCATTCAGTACTATCAGTTCAGGCTTTGAAAGTATTTACTATGCGGGACCAGGAGGGAGCTATGTGAGTTCCAGAAAATTTTGTCTGGTGACACCAACTTTTTCTGTCCAATCCAATTGGAGTTTAAAGGGAACCCGTCACCACTATTTTCACAAATACAGGTAGTGGCAGGTTCCTATAGAGCTCTAGTAACTATCTTACACTCTGCTTGTAGCTAAAAAATTATGCCCCTGAGATTCCCATATATTCAACTTTATAGTTTTATCTGGTAACTAAGCACGGTTACATGGAGTCCAGGTGGGCGTGGCCTCCTCGGGCTGAATCCAGCAGCTCCTCCCCATCCCTATCTCTGTATGCTGCTATAATGTCATGTGACCAGGGTGACATCATCGCAGGTCCTATAGCTTTTGTAGCATTAGGAACTGTACACTAAGCATATATGTCATTAAATCACAGCATATTTTATCACATAAAATCATAGCAGCCTGCATGGAGAGGAGTAGAAGTCCATGGAGGCTGCTGTGATGGTTTTATGTGGTCAGATATGTACATGGGGTATAGTTTTCATATTAAGTAGCTCAAGGACCCTGGTCACATGACATTAGGCTACGCCCCCGTGGACTCGCTCCAAAGCTGCATAGATACCAGGCAAGATTATAACTCTGATTTTATGGGGATCTGAGGGGAACAATTTTTAGCTACAAGCAGGAGGTCAGATAGTTACTAGGGCTGTATAGGAACCTGCCACTACCTGTATTTGTGAAAATAGTGGTGACGGGTTCCCTTTAAGTCGTATTGATAAAATTATTTTTCTGTTCTTTTGTCCATATTTAGCATCTACAATGGTTGTGTCCGTACATTTCTGTTTGGAAACTTTGCTGATATGTAAGAACCGAGAGAACTCAGTGGCTTCTCTATTCAGTCTAACAGTTTTACCTGGTCCAAGAAGCCACGTGTCCTCCGGACCCATAACATGGACATTAACCAATTATAGCCAGTCCTTTGGTGCACCCTGAAACATCGCATATATGTATTGCAGCCCAGTTTCATTCATTCCCAACAGGCTGAAATGCAATACTGATATTTGCATTGGTTTCCTCTGGGTCCTCCGGTTTCCTCCCACTCTCCAAAAAACATACTGATAGGGTGTTTAGATTATGAGCCCCATTGGGGACAGGGACCGATTTAGTAAAACTCTGTGTAGCCCTGCGTAATCTGTGTGCGCTATATACATAAAAGAATTATTATCACTGAATACGGTCTACAACTCTGCAGTGATAGTCTACAGTGTCTCTCTCCACACACTTCTCTTCATCTCCTAAACATCACTCCAATCCTGACTTTCCACTCTCTACTCACACCTGCACTTTCATTAACTTAAGGTTCTTCCTTCTGGAAGGTTCTGGGTGGTTAGCCTATCATATGGTAGGATTACAAATTAAACAGCAAACATGAATATTAAAATATTATAATAGTATACAATACTTTGCGCTGCCACTACAGCCTTACTGTTCTCTGCTGAACGATGCAAAGGCCAGTAATAGGCTATACTGGGCACATAGTTTCAGATGTGCTCTTAAAACCCATCTCTTTAGGCAGCCCCTATAACATTTGTTATCTGCATAAAGCTTCAACTCTCTTTACTAACCCGTCCTGCGTCCTCCTCCCACCTGTTATCCAGCACCAGACACCAAGATTCAGACTTCTCTGCAGTCCCATTAATTTTGGACTTTATATATAAGATGACGGCTGATGGTTCGAGCAGCAGCACTTCTATGTCTTACATTATATTTTGTTCTATTCCCTTATAAAGAATTCCCGGACCATTAAATAAGCTTTTTTACCTCTTGTGTCGTCCCCTCATCCTCATAGACTGTAAGCTCTTGTTTCTCCCCCTCATCCTCATAGACTGTAAGCTCTTGTGTCCTCCCTCATCCTCATAGACTGTAATCTCTTGTGTCACCCCCTCATCCTCATAGACTGTAAGCTCTTGTTTCTCCCCCTCATCCTCATAGACTGTAAGCTCTTGTGTCACCCCCTCATCCTCATAGACTGTAAGCTCTTGTGTCACACCCTCATCCTCATAGACTGTAAGCTCTTGTGTCTCCCCTCATCCTCATAGACTGTAAGCTCTTGTGTCACCCCCTCATCCTCATAGACTGTAAGCTCTTGTGTCCCTGGTGGTCTAGAGTAATATAGGGGTCTATACCTGGTGGTCTAGAGTGATATAGGGGTCTATTCCTGGTGGTCTAGAGTAATATAGGGGTCTATACCTGGTGGTCTAGAGTGATATAGGGGTCTATTCCTGGTGGTCTAGAGTAATATAGGGGTCTATACCTGGTGGTCTAGAGTGATATAGGGGTCTATTCCTGGTGGTCTAGAGTAATATAGGGGTCTATACCTGGTGGTCTAGAGTGATATAGGGGTCTATTCCTGGTGGTCTAGAGTAATATAGGGGTCTATACCTGGTGGTCTAGAGTGATATAGGGGTCTATTCCTGGTGGTCTAGAGTAATATAGGGGTCTATACCTGGTGGTCTAGAGTGATATAGGGGTCTATTCCTGGTGGTCTAGAGTAATATAGGGGTCTATACCTGGTGGTCTAGAGTATATAGAGATCCCTGTACTCACCTCTCACTGTATATATAGAGATCCCATTACTCACCTCTCACTGTATATATAGAGATCCCTGTACTCACCTCTCACTGTATATATAGAGATCCCTGTACTCACCTCTCACTGTATATATAGAGATCCCTGTACTCACCTCTCACTGTATATATAGAGATCCCTGTACTCACCTCTAAATGTATAGATAGAGATTCCCTGTGTGACTAGTTCATTCCATTGAAAGCAAATGAATCTTAATAAAATTTCTCCATTATGCCTGGCTGCTTGAAAAACCTGTAAAAATCTAGTTTTTTTGTGGTTAATTTTGCGGCCCATGGATCTGCTCAGACCAGTCCCTGTTCAACGTGACCTACCACCAGGAATGTCCATTTATGATGGATGACACAAGTATTTATAGCTATGCTGATGCTAAAAGATTTGGCTAACACGCATATCAGAGTTCATTCATGTAGTTTATAAAGTTTATTGTCACATTACTGGCTACCTTGCCCGTTGCAGGTGTGGTGAGTCCTGGGAGCAGGCTGCAAGCCGATCTCTCACCATGTACCACACCCGCGTGGCAGGGAGCCAGGTAATGTGAAATAAACTTTGTATGAATCATGAATGATTACAGATGCGACAAGTGAACATGTTAAAATCAGCATAACATTGGCTTTGGGAAACCTGGTTCACCAGCAAACATGGATCATTGTTTGCTTTGATTCTCTCCGTCTTCTGCCTTGTCCAAGCATGCACTCTCTGGCACTGTCACACCACCTCTGTGTGTCCCCGTGGAGGAAGCAGGTAAAGGAGACACTGCTGCTTTGTAATATTGACGTTGCCACGTTTGTTCTATGTTTGTGCTTATATTTTGTATTAACAAAATCAGAGAACAAGAGAAAGTAACAACAACGATTGATGTATGAAATGTGTGAAGCCAATAACCAATTGTGTCGTCCCTTGCGTCTCCACCAAAAAGGAGCAGGAACTGACTGTGCAATATACTATGTAACACGGATTGCCACTGCTGCTCAGACGCTGGTTATAATCACATGCCTCACCATGATATTACCAGAACAACGATAGGGGAAATTAACTAAGGGCGCTGCGCTAGTTTCCTGTGTGGACTTGGCAGGTCTTTAGGTCGCATAACTGATGCACAGGTCTGCCAGACAGTGCCATATAAGTGCCCATAGGGACTACAGTTATAAAAGCCTACACGCAACCTACATCTGCAGAATAGGGAAGGGTTTTGTGATGGTTCCTTTCTATGATGCAATCCATTGACAATATTGTACCCTTGATACTCCCCCTTCCCTGTCACACCTGGGTTCTGTAATTGGGACACTTTACGTGAGTGGCTGCCAGTTTGGGATGAGCTCTTCTTAGTGAATCGTTAGCACTTGACCCTTAGGGGTGAGGTGGCACACTGAGGTTCTGCGTCGAGAGGTTGAGGCCATCGGTGCATGGGTAGTCTTTGGGCTGCTAACCTTGGAGGATGGGCGCCATGGCGGAGGTCTTGTGTGTCTGCACGATGTGAGGGTGTGCACAAGTGGCGGAGGTCTTGTGGTTCCAGATGTGAGGTGTGCTGATGGGGGCACAGATGCTGGCGGAGGTCTTGTGGGTCTCAGATGTTCTGATGGTGCTGATTGGTGGGCACAGAGCTGGCGGAGGTCTTGTGGTCTGCAGATGTGAGGGTGGGCACAGAGCTGGCGGGGGTCTTGTGGTCTCAGATGGATGGGGGTGTGATGGGGGCACATGAGCTCGGCGGGGGTCTGTTGTTGTGCGTCGTCAGATGGCATGGGGCTCGTTTCTAGGGGGGGGGGGGATTAGAGGGTTGGAAGTGTCTCGGGATTACGTGTTGAAAGTTGATCAGGTCTACCTCGTGATGGCCCGCTGCCACTTCCTTGAGGTGACAGACGTGAGTGAGACTTCTCTTCACATTGAGATCCCTCAAAGCCCATCTTGCATACACACTTTTGGGGTTTCCTGCATACACCTTTGTTTTTACATTTTGGGGTACATATTGCTGTTCACAGATAGAAATAGACAGGAGTAAGAAACACAAGGTGAGATCACAAAGTGACTTCCAACCTAAGCATTTATCCACATTTTGCTCCAAATTCATACCTCTTGTACATGTCTCAGTATTAGGGGCCGTGCTCCATCCTGGGCAACACTTCTCTCCACAGCGGTTTGAACTAAAAAAAAAGGCAAAATACAAATATAAATTTCAAATATTTCTATGATCGTTTTCCATAATCTTCTGTGTGTACTTTGACACTTCTATTTTAATGGATGACAAGCCTACTGTGGTGGGAAGGAAATAGGACTGTACACTATTACTTGATAAATAGCAGCAGCATGGAGGACATTACGCAGCAGCATAAAATAGTTTCAATGTGAATCCAGCACTGAGGTGAAACAAACACGAAAAAATCCCTGCAAGCAAGCTAGCAGAATTCTTAGTCACCTTTTACTACCGATAGCTGATAAATGGGAAATTTATGACTATTGTAATAAGGTGTCCAGGACCTTTTGCAGGGAGGAAAACAATCAGACTATTGGGGCTGTAAGCGCATCATGTGTTTGTACTGTATGTAAGAATATATAAATGAGTACATACACGTTTAGTATATGTGTAAGTATAGTATATAAAAGTGCGTGATTGTATAAACTTGTGTGTGTACAAATATGTGTATATCTCACTCACAGAGCCACTATTGTAGGTCTACACCATGCTAGTAAACGGTTGGAGCCCCCTTTTGACTTCAGAACTGCCTCAATTTTCGTGGCATAGATACAGAAGGTGCTGGACTCCTCAGAGATTGCTCCATCTAGTTGACATGATGGCATCACAGGTTGCACGCAGATTTGAGGCATGCACATCCATGGATGCGAATCTCCCGTTCACTACCCATCCTCAAAGTATGCTATATTGGGATTGATCGATTCTTGGTGATGTGGAGCCGCCATTTGTGTTACAGGACCTCATAGTAATGTATCAGATCCGCAAATTACCGCCGATGTTAAGCTTGTGCTCAGCTTTCAGCTGTACACCTGTCCGCCCACTTTATCATGATAAAGAGTATCAGATGTTACGGGAACATTGGCTCATAAAGGGTATGACATGGGCAGCAGCATACTCAGAGCTGGGCGTTTTGTACCAAGGGGCCAAAGCACCATGACACCACCACCACACAGCCTGACCGCTGCTACAAGGCAGGATGATCCATGACACCAGCACCACCGCCTGACACCGCTGATACAGGCAGGAGGATCCATGGACACCCCCACACAGCCTGACCCGCTGATACAAGGCGGCTGGATCCATTGACACCAGCACCACCAGCTGACCCGCTGTGATCAAGGCAGGAGGATCATGACACCAGCACCACCAGCCTGAGCGCTTGATACAAGGCAGGATGGATCCATGACACCACCACCACCAGCCTGAAACCGCTGATACAAGGCAGGATGGAATCCATGACACCACCACCACCAGCATGACCTGCTGATACAGGCAGGATGGATCCTGACACCACCACACCAGCCTGACCCGCTGATACAAGGCAGGATGGATTCAAGGACACCACAACCACCGGCGGACCCGCGATACAAGACGGCAGGAGGACCATGACCCACCATCCAACAAGCTGACCCGCTGATACAAGGCAGTGGGCCATGACACCCCACCACCAGCCGACCGCTGATACAAGGCAGGATGGATCCATGACACCACCACACAGCCTGAGCCGCTGATACAAGGCAGGATGGATCCATGACACCACCAACCACCAGCCTGACCCGCTGATACAAGGCAGGATGATCCATGACACCACCCACCACCAGCCTGACCACGGCTTGTGATACAAGGCAAGCTGACCATGCCACCCCACCACCAGCCGAGCCGCTGATACAAGGAGGAGGATCCATGACACCAGCACCACCAGCCTGAGCCAGCACTGATTACAACGGCAGGATCGGGAGCATGACACCACGCACCACCAGGCCTGAGCTACGCTGATACAAGGCAGGAGGGATCCATGACACCCCCACCACCAACCCACGACCTGGACCCGCTGATACAAGGCAGGAGGGATACATGACACCACCAGCACCAGCCTGAGCGCTGATGATACAGGCAGGTGGATCCATGAACACCAAACCACCCACCCAGCATGAGCCGCTGATACAAGGCAGGATGGATCCATACACCACCAGCACCCGCCTGAGCCGGCTGATTTGATACAAGCAGGATGGATCCATGACACACCACCACCACCTGATGCTGATACAAGGCAGGAGGATTCCATGACCCACCACCACACACCAGCCTGACCGCTGTAACAAGGCAGGAGGGATCCATGAAACACACCACACCAGACCTGACCGCTGATACAGAGCGGATGGATCCATCAGACACCCACCACCACCAGGCCTGAGCCCGCTGGAACAGGCAGGCAGGGATCATGACACCACCACCACCAGCCGAGCCGCTGATACAAGGCAGGTAGGATCCATGACACCACCAACCACCAAGCACGAGCCGCTGATACAAGGCCAGGCTGGATCCATGACACCCACCACCACCAGCTGAGCCGATGATAAGGAAGGAGGATCCATGACACCACCACCACCAGCCTGACCCGATGATACAAGGCAGGATGGATCATGAACACCACCACCACCAGCCTGACCCGCTGATACAAGGCAGGATGGATCCATGACACCACAGACACCAGCTGACCCGCGTACAAGGCAGGTGGAATCCATGACACCACCAACCACACAGCGAACCGCTGATTACAAGGAGGATGGATCCATGACACCACCAGCGCCTGAACCCGCTGGATACAAGGCAGGCTGGATCCATGACACCACCACCACCAGCCTGACCTCGCTGATACAAGGCTAGGATGGATCCATGACACCACAACCACCAGCTGACCCGCTGATATAGGAGGATGGACATGACACCACACCAACCCAGCCTGAGCCGCTGAACAGGCCAGGATGACCTGACACACACCACGCACCAGCCTGGACCCACTGATACAAGGCAGGAGATGGATCCATGACACACACACCACCACCCAGCCTGACCCGCTGAATACAAGGAAGGAATGGATCCATGACACCAGCACCCACCAGCCCTGACCCGCTGATACAAGCAGATGGATCTGACACCACCACCACCAGCTGACCCGCTGATAACAAGCAGGATGACCATGAAACAACACGATGAGCTCCCGATCGCAGTTTCTGAGCCGCTGATTTACACAGAGGCAGGATGGATCCATGACACCCCACCACCAGCCTCCTGACCCCGACTGTGATAAGGCAGGATGGCTCCATGACACCAGCCCAGCTGATGACGCTGATACCAAGGCAGGAGGATCCAATGGACACCGACCACAGCACTGACCGCGTGATACAAGCAGATGGATCATGAAACCACCACCACAGCATGAGCCTGAGCCGATGACAAGGCAGGATGGATCATGACACCACCACCAACCGCCTGACCCGCTGATACAAGGCAGGATGATCCATGACACCAGCACAGCATGAAGCCGCTGATACAAGGCAGGATGGATCCATGAACACCACCACCAACAGCCTGACCGCTGATTTAAAGGCAGGATGGATCCATGACACCAGCACCAGCCTGAGCCCTGTAACAAGGCGGATGGATCCATGACACCACCACAACAGCCTGAGCCTACTGAACAAGGCAGGATGGATCTATGGACACCCCCACCACAGCCTGACCCGCTGATACAAGCAGGTGGATCCATGAAACCACCAGCACCAGCTATGACCCGTGATACAAAGGCAGGATGGATCAGGACACCACCACCACCAGCCCCTGACCCCGATGATACAAGGACAGGATGGATCCATGACCACACACCAAGACACCAGCTGCCCGCTGATTACAAGGCAGGATGGATCCATGACAGCCACCACCACCAGCCGATGCCGCTGATACAACGGCATGCGATGGTACAGGACACCCCCCACCACCAGCCGAACACCGCATACGAAGGCAAGGAGGGATCCATGACACCCCCACAGCCTGACCGCGATACTAAGGCAGGATGGGATCCATGCTTTCGATGTTGTGTACCAAATTTGACCCTACCATCCGAACTGTCGCAGCAGAAATCGAGACTATCAGGACCAGGCAACGTTGTTTCCAATCTCTACTGTCCAATTTCGATGAGCTTGTGCAATTGTAGCCTCTAGTTCCATGTTCTTAAGCTGAAAGGAGTGGCACCTGGTGTGGTCTTCCGAGCTCGATTAGTAGTCCATCTGCTGACCTCACATAAGTTGAGAGTTACTGTGCAGTTCAGACGGATGCTATCTTTGCTCGACTGTTGGAACGGGTGGATGAGTTATTGTGAGTCACTGTTGCCTTTCATACAGCTTCGAACCAGTCGTGCCCATTATCCTCTGACTCTGGATACAACAAGGATTTCTGCCCACAGAACTGCTGCTCCACTGGAGTTGTTTTCTTTTTCGACCATTCTCTGTAAACCCTAGAGATGGTTGTGCCGTGCGGAAAAATCCAGTTAGATCGCATGTGATTTGAAATACTCAGACCAGCCCTTCTTGGCACCAACAACCATGCCACGTTTCACAGGCCACAAATAACACTTTCATTCCCATACTCATGAAGTGATGCGGTGGTGAAACTGAGGAGATGTGTCTTGCACCATGTCACATGCCTAATGCAATGAGTTGCCGCCATGTGATTGGCTGATTGAAATTAAGTAGTTAACGAGCAGTGGACAGGTGTACCTATACAAATGGACAGTGAGGTATATTAGTGAAGGGGGCCCACATGCAGATGTCGTACTATGGGGGCCTGTCTTCCTAGTTACACTCTGTGGGATATACGTACTTCGTGCATATATTATGTGCTTACCAAGCTACATGTTAATAATGTATAATATTGGTACGCGATCCTATGATGATGTGGGTCTGTAACTAACATGCACACTAATGATACAATGGGGCACATTTAGTACCCAGTCCAGTCGCGATCCCGCAGCCGCCTTGTGAGAGTATTTGGGGTATCTGCACGGGATTCACTAAGGTCCGTTTGCACCAGAATATCCAGTAGCGAGACGACTGCTGCGCCGAGGGTCCTGCGCGGAGATTCACTACTCTTCTTCCGATGCATGTAAGTGTGCTTGATCTTTGCCAAACACAATTTTTTTTTAAATTCCTGTTTGTCCCGAATACCGTGCGTCGTCGAGCCCAAGCCCCCCACCCCATTTCTGTCGCGGCACACCAAAACTGGGGCATTCAGGCAAATCGGCGCAAACCGGAAATATTCGGAAAAAACCCCAACGGAAGTCGCGTCCCGCAGGCAGAGGACTTAGTAAAGTGCCCCAATGCTACTAAATGGGACACATTACTAAGAACAGTGCAGTGTGTACTTGTGTAGGTTACTGTTGTAGGTGTGTAGTGCGCCAGATTCAGGATTCAGGTGCCCATTTTCATTTAATCTGGCGCCCCCTGCAATGCCCCGGACAGGGGGCACCTAATTTTTTTTGGTGCACCTTTAACAAATGGGGCATTGACACATTTCGGATGATTACTTTGCATAATAAAAACCCCTACACCCCCTACATTGCAGAAAGAATTTGGTCACTGAGATAGTTGCAGCCGCACACAAAAACGGTGCTCGTGCGACACAATGTGGGGTGGACACTTCTTAAATCACTTGGAAACAATTACAACCTAAAGAAGCCGTGCACAATCTACGACAGAAAAATTGGGAACGACGGTCCCTGAGTAAACTGTAACGCAATGTGTATATAATGTATATACTGTGTGTATGATATAAAATTTCCTCATCCACTTGAAACTTTTGTTATTAATGATGATGTTTGTTGTTGCAGACTTTCTGATACAATGTTCCACTTCCACAACGGTCTTTTTGCATTTGCAGACGATATAAAGATGTGCGAAGATAGTATCAGTGTGTCAGCGTTGAAAGCAATGTATGACAGATTTTATTGTGAGTCGTGTTCAGGAAAACTGAATAGTGGAAGACGTGCGTGACATGCAATGGCGTGGACGGAGGAACTGTGCGCGTACTCCCGATTTTTCCGAGGCTTTCGGCTCTCCTTATTCACGCTCATTTTCACAGCCCCCTCAATCATTGTACATCGCCCTTCCCACATTTCCTCAAAGAGTCAAAACATGAGGAACCTACAGTGTCGAAGGGATTACACTAGAAATGAACGTCACTGTAAAAGGAGGTAAATTATTCCAAGGAACTCTAATCCTGTGACCCTGTACTGCGATATAGAATAGGTTGGTGATATGCAAGAGGTAATTATTATTATTAGTTTATATTATACACACATACATATATATATGTATCCTGTAAAATACAATTAGCATTTGCACATTGGTTGTGTTTGTCTCTAAAATAATTGAATTAAAGTAGACACATCTTATATCGGGGCGCCCCCAGCCAGCACATCTTATATTGGGGCGCCCCCAGCCAACACATCTTATATCGGGGCGGCCCCCAGCCAGCACATCTATATGGGCGCCCCCAGCCAGCACATCTTATATCGGGGCGCCCCCATGCCAACACATCTTATATCGGGCGCCCCCAGCCAGCACATCTATATCGGGGCGCCCCCCAGCCAGCAAATCTTATATCGGGGCGCCCCCAGCCAACAACATCTTATATCAGGGCGCCCCAGCCAACACATTTATTAGGGGCCCAGCCAGACATTTATATCGGGGCGCCCCCAGCCAGCACATCTTATATCAGGGCGCCCCCAGCCAACACATCTTATATCGGGCGCCCCCAGCCAGCACATCTTATATCAGGGCGCCCCCAGCCAGCACATCTTATATCGGGGTGCCCCCAGCCAACACATCTATATCAGGGCGCCCCCAGCCAACACATCTTATTACGGGCATGCCCCAGCCAACGAATTTATATCAGGGCGCCCCCAGCCAACACATCTTATATCGGGGCGCCCCAGCAGCACATCTCATTCGGGCGCCCACCAGCACATCTTATATCGGGGTGCCCCTAGCCAACACACTCTTATATCGGGGTGCCCCCAGCCAGACATATTATATCAGGGCGCCCCAGCCAGCACATCTTATATTGGGCGCCCCCAGCCAACACATCTTATATCAGGGCGCCCCCAGCCAACACATCTTATACGGGGCGCCCCAGCCAACCATCCTATATCGGGCACCCCCAGCCAACACATTTTATTCAGGGCCGCCACCCCCAGCCGCACCATCTTATAGGCAGACCCCCAGCCAACAACATTCTTATATCGGGGCGCCCCCAGCCTAAACATCTATATATCGGGCGCCCCAGCCAACATATCTATATCGGGGCGCCCAACAGCAAATCACTTTATATCGGGGCGCCCCCAGCCAACACATCTTATATACGGACCCCCAGCCAACACATTCTTATATGGGGAGCCCCCAGCCAACACATCTTATATCGGGGGCCCCAGCCAACATATCTTATATCGGGGCGTCCCCAAGCCAACACATCCTATATCAGGCCCCAGCCAACACATCTTATATCGGGGCGCCCAGCCAGCACATCTATATCAGGGCGCCCCAGCCAACATATCTTATATCGGGGCGCCCCCAGCCAACACATCTTATATCGGAGAGCCCCAGCCAACACATCTTATATCGGGGCGCCCCCAGCCAACACATCTTATATCGGGGAGCCCCCAGCCAACACATTTAGCTAAGACAGCTGACACGTCCAGAGGCCAGGGATTAGCTAGGTAAGGCTACAGTAAGTACAACCACCCACCCTAACACTTCCCCAATCTTATCACCTGTCTGGATGAAGCCATTCATCACACCACACGTTCGGCACAAATCCTCACCAAGCATAAGAGCTGGCAGAGTAAAGGCTGCACTTAGCAGGGCAACGCTAATATTTTAACCTTTTAGATATCCACAATTAATTGTCTAAATTGATGTTGCCTAACAATGGTGCATCTGCCTAAAAGCAGCACGGTATATATACAACCAGAGAGCGAGAGGGACAGCTAAGAATAGTCAAAGGGATGACAGGAGGATGAGAGGAGAAGTATAAGATACAGACAGAGGGAGAGAGGGGTAGTACAGCATACAAACAGAGAGGGAGAAGAACATTACATAACACAGACGGGAGTGAGCGGTTACAGTTAGTATTAAGAACCCGGAAGTGATAAGGACAGGGAGATACAGCCCGGGAGTGATAGGTACAGTGTAGTATACAGCCGGAGTGATAGGTGCAGTGTAGTATAACGCCGGGAGTGATAGGTACAGTTGAGTATACAGCCGGGAGTGAAGGTAACAGTGTAGTATACAGCCAGGGAGTGATAGGTACAGTGTAGTATACAGCCAGGGAGTGATAGGTACAGTGTAGTATACAGCCCGGGAGTGATAGGTACAGTGTAGTATACAGCCGGGAGGAAGGTACAGTGTAGTATACAGCCGGGAAAGTGATAGGTTACACGGTAGTATACAGCCGGGAGTGAGTAGGTACAGTGTAGTATAAGCCCGGGAGTGATAGGTACAGTGTAGTATACAGCCGGGAGTGATAGTACAGTGTAGTATAACAGCAGGAGTGATGATAGTACAGTGTAGTATACAGCCCAGGAGTGAAAGTGATAGGTACAGTAGATACAGCCGGAGTGAGATAGGTACAGTGTAGTATACAGCCGGGAGTGATAGGTATCAGTGTAGTATTACAGCCTGGGAGTGATAGGTACAGTGTAGTATACAGCCGGGGATGATAGGGACAGTTGTAGTATACAGCCCTGGAGTGATGTACTGTTAGTAACAGCCAGGGAGTGATGTACAGTGTAGTATACAGCCCGGGGTGATAGGTACAGTGAGTATACAGCCAGGGAAGTGATAGGTACAGTGTAGATACAGCCCAGGGAGTGATAGGTACAGGTAGTATACAGCCAGGGGAGTGATAGGTACAGTGTGTATACAGCCCGGGAGTGATAGGTACAGTGTAGTATACAAGCCCGGGAGTGATAGGTACAGTGTAGTATACAAGCCGGGGTGATAGGTACAGTGTAGGATACAGCCAGGGAGAGTGATAGGTACAGTGTTAGTATACAAGCCCGGGAGTGATAGGTACAGTGAGTATACAGCCGGGAGTGATAGGTACAGGTAGTATACAGCCCTGGAGTGATAGGTTCAGTGTAGTATACAGACAGGGAGTGATGGTACAGTGTAGTATACGCCCGGGAAGTGATAGGTACAGTGTAGTACTCAGACACGGGAGTGATAGGTACAGTGTAGTATACACGCCAAGGGAAGTGATAGGTACATTGTAGTATACAGCCCGGGAAGTGAATAGGTATAGTGTAGTATACAGCCGGGAGGTGAGGTGATAGGTACAGTGTAGTATACAGCCAGGGCAGTAGATAGGTACAGGGGTAGTATACAGCCCGGGAGTGATAGGATAGTGTAGTTAAGCAGGGGAGTGATATGGTACAGAGTGAGACAGCCAGGGAGTGAGAGGCACGGTAGTATAACAGGCCCGGAGTGATAGGTACAGTGTAGTATACAGCACGGGGAGTGATAGGTACAGTGCTAGTATACAGCCAGGGAGTGATAGGTACAGTGTAGTATCAGCCCGGGAGTGATAGGTACAGTGTAGTATACAGCCCAGCGGAGTGATAGGTACAGTGTGTTACAGCAGGGAGTGATAGGTACCAGTGTTAGATACAGCCAGGGAGTGATAGGTACGGTGTATGACAGCCCGGGAGTGATAGAAGGTAAGGTATGTGTAGTGGTATACAGCCCAGGAGTGATGAAGTAACAGTGTAGTAAAGCCACGGGAGTGATAGGTACGTGTAGTATACAGCAAGGGAGTGATAGGTACAGTGTAGTATACAGCCCAGGGAGTAGATGGTACAGTGTAGTATACAGCAGGGAGTCGATAGTACAGTGTAGCTATACAGCAGGAGTGTAAGTACGTTGTGTTCAGCCCGGGAGTGATAGGACAGTGTAGTATACAGCCCGGGAAAGTGATAGGTACAGTGTAGTATACACCAGAGTGATAATACAGTGTAGTATCCGCCAGGGTACTATGGTCTACGTGATAGGTACAGTGTAGTATACAGCCAGGGAGTGATAGGTAAGTGTAGTATACAGAGGGAGTGATAGGACAAGTGTAGATACAGCCGGGAGTGATAGGTACCAGTGGTAGTGTATACAGCCCGGGAGTGATAGGATAGGTACAGTAGTCGAGTTACGCAGGGAGTGTAAGTTACGGTAGTAACAGCCGGGAGTGATAGGTACAGTGTAGTATACAGCCGCGGAGAGTGATAGGTACATGTGTAGTTACAGCCAGGGAGTGATAGGTACAGTTAGTATACAGACCAGGGAAAGTGATAGGTACAGTGTAGTCATCACAGCCCCGGGAGTGATAGGTACAGTGTAGTATACAGCCGGCGGAGTGATAGGTACAGTGTAGTAGTATAAGCGGGAGTGTGAAGGATACAGTGTTGTAGTATACAGAAAGGGAGTGAGAGGTACGTGTAGTATACAGTCCGGAGTGATAGGTACAGTGTAGTATACAGCCAGGAGTGATAGGTACAGCTGTAGGATACAGCCAGGGAGTGATAGGTTCCGGTAGTATACAGCCGGGCGTGATGGGAGTGATAGGTGACAGTGTAGTGATACAGCCAGGGTGCTGATGGTACAGTGTAGTATACAGCCAGGGAGTGATAGGTACAGTGTAGATACAGCCCGGGAGTGATAGGTACAGTGTAGTATACAGCCCGGTATGATATGGTACAGTGTAGTATACAGCCAGGGAGTGATAGGTACAGCGTAGTATACAGCGGGGTGATAGGTAGTGCAGTGTAGTATACAGCCAGGGGGTGCATGGTGATAGGCACCGTGAGTATTACAGCCAGGGAGTGATTAGGTACAGTGTAGTATACAGCCAGGGGGGGTGATAGGTACAGTGTAGATACAGCCCGGGAGTGATAGGTACAGTTGTGTATACAGCCTGGGAAGAGGAGTGATGTACAGTTGTAGTATATAGCCGGAGTGATAGGTACAGGTAGTAACAGCAGGAGTGAATAGGTACAGTGTAGTAACAGCCGGGAGGTGATAGGTACAGTGTATGTAGTATACAGCCCGGGATTGATAGGTACAGTGTAGTATACAGCCCGGGAGTGATAGTACAGTTTGTAGTCTACGCCGGGAGTGATAGGCACAGTGTAGTATACAGCCAGGGGTGATAGGACGTGTAGTAACAGCAGGAGTGATAGGTACAGTGTAGTATACAGCCTGGGAGTGATAGGACAGTGTAGTATTACAGCCCGGGAGTGATAGTAAGTGTAGATACAGCCAGGGAGTGATAGTAGTACCGTGTATTATACAGCATGGGAGTGATAGGTAACAGTGTAGGTAATACAGCCAGGAGTGGGAGAGATAGGTACAGTGTAGTATACAGCCTGGGAGTGAGCTACGGTACAGTGTAGTATACAGCACCGGGATAGTGATAGGTACAGTGTGTATACAGCCAGGGAGTGATAGGTTACAGTGTAGTATACAGCAGGGAGTGATAGGTACAGTGTAGTATACAGCCAGGGAGGGATAGGTATCAGTGTAGTATACAGCCTGGGAGTGATAGGTACAGGTAGTATTACAGCCCGGGAGTGATAGGTACAGGTGTAGATACAGCCTGGGAGTGATAAGGTACAGTGTAGTATCAGCCCGGGGTGATAGGTACAGTGTAGTGTACAGCCAGGAGTGATAGGTACAGTGTAGTATACAGCCATACGGTAGCACGTGATAGGTACAGTGTAGTATCAGCATGGGCGAGTGATCAGGTACAGTGTAGTATCACTATAAGAGCACCAGGGAGTGATAGGTGACAGTGTGTAGTATAAAGCCCGGGGAGTGATAGGTACAGTGTAGTATACAGCTGGGAGTGATAGTACAGTGTAGTATACAGCCCAGGAGTGATAGGTACAGTGTAGTATACAGCCCGGGAGTGATAGGTACAGTGTAGTATACAGCCTGGGAGTGATAGGTACAGTGTAGTATACAGCCCAGGAGTGATAGGTACAGTGTAGTATACAGCCCAGGAGTGATAGGTACAGTGTAGTATACAGCCCGGGAGTGATAGGTACAGTGTAGTATACAGCCTGGGAGTGATAGGTACAGTGTAGTATACAGCCAGGGGATGATAGGGGAAGTACAGAGGAGAGCGAGGGGGACCCTATAGAATAAGCCAGAAAGGCAGTTCAGTATACGGTCACTGAATACAGATACTGCCCAAGAGCTTTGGCTAAGCCAGGCCTGAATATGTTCTCTATTAGACACCTCTAGTGGCAGATTGTAGGGTTCCTTGGGCTATCCTCCCATAAACCCAAAGCAGATAGACCCTAACAGCCTTGGGTTGTCTTTTGTTGTACCTTTGGGGCCCTTTGATGCATTACATCTCGGGCACATTGGAGGATCCTTTGGTATTCGGGTGGGTCACTTAGACCTTGCCTGTATACACTTTCATTACCCCTTCAGTTTGATCTAGTTCCATCTCATTTGTCTGAGCGCCTGAACACTGATATTTCTGGGGTTAGAAGATCGTCTAATAGTGAAATGTTGAAAGAGCTGAAGGATTAGACCATGGAAGTTACATAACTTGTGATGATAATATTATCCACTGGACAAGTTCCAAGTTCGGACATGTTTATGGATTCAAATACTTGACATATTTCCATTCCTTCAACCTGCTCTATCCCCGGTATGATAGAAGATGGAGAATCTCCATGTATTGGCCACCACAATCCATGTTATGGCTCCAGGACTGGATCTGGAGCTTGGCCACAGCAGAACGTCCCTTATATCATCAGTGAATAGGAAGTAATGAAGATGTAGATGAAATAGAATAAGCCCTTGATGGTTGTAATGAGCTGCAGGACATCCTGCGTGCCGGCTCAGGTGCTTCCTCTCTACCCCCGCTGCTTCCCTGGAGTTTTGGAAATGAGAAAACCAGTGAAGGGTCGGGGGCGGTGGACGAGCTTTCTGTTCTTGCCAAAAAGCTTAATGGGTTTAAGGCTCAGCTTGATGGGTTTGCTGATCTGCACACAAAATCCATTAGGAAATAAATTGTCTTATATGTGATAATTGATATCCCAGTGAAGTGCATTGACTTGTATCATTGTCTTACAGACTACAGAGTTACATTGATGCAAAGATAATCAGATCCTTTCAACATATCACTTACCCTATAGAAACATCATAAGGAAATTTACCAGGATGTGTATGGAGAACCCCATCAGCTTTTACATGCATTCGTTTTTTTACCATTTACCATCTTAATAAACAGGTTCAAAGCAGCCAAACGCATGGTGAACAGTAAAAAACGGATGCGCTTTTACACGGAATGAAAACGCATGCTTTAAAATGGTCCAAAAACGGGACGTGTGGCATCGCCCTTATCCGTTTCCAAAGACTTTTGAAAATGAAAGTCTTGGCGTGTTAGAATTCGACCCTGACCCTTATTTTCCACAACACCGGACCTTGAAGGAGAACCAGGAGGGTCCATGCACGAGATATAGCTGGTCAGTCCTGGATAAAACACATGTGTCCTCTTTGCTGGACATAAATAAACTGATGTTTCCCAACCTCCATTGCTCAATAAATCATCCGTCTATCCATGACCTCTCTCTATTTATTAAAAATGTTGACTCACATCAAACACGTGCAATTATAGGTGGTCATGGTCTAAGGGTCTGGTTGGCCACTTTTCAATAACTAGTGCCATTAGACATCTCCTCATATTCATCAGTGCTCAGACATGTAAACAAAGATTTACAAAGAGTCTGCAGACAGCACAAAAGTAAGTAGCAGGACTGCTGAATTGTTTAATGAACATCCAGGGATTATTATCAGGACAGTTAAGGCACATGGGCAATTTTCGTGAAACTGTGGCCAATCCCTTTAACCAATAAGACTGTGTAATAGATGACTGGCTACCTGGAGAATTCCTCTTACTACATGGAAATCTAAGCTCCCCGTTACCCAGTACAGAGGTCCTGCTACCTTCCCTAGCCATGTATATAAGCAGTCCTCTTGTATCTGGTAGGTAGGGACATAGCTGCTGTGACCCACTTGTCTTCTATGGGGGAGATTTATCGCAAGCGCCGGCGTATCATTGCGGCCACACCTCCCCTTGTCGCACCGGATACATTAAGAGGCATAGGTATAGCAAATGGCACCGAAGCCATGATAAATCTCCCCCTATGCTTCTATGTCATCAGACAACTCTGGGAACTTCTAATCGTCTCACTAGCAAGATGAAATTCAGCAGCTCTTCCAGATTTCAGGAGGGGGGTCATAAGAGCCAAAGTAAGGGAACAAGTCATGACCTGACTCTCAAAGTTTTTTGCATCCACTTGTTCTATTGATGTTTGCAAAGTCTGCTAAAAAGTGATTCCGAATAGTTTATCAAACGCTAAAAAGTTAGTGACCGTTCAATCAATCAATACAAATGAAAAATTTAAGAAACTTACTCTATGTAAAAATATGACATTTCACTCGTCTTAAACATTGGACCCTGCCCTTGTACTTGTACTAAAAGGAACACGTATGAAGGGGCAAATTAAGTAAAAACAATACAATGTATGTGATGTGTGATCCCCCAAATCCTTGTAATCCCCCCAGCCTGGCTCTCAGCTGTGGGGTCAGCCATGGGGTCCATCTCACGCTATGAATCTGCTGGATCCTTGGCAGTGTCAGACAGACTCCCCCACTACAGCTCAAAGTGGTGAAACTATTAGACTTTACAATAGGAGACTTCTTTCTGGGGAAGTAAAAAGAAGACACAAGCATTTATTATCCGACATGTACAGTGTGGGAAAGTCCATGGAAAGTAGGATCCCCTGAATGAAAATGTTCTACCTTAAAGGATATTTCTTACTGAGAAGGGGGTGCCCAAGTGTGTTATAATAATAATAATTCTTTATGTATATAGCGCACACAGATTACGCAGCGCTGCACAAAGCTGCCAGATCAGTCCCTGTCCCAAATGGGGCTCACAAGCTAATCAACCTACCAGTATGTTTTGGAGTGTGGGAGGAAACTGGAGGACCCGGAGGAAACCCACGCAAACACAGAGAGAACATACAAAACTCTTTGCAGATGTTGACCTGGGTGGGATTCGAACCCAGGACTCCAGTGCTGCAAGGCAGAAGTGCTGCTCACTCAACCACCGTGCTTGATGCCCAAAACCAAGATAGCAAAATCCTCTATTTATATCTACACCCAAAAGGGATTTCAAACTACATACACATAAACCTTATGCAAATGGATGCCCAATGGGGGGGGTCACATATGCCCCTGAGTGCCCCATATAAATGTAGCACAGCTTAAGGGTTGGACCCCTACGAGCCTCCTGTGAATACTAGTTATAGATATCTAGTGGGAAGAGTTAAGAGTTAGTTATTACATTTGTAGTGTCCCTGGTGGTCTAGAGTAATATAGGGGTCTATACCTGGTGGTCTAGAGTAATATAGGGGTCTATACCTGGTGGCCTAGAGTAATATAGGGGTCTATTCCTGGTGGTCTAGAGTAATATAGGGGTCTATACCTGGTGGTCTAGAGTAATATAGGGGTCTATACCTGGTGGTCTAGAGTAATATAGGGGTCTATACCTGGTGGTCTAGAGTAATATAGGGGTCTATACCTGGTGGTCTAGAGTAATATAGGGGTCTATACCTGGTGGTCTAGAGTAATATAGGGGTCTAGGGTGATACTGACATCCATTGAAGAGCCCTTTGGCCTTACTCTTATTCCCTCAACCTTGTGTTTATGGCCAGACCAAACCTCACTGGGTCTTCATCTCATTTTTGGGCTACAAAGAGGCTTCGACCTTGGCCAATGTGACCTGTGATGCTTGTGCTTGGCTGGAGTCAGTGTTTCATTATTTAATGTGGATTTGTATCCGATACAAAAATTTCCTGAGGAAATGTATCCACCTTAGCGAAAGGAGTAAGGACACCTAAGACATCCAGATAACATCCAGATAACATGCGGGTAATAGGGTTACGTGCCTCAAGCTTTAAGAGGATTAGGGATTTTTTTGTTGACAGTTCAGCTATTACGAGGTCGGGGTCCAGATCCGCCGCCAGGATATTCCAGGCTAATTAAAAGTGCACGAGAGTCGGAGGGACACAGGAGGGAATCTCTCAGTAATAGTCATCAGCGTAATTGTAATGACTGGAAGATCTGACAAGTCTGCAAAAACTTGTACATCAGCCCCAGGTCTCAGTGTTATCTATGGATCTAAGGAGTAGCGGGAAATATTTAAGGAAACCTACCACCACGGATTTACCTATTAAGGTAGATCGGGTGGTAGGTGCCTCTATTGTAGGGGGCTAATCCGCACGTCCCCTG
Source organism: Engystomops pustulosus (assembly GCA_019512145.1). Taxonomy (NCBI): domain Eukaryota; kingdom Metazoa; phylum Chordata; class Amphibia; order Anura; family Leptodactylidae; genus Engystomops; species Engystomops pustulosus. Next base: position 148,247 of record WNYA01000023.1, read on the forward strand.
TATCTTTTGCAAACTTTTATTGTGTTAATATGCTAATTTTCTAAAGAGGCTACTGGGGCGCGGAGTAGCTGGAGCTGAGGCTACACGGTGCGGCTACTCCACGACCCAGTAGCCTCTTTGTTCCTCCTACCAGGTATCTTCACCGCACAGCTACAAGGAGCTGAGCCCCCTTGTCTGCAGAGCAGGAGTGCTGTGCGTGCGCAGTAGCTCCGGCTTTGGAGCTGAGATTGCACAGCTACTGGCCTGTGTTTTGTGCATGCGCAGAACTCCGGCTATGCGGATGAGTGCGCACAGCTTCGCGGGGCTGCGCGCTGAAGATATCTGGTAGGAGGATCAAAAAGGCTACTGGGGGGCAGAGTAGCCGCACCATGTAGCCTCAGCTCTGGCTACTCCACGCCACAGTAGCCGCTTTAGAAAATTAGCATATTAACACAATAAAAGTTTGCAAAAGATACAGGGGACGTGCGGATTAGCCCTTAAAAGGTCTATCCTCATGTACAATAGAGGCACTTACCACCCGATCTACCTTAATAGGAAGATCCGTGGTGGTAGGTTTCCTTTAATGCCATCTGTAACGTAACAGAGGGTAAGGACAGTATTCAGACCCCTTTACATGTTTCACTCTTTTTTTTCATTGAAGACATTTGATAACATCAAAAAATATATATTTTTATTCATTAATCTACACTCTGCCCCCATCTTGACAGAAAAAGAGCAGAAATGTAGATATTTTTGCTAATTTATTAAATAAGAAAAACTGAAGAATCAGATGGTCATAAGTATCCAGACCCTTTGCTGTGACTCTCATATGTAACTCACATGCTGTCCGTTTCCTTCTGATCCTCCTTGAGAAGGTTCTACTCCTTCATTGGAGTCCAGGTGTGTTTAATTACACTGACTGAACGGCGCACACCTGTCTATATAAGACCTCACAGCTTACAGTGTATGTCACAGCACCTGAGAATCATGAGGTCTAAGGAACTGCCCAAGGAGTTTAGAGATAGAATTGTGGCAAGGCACAGATCTGGCAAAGATTACAAAATAATTTCTGCAGGTTTTGACCCCCTTATTATATTTGCTTTGGCAGCAGCTGCCTGACGCTGGTTTCCCGGTTATTTCCCACATCATTCTTACCCAGCGTTCGGAATACCCAGAATACCCCCCATTGTGCCTGACCCAATAGGGGATTGACTATTATTCCCCCAAATATTTCTCATCTGCTAGTTAAATGCCGTCGTCCTTGAGATATTTTCGTAGTGACACAAGGTTTACCCCGGGCCGGGATTATATGAGCAGTAATGGCGTTTATCACTCCTGGTATCTGACGCTTATATCAATACTTAGGTTTATGACTGCGGTTAATATGTCTGCGGGTTTATACAATGCAGAAAGAACAAGTCGGGGTCAGATCTTTGTGTATTGTGTGCGGAGTATTTTATAAGCTGTGACTGTGACGGCTGTTATAGTGGAGCCGCCAGTATATACAGACACTCGGCGGCTGGAAGAGATTGTATACAGATAAAATAAACCCCGCAGCAGGATGGATGAGGATGACTAGGATACTGTAGTAGGAGGGGTACTCTGCTAATATGGAAAGATTTGGGGGGTTGCATTACTCATAGTCATATCAGGGGCTGGTGATCTCAGGCTCAGAGGTCTCAGTCCATGCCCAGGCCTGCTCCGGGCTCTACCAGAACCTTGTGGCATATGACATGACCCTTTATTTAAGGTGGGAGGTCACAGGTGCTTCTGCAGCAGTTATTAAAGTACCTTCTCCAAAACCTGGACTAAAAAGGTCCCTGCAGGCACTTAGAAGGTGAATATGATGTCAGCAAAGGTCCTGCAAGGTCCTTCTCTAGCCGCACCATAGAGATGCCGGGGAATGGTACTATGGTGTACATGAGGGAATGTAAGGAACAGTCTGTGTGAGAGGAAAGGAGATATAGGAAAGAAGTTGGGGGTGAAGCACTGGGCCTATTGGGATATCAAAACACCCTGGACTCTGATGTCCTATAGTCCAGTGTATATAATAGAGTAGGGTCATCCTCTCCTCTTCCACTGCCTGACCCTGCGATGTCCCCCCGTGCCCTGTCGGGGTAGCCTCCATGTTGCCTTTTTAACTGGAACTTGACCGGACATCTCTTCCACATCCTTTTAGGACCTATTTAGGGAAGGCAAAGGTCTCCTAAGGGTGATGCCACACATGGCGTTTTGAAAGCAATTCGTGGTCCGTTTTTAAGCAATCCGTTAAAAAACGCATCCGTTTTTGACGGGTTTTCCGAATTTACGCAATTAGAAACTGACAAAAACGGATGCGTTTCCAAAAAACGCATGCGTTTTTTAACGGATTGCTTAAAAACGGACCAAAAACGGTTTCAAAACGCCATGTGTGGCATCACCCTAACCCTCCTGGCCCACAAGATCAGCTATTTGTGGGGAGGACGTATGGAAATCTCTGGGGGTGAATGACAGGACCTGGCGGATACGAGCTATAGGTCACCTTAATCCCCGACCCATTTTACTCCACAAGTTATTGTTGTCTTATACACATCAGATCAATTCATCTACAGTCTGCAGTGATATGTGCAATCAGTATCAATTGTTCTAAGTATCAACTTTACCTCTACAGTTCCAAAAAGACTATTAAAGACAATGGCCCAGATTAGTCATTAGCGAGGCCTATGGCGCAATGTGGAGTTTACGTCACTAATGTGCAGAGTGAGCGGCACATGAGCTTCAGTAATAAATGTGGTGCACGGTCAGTAATATATGTGGTGCACGGTCAGTAATAAATGTGGCGCACGGTCCGACTTAACAGTAACAGCCCCTTTAGGTGACATTTTTCTTGTGGGACACAGAGCAGCCGTGACACAAAACTGGCGCAGACACGTTATAAATACCTGTACAAGCAGTTTCCATGTTCTATTCAATGCAAAGTCAGGCAGAAAACTGGCGCAAACACTTTAATAAATTTGGAATAAATGTACAAATTTTTCTTCCGTGCTGTGACTTGTCATCTAATGAGTCTTTTATGAATCTTTATTTTAAAGGAAATTTACCAATAAAATCAAAACATGATAAACCAGAGGCACTTACTCATAGATCCAGGCACCGTGACTTTAGGAATCTTCATATATTTGTTATCTATTGCCTCCTTCATTCTAGAATCAACTTATAAAATTATTCAAATGAAAAGTTCTATTGGGGGCATTACCAGAGCCCCTCTGCTTTGTAGCTTCACAGGCTGTTACATGGTCTCCCCTCCCCCTGCGCCCTCAGCACTTTCCCCTTCCTCTGCCTGCTGTAATCTCACACAGAAGGATAAGGGGTAGTGCACCTGCACAGTATAACAGCATTTGAAGCTGCAACATGGAGTGGCTATGGTATGGTCCTTCATTTTAGAAGGAATGAGGCCATGGATAACAAATATAAGTATATACCACAGTTCCACTGGCTGGATCTATGAGTAAGTGTCCCTGGATTTACCAGGATGGATTTTGATGTTAGATTTCCTTTATATTTATTGTAGTTACGTCTTATTGATTTGCCAATTTGGCATTAGTAACATCTCCAATAAATTAGAAGATCCCAAATGTAAAATTCTATCTTACATTACTAAGAGAGGTGTAAACCATGGACCCACAACTATGAATAATGATACCAGGACCCCCGATTCTTACACTCTATGTAGATTTCACAGTCTCCATATACACTTCTCCCTCCCTCCTAATGCACAGCTCCCATCTCCTAACACTGTCGCCATCACTTACCGTCCATTTGGAATTCTCTCCCGGAAAGACTTTCTTCTTTTATTCACTCTCTTCAATATGACTTTCTTATTCCCCCCAGGATTTGGATGAGTTGTCTGATTATCGATCCATTGGATTGTAGAATTGTTCACGTCATGAAGTGATAGATTGTCTCCAGAAATCAATCTACGGTTTTCCATTGTAACACCTGTGTCCCTCTCGGCTTGATGTGCCAGGGGCCAGAGACATGAATGTCCGGCCAACCACAGGAGAAAAGTCATCGCGACGGAAGTCATGGTGCAAATTCATACAGAAGTGAGAGGGAAAGAGGGTGAGCAAGATGAAGAGGATGACAGCGAGGGACAACTTACAGAAATAGCAGATGGAGAATGCAGAGAGATCTGGAAGGGAATGACCAAGATGTAAGAGAACATCAGCGTCAACGCAGACAAGAAGTGACCTGGGTAAGGAGGAGATTCAGAACTTGTAGAAAGACTAACTAGCAAGGGTTAATACTGGAGGACTAAGCCAAGTAGAAGGCAGGACTGAGACATACTGTGGCAGGCGGAGAAGAGAATTTACAGAACAATGGAATGTGAAGAGTTAACACTCTAAAGGAGGATGAAGAAGTGAGAGACTGCAAAAGATTGGGCTACTGAGAGCTAAAGCTCAAGAGAAGGATCATGGCAGGACTTAGAGAGGACTTAAGAAGCGAGAAGACGAGGAGAAGAGAGAAACATCTCACAACAGTGAAAAGAAAAGAGAAAGAAAACTTAAGAAGCCAAAAACATCCAGAATTACGGACTGGCAAGAGTTAGTAGTCAAGAGGAAGATGAAGAAGATAAGGAAGCTCAAGGGCTAGAAGAAGATGCAAGAAGAATGGACTGACAAGAGTTAATACTTCAGAGAAGGATCATGGCAAGACTTAGAGAGGACTTAAGAAGCGAGAAGACGAGGAGAAGATAGAAACATCTCACAACAAGAAAACTTAAGAGGAAACTCAAGAAGCCAAAAACATCCAAAATTACAGAAGATGAAGAAAGTAAGAAAGCTCAAAGACTGGAAGAAGATGGAAGAAGAATGGACCGACAAGAGTTAATACTCCAGAGAAGAATGAAGACAAGAGAAGCAGAACATCAAAGAAGACGGAAGACAAGAGGAAGACTGAGAACTTGCCGGAGGAGGAAGAACCTGACGCACAATGAAGACCAGAGAACGGAGAAGAATGAAGACAACAGAGAAATGTCTGATCCCCCCAAGACAAGAAACTGTGCAAAACTTTACAAAGGAAGGGGAACTTAGTTATAGCGAGAGTGTGAAAAGCTGAGGAATTAAAAGGGATGATGGGGAGAGTAGTGTCAAAAAGCGGGGTTTAATATACCGAAAGAAAACATGAGATCCTAATGCCTATTCCTCCTGGTCCTCCCTCTCCCGGAGACTTAGTACAGAAATCTCTTTTATTCCTTCTCCCCTTACACTGGGGCTTTCACTGCCCACCAATGACTGGACAGCGCTGCCCGCAGCCCCCTCCTCTGTCCACCCTACCAGCACCATCAAAGGGGGCTCCGGATTACAGGTGCTTAGCAAGAAAGGGGACCCCAGTCCATGGCAGCGGGTGAGGCACCCGGCTAGACCCGTCCATTCATTGTGCATGGCAGTAGACGCTTCTCGCTAACAAAGACAAAGTATCGTTTAAAGGAATTCTCTGCGGCTCCATGACAAGGGCTCCTGCTACATAGTACATACAGTATATCATGTAGCTAGTACATACACTATATCATGTTAATATAGGGGTCTATACCTGGTGGTCTAGAGTAATATAGGGGTCTATACCTGGTGGTCTAGAGTAATATAGGGGTCTATTCCTGGTGGTCTAGAGTAATATATGGGTCTATACCTGGTGGTCTAGAGTAATATAGGGGTCTATTCCTGGTGGTCTGGGGTGATACTGACATCCATTGAAGAGCCCTTTGGCCTTACTCTAATCCCCTCAACCTTCTGTTTATGGCCAGACTAAACCTCACTGGTTCTTCATCTCATTTTCGGGCTACAAAGAGGCTTCGTCCTTGGCCAATGTGACCTGTGATGCTTGTGCTTGGCTGGAGTCAGTGTTTCATTATTTAATGTGGATTTGTATCCAATCCAAAAATTTCATAAGGAAATGTATCCACCTTAGCGAAAGGAGTAAGGACACCTAAGACATCCAGATAACATGCGGGTAATAGGGTTACGTGCCTCAAGCTTTAAGAGGATTAGGGATTTTTTTTGTTGACAGTTCAGCTATTACGAGGTCGGGGTCCAGATCCGCCGCCAGGATATTCCAGGCTAATTAAAAGTACACGAGAGTCGGAGGGACACAGGAGGGAATCTCTCAGTAATAGTCATCAGCGTAATTGTAATGACTGGAAGATCTGACAAGTCTGCAAAAACTTGTACATCAGTCCCAGGTCTCAGTGTTATCTATGGATCTAAGGAGTAGCTGGAAATATTTAAGGAAACCTACCACCACGAATTTACCTATCAAGGTAGATCGGGTGGTAGGTGCCTCTATTGTAGGGGGCTAATCCGCACGTCCCCTGTATCTTTTGCTAACTTTTATTGTGTTAATATACAAATTTTCTAAAGAGGCTACTGGGGCGCAGAGTAGCTGGAGCTGAGGCTACACGGTGCGGCTACACCTCGCCCCAGTAGCTTCTTTGTTCCTCCTACCAGATATCTTCACCGCACAGCTACAAGGAGCTGCGCGCCCCCGTCCGCAGAGCCGGAGTTCTGCGCATGCGCAGTAGCTCCGGCTTTGGAGCTGAAATTGCACAGCTACTGGTCTGGGTTTTGCGCATGCGCAGAACTCCGGCTATGCGGATGGGTGCACACAGCTTTGCGGAGCTGCGTGCTGAAGATGTCTGGGTAGGAGGATCAAAGAGGCTACTGGGGCGCAGGGTAGCCGCGCTGTGTAGCCTCAGCTCTGGCTACTCCACGCCCCAATAGCTGCTTTGTTCCTCCTACCAGATATCTTCACCGCACAGCTACAAGGAGCTGCGCCCCCTCGTCTGCGGAGCCAGAGTTCTGCGCATGCGCAGTAGCTTCAGCTTTGGAGCTGAGATTGCACAGCTGCTGGTCTGTGTTTTGCGCATGCGCAGAACTCCGGCTTCGCGTGAGTGTGCACAGCTTCGGGGAGCTGCACGCTGAAGATGTCTGGGTAGGAGGATCAAAGAGGCTACTGGGGCACAAGGTAGCCGCGCTGTGTAGCCTCTGCTCCGGCTACTCCACGCCCCAGTAGCCTCTTTAGAAAATTAGCATATTAACACAATAAAAGTTTGCAAAAGATACAGGGGACATGTGGATTAGCCCTTAAAAGGTCTATCTTCGCTTACAATAGAGGCACCTACCACCCGATCTACCTTAATAGGAAGATCCGTGGTGGTAGGTTTCCTTTAATGCCATCTGTAATGTAACAGAGGGTAAGGACAGTATTCAGACCCCTTTACATGTTTCACTCTTTTTTTTCATTGAAGACATTTGATAACATCAAAAAATATATATTTTTATTCATTAATCTACACTCTGCCCCCATCTTGACAGAAAAAGAGCAGAAATGTAGATATTTTTGCTAATTTATTAAATAAGAAAAACTGAAGAATCAGATGGTCATAAGTATCCAGACCCTTTGCTGTGACTCTCATATGTAACTCACATGCTGTCCGTCTCCTTCTGATCCTCCTTGAGAAGGTTCTACTCCTTCATTGGAGTCCAGTTGTGTTTAATTACACTGACTGAACGGCGCACACCTGTCTATATAAGACCTCACAGCTTACAGTGTATGTCACAGCACATGAGAATCATGAGGTCTAAGGAACTGCCCAAGGAGTTTAGAGATAGAATTGTGGCAAGGCACAGATCTGGCAAAGATTACAAAATAATTTCTGCAGCACTCAAGGTTTTGACTCCATTATTATATTAGCCTTGGCAGCAGCTGCCTGACGCTGGTTTCCCGGTTATTTCCCACATCATTCTTACCCAGCGTTCGGAATACCCAGAATACCCCCCATTGTGCCTGAACCAATAGGGGATTGACTATTATTACCCAAAATATTTCTCATCTGTTAGTTAAATGCCGTCGTCCTTGAGATATTTTCGTAGTGACACAAGGTTTACCCCGGGCTGGGATTATATGAGCAGTAATGGCGTTTATCACTCCTGGTATCTGACGCTTATATCAATACTTAGGTTTATGACTGCGGTTAATATGTCTGTGGGTTTATACAATTCAGAAAGAACAAGTCGGGGTCAGATCTTTGTGTATTGTGCGCGGAGTATTTTATAAGCTGTGACTGTGACGGCTGTTATAGTGGAGCCGCCAGTATATACAGACACTCGGCGGCTGGAAGAGATTGTATACAGATAAAATAAACCCCGCAGCAGGATGGATGAGGATGACTATGATACTGTAGTAGGAGGGGTACTCTGCTAATATGGAAAGATTTGGGGGGTTGCATTACTCATAGTCATATCAGGGGCTGGTGATCTCAGGCTCAGAGGTCTCAGTCCATGCCCAGGCCTGCTCCGGGCTCTACCAGAACCTTGTGGCATATGACATGACCCTTTATTTCAGGTGGGAGGTCACAGGTGCTTCTGCAGCAGTTATTAAAGTGCCTTCTCCAAAACCTGGACTAAAAAGGTCCCTGCAGGCACTTAGCTAAGTATGATGTCAGCAAAGGTCCTGCAAGGTCCTTCTCTAGCCGCACCATAGAGATGCCAGGGAACGGTACTATGGTGTAAATGAGGGGATGTAAGGAACAGTCTGTGTGAGAGGAAAGGAGATATAGGAAAGAAGTTGGAGGTGAAGCACTGGGCCTATTGGGATATCAAAACACCCTGGACTCTGATGTCCTATAGTCCAGTGTATATCATAGAGTAGGGTCATCCTCTCCTCTTCCAGTGCCTGACCCTGCGATGTCCCCCCGTGCCCTGTCGGGGTAGCCTCCATGTTGCCTTTTTAACTGGAACTTGACCGGTCATCTCTTCCACATCCTTTTAGGACCTATTTAGGGAAGGCAAAGGTCTCCTAAGGGTGATGCCACACATGGCGTTTTGAAAGCAATCCGTGGTCCGTTTTTAAGCAATCCGTTAAAATACGCATCCGTTTTTGACGGGTTTTCCGAATTTACACAATTAGAAACTGACAAAAACTGATGCGTTTCCAAAAAACGCATGCGTTTTTTAACGGATTGCTTAAAAACGGACCAAAAACTGTTTCAAAACGCTATGTGTGGCATCACCCTAACCCTCCTGGCCCACAAGATCAGCTATTTGTGGGGAGGACGTATGGGAATCTCTGGGGGTGAATGACAGGACCTGGCGGATACGAGCCCTAGGTCACCTTAATCCCTGACCTATTTTACTCCACAAGTTATTGTTGTCTATACACAATAGATCAATTCATCTACAGTCTGCAGTGATATGTGCAATCAGTATCCATTGTTCCATATCAACTTTACCTCTACAGTTCCAAAAAGACTATTAAAGACAATGCCCGGATTAGTCATTAGCGAGGCCTATGGCGCTACGTGGAGTTTACGTCACTAATGTGCAGAGTGAGCGGCGCATGAGCTTCAATAATCTCGCACGTGCAATTATATCGGATATCGCTGACATAAATGTGGCGGCCGGTGCGAATCCACACCGGAACGCCCCTCTAGGTGCAGAGTTTTTTGTCGCTGTGGACACAGTGCAGCCGTGCAACTTTACATGTACAAGCAGTTTGCAGATGTATTTATGCACAGAAAAGTGGCCCAGAAAACTGGGGCACCATGTTTGATAAATCAGGGCCAATGTGTCCGGGTGGGGAGAATGGTACCAGGGTCATGTGCGTTAGATTAGTAGGGACAGAGTCGCCCCAGTTGGGGATCATCATAGAGCTTGTGACTCTCCCATCATGGTGAGACTATCAAATGTATTGTCATGTGTATTTATACTTTGGTCAGATCACATGGGCCACATTTATTAGAACCAGTGCAGTCTGTACTAGGTGCAGTTACCTGTGTAGTGTGCAGGGGGCGCCAGATTCATCAAAACATATGCATGTTCTTCGTGAATCTGGCTCCCCTGCTGCTCCGGGAAGTGGCACCAGTTTTTTTGGTGCACTTTGTTCATGATGCAGAATTGTGGCGCAGGTCAGTAATAAATGTGGCGCACGGTCAGTAATAAATGTGGTGCACGGTCAGTAATAAATGTGGTGTACGGTCAGTAATAAATGTGGTGCACGGTCAGTAATAAATGTGGCGCAGGTCAGTAATAAATGTGGTGCACGGTCGGTAATAAATGTGGCGCAGGTCAGTAATAAATGTGGTGCACGGTCAGTAATAAATGTGGTGCACGGTCAGTAATAAATGTGGCGCAGGTCAGTAATAAATGTGGCGCAGGTCAGTAATAAATGTGATGCAGTCAGTAATAAATGTGGCGCAGGTCAGTAATAAATGTGATGCAGTCAGTAATAAATGTGATGCAGTCAGTAATAAATGTGGTGCAGGTCAGTAATAAATGTGGCGCAGGTCAGTAATAAATGTGGTGCAGTCAGTAATAAATGTGGTGCATGGTCAGTAATAAATGTGGTGCACGGTCAGTAATAAATGTGGTGCACGGTCAGTAATAAATGTGGTGCAGGTCAGTAATAAATGTGGCGCAGGTCAGTAATAAATGTGGTGCACGGTCAGTAATAAATGTGGCGCAGGTCAGTAATAAATGTGATACAGTCAGTAATAAATGTGGCGCAGGTCAGTAATAAATGTGGCGTACGGTCCGACTTAACAGTAACAGCCCCTTTAGGTGACATTTTTCTTGTCGGACACAGAGAAGCCGTGACACAAAACTGGCACAGACACGTTATAAATACCTGTACAAGCAGTTTCCATGTTCTATTCAATGCAAAGTCAGGCAGAAAACTGGCGCAAACACTTTAATAAATTTGGAATAAATGTACAAATTTTTCTTCCTTGCTGTGACTTGTCATCTAATGAGTCTTTTATGAATCTTAATTTTAAAGGAAATTTACCAATAAAATCAAAACATGATAAACCAGAGGCACTTACTCATAGATCCAGGCACCGTGACTTTAGGAATCTTCATATATTTGTTATCTATTGCCTCCTTCATTCTAGAATCAACTTATAAAATTATTCAAATGAAAAGTGCTATTGGGGGCATTACCAGAGCCCCTCTGCTTTGTAGCTTCACAGGCTGTTACATGGTCTCCCCTCCCCCTGCGCCCTCAGCACTTTCCCCTTCCTCTGCCTGCTGTAATCTCACACAGAAGGATAAGGGGTAGTGCACCTGCACAGTGTAACAGCATTTGAAGCTGCAACATGGAGTGGCTATGGTAACACCCTTCCAGAGTCCTTCATTTTAGAAGGAAAGGATAACAAATATGAGTATATACCACAGTTCCGGTGCCTGGATCTATGAGTAAGTGTCCCTGGATTTACCAGGATGGATTTTGATGTTAGATTTCCTTTTACTATATTTATTGCAGTTACGTCTTATTGATTTGCCAATTTAGGTCATATCAATATTGGAGAAATGCTGTGACCCATCTCCTTGTATAATTTGGCATTAGTAACATCTCCAATAAATTAGAAGATCCCAAATGTAAAATTCTATCTTACATTACTAAGAGAGGTGTAAACCATGGACCCACAACTATGAATAATGATACCAGGACCCCCAATTCTTACACCCGATGTAGATTTCACATTCTCCATATACACCCTCCCTCCTAATGCACAGCGGGACGTGGAGCTCCCATCTCCTAATACTGTCGGCATCACTTACCGTCCATTTGGAATTCTCTCCCGGAAAGACTTTCTTCTTTTATTCACTCTCTTCAATATGACTTTCTTATTCCCCCCAGGATTTGGATGAGTTGCCTGATTATCGATCCATTGGATTGTAGAATTGTTCACGTCATGAAGTGATAGATTGTCTCCAGAAATCAATCTACGGTTTTCCATTGTAACACCTGTGTCCCTCTCGGCTTGATGTGCCAGGGGCCAGAGACATGAATGTCCGGCCAACCACAGGAGAAAAGTCATCGCGACGGAAGTCATGGTGCAAATTCATACAGAAGTGAGAGGGAAAGAGGGTGAGCAAGATGAAGAGGATGACAGCGAGAGACAACGTACAGAAATAGCAGATGAAGAATGCAGAGAGATCTGGAAGTGAATGACCAAGATGTAAGAGAACATCAGCGTCAACGCAGACAAGAAGTGACCTGGGTAAGGAGGAGATTCAGAACTTGTAGAAAGACTAACTAGCAAGGGTTAATACTGGAGGATTAAGCCAAGTAGAAGGCAGGACTGAGACATACTGAGGCAGGCGGAGAAGAGAATTTACAGAACAATGGAATGTGAAGAGTTAACACTCTAAAGGAGGATGAAGAAGTGAGAGGCTGCAAAAGATTGGACTACTGAGAGCTAAAGCTCAAGAGAAGGATCATGGCAGGACTTAGAGAGGACTTAAGAAGCGAGAAGACGAGGAGAAGATAGAAACATCCCACAACAGTAAAAATTCAAGAGAAAGAAAACTTAAGAAGCCAAAAACATCCAGAATTACGGACTGGCTAGAGTTAGTAGTCAAGAGGAAGATGAAGAAGATAAGGAAGCTCAAGGGCTAGAAGAAGATGCAAGAAGAATGGACTGACAAGAGTTAATACTTCAGAGAAGGATCATGGCAAGACTTAGAGAGGACTTAAGAAGCGAGAAGACGAGGAGAAGATAGAAACATCTCACAACAAGAAAACTTAAGAGGAAACTCAAGAAGCCAAAAACATCCAAAATTACAGAAGATGAAGAAGATCAGGAAGCTCAAAGACTAGAAGAAGATGGAAGAAGAATGGACTGACAAGAGTTAATACTTCAGAGAAGGATCATGGCAAGACTTAGAGAGGACTTAAGAAGCGAGAAGACGAGGAGCAGATAGAAACATCTCACAACAGTAAAAATTCAAGAGAAAGAAAACTTAAGAAGCCAAAAACATCCAGAATTACAAACTGGCTAGAGTTAGTAGTCAAGAGGAAGATGAAGAAGATAAAGAAGCTCAAAGGCTAGAAGAAGATGGAAGACGAATGGACTGACAAGAGTTAATACTCCAGAGAAGAATGAAGACAAGAGAAGCAGAACATCAAAGAAGACGGAAGACAAGAGGAAGACTAAGAAGTTGCTGGAGGATGAAGAACCTGACGCACAATGAAGACCAGAGAACGGAGAAGAATGAAGACAACAGAGAAATGTCTGATCCCACCAAGACAAGAAACTGTGCAAAACTTTACAAAGGAAGGGGAACTTAGTTATAGCGAGAGTGTGAAAAGCTGAGGAATTAAAAGGGATGATGGGGAGAGTAGTGTCAAAAAGCGGGGTTTAATATACCGAAAGAAAACATGAGATCCCTATTCCTCCTGGTCCTCCCTCTCCCGGAGACTTAGTACAGAAATCTCTTTTATTCCTTCTCCCCTTACACTGGGGCTTTCACTGCCCACCAATGACTGGACAGCGCTGCCCGCAGCCCCCTCCTCTGTCCACCCTATCAGCACCATCAAAGGGGGCTCCGGATTACAGGTGCTTAGTAAGAAAGGGGACCCGAGTCCATGGCAGCGGGTGAGGCACACAGCTGGACCCCAGTGGTCACTTTCACAACTCGTCCATTCATTGTGCTTTGCAGTAGACGCTTCTCGCTAACAAAGACAAAGTATCGTTTAAAGGAATTCTCTGCGGCTCCATGACAAGGGCTCCTGCTACATAGTACATACAGTATATCATGTAGCTAGTACATACAGTATATCATGTAGCTAGTACATACACTATATCATGTAGCTAGTAGGATAATGGAGTGGGATAATGGAGTGGGATAATGGATCAGGATAATGTAACGGGATAATGGATCAGGATAATGTAACGGGATAATGGATCAAGATAATGTAACGGGATAATGGAATGGGATAATGGATCGGGATAATGGATCAGGATAATGGAACCGGATAATGGAGTGGGATAATGGAGTGGGATAATGATAATGGATCAGGATAATGGATTGGGATAATGGATTGGGATAATGGATCAGGATAATGGATCAGGATAATGGATCAGGATAATGGATCGGGATAATGGATCGGGATAATGGATCAGGATAATGGATCGGGATAATGGATCGGGATAATGGATCGGGATAATGGATCAGGATAATGGATCGGGATAATGGAACGGGATAATGGAACGGGATAATGGAGTGGGAGTGGCTACTGAAGGGGGGGCATCATTTTAGTTTTTGCCTCACGCGGTAAATATGTTAGAATCGGCCCTGACTGAGCTACAGAAAGACTCATGAAGGCACAGTTAGAGAGACCCTTTTAACTGTCTGAATATTGGGGTTCTGGGGGTTGATACGGTATATTAGGGTGTGTCTGTGTCTGGATGATAAATCTGGTGTAAGACTTTTTTGTTGTACTATACACCTCCTATAACTTGGCTTTGTGGAAGTCATAAAATTGCGTTACATAATGCGTTACATAATGGAGCCAGTGCATCATTTTCGGCACACGCCCCTTATATTGGGGTCACAATTGTGTAAAAATCTTACATTTTAGACAGTTCTTTGGTTCAAATTAAGACAGAAAGATACATCGACAAACTAATCCGAGGCAATAAAACCTTCTTCTAGATCTTATCGGAGGGTCCGTGGATAAAATATCCGATGTAAAAAATAAAATCTCACAACTCAACCCCAAATAAATAATAATTTAATGTTTTTTATTTATCAAGAAATACATAGAAAATACTTTCCCTCTGAGGACGCCCTCCAGCCTCCTCCACCTCTAACAGTGTACAAAGTTTTTTCTCGTTTTTTTTTTTAATTTATTTATATACAAGTCCCTTGGAAGACCAACATTGTAATCTTTGTAACTTATAACATATTTTGTTTTTTTGTTTTTTTTGCTTTTGCGTCAGACATAAAAATAATTCCGTCCCATCACCTGTGAAACGGAAGAAGAAATGTTTAGCGCTTGTTGATGGCGTCACAGAGGAGGAGAGATATCCATGACTTTTTTTTTACTCTGTGATTTGTCCTCATGTACTTCCAAAAATCCTGAGCAAATTTTGTGAGAGAACATGTGACCTGAACATTCCTGCATTCGGGAACTTCCGCTGATGTAAACAATTGCCCCGTGTGGTAAGAGGTCATTGGGGAGGACGATAGAAAAGGACTTTGTTGTTCCGAGATTTGACCTGAATCTTAAGTTCGGTACCGATCACCAGTCATTGTCTTCATAGGAGACAGAAGAACTTCTCACCAGGGGCTCAACACCTTAGGTCTCAAGTAAGGGGCATTAACAAAATGGCAAGTGCCCACATAAGTGTCATTGGGGACCAATGGTGTCCTGTATCCCCTGTTTCCAAAAAAAAAAAAAAAAAAGACTTCAACCGGGCAAGTATAGAATATATTAGACACAAATACACCGAACGTCTGATATACAACATTATATAGGAATATTACAATACGGCAACAATATTGCTTTGTCTGGCGATATCCCTTTAAGACTGTTCTTGAACAGAGGAATCATTAAAGGAAATCTACCATTTGTTTTTTATGCATTGTGATCCAAACATACCTTGAGAATGCTGTGGCTACACTGATGCAGAAACATATCTTGTTTAATCCCCGATCCGAGTGGTTTCACTCAAAAAACAATTATAAAATTCAGGGCCTTGGGAAAGCTGGGTTGTATGCAGCCTTACCTACATAAAAACAACAGGCAGGACTAATCAACCTGAGCTGGATGACTCATACACAGCAGCCGGGGGATGGTGCAGCGATTGATTACTCCTGTCTGTCAGGGACAACGCAGTGATTACATCATTCTCTGGAGCAGTGCATAATTAGGGTAAGAGGAGAAGCGCCGAGCAGCCACAGGAGCATCAGAGCCTCATTACCAGACTTTTATAATTGCTTTTTCAGCAAAACCACTCAACAAGATATGTTTCTGCATCAGTGTAGCTACAGCATTATCAAGGTATGTCTGCTTCATACTGCATGAAATCACATGGTAGATTTCCTTTAAGAACTGTCATAGGCTCTTTAATCTCAATAAAGAATCAGTATGGCAGCTTTAATTTCATATCCAACCCCATAAAAAATTCCAGCATATTGTTGGCTTATAAGGAATATAATAGACCTTGTTATACAGATATACAATAGATCCCTGAAGGAATAGACTGCAATCGTCCTGCCAAGAAAGAAGATCCGTTATCCTATAGATCCTCCTGCTTCCTATGTATCTATACATCCATGTACTGGGCCTTACTGGGTTTACACATCAGAAGATCCATTATCCTATAGCTCCTCCTGCTTCCTATGTATCTATACATCTATGTGCTGGGCCTTACTGGGTCTACACATCAGAAGATCCATTATCCTATAGATCCTCCTGCTTCCTATGTATCTATACATCCATGTACTGGGCCTTACTGGGTCTACACATCAGAAGATCCATTATCCTATAGCTCCTCCTGCTTCCTATGTATCTATACATCCATGTGCTGGGCCTTACTGGGTTTACACATCAGAAGATCCATTGGAAGTGAAATCCTCTTGTTCTCCACATTCTCCATCCGCTCCGGAGGATTTATAATATGGAGCACAATGATACATAATAATATTACGGCTCCTGTTCTGTAACAAGAACATTTCGTTTCCCGTTTTCCCCTGAGACTTTTGGCACAGGAGCTGCGCTGACGTACAGTATTAGAACAGGAGGAAACCTGAAGCAAACCTAGACATGGAAACTGCAGGTGACCCAAAACCATTCGGTTACCAAACCAGTCCCGGAACATTCTAGAACGTGAAATCGTAATTTCCATAATTAGACTTAAACATGTTAATTCTCTATTTCCTTGGCCCTTCTCGTGCTCCTCGAGTTTCACTCTGAAATCTCTACTTAATTCCCTCTTGCTAGACGGATGATCACATCAACGCTCTATAAAGGGGAAGTAAATGACACCAAATTCTCCATCCAACGTGTCTGCAGGATATTCGTGGTTCCCGCCTTTGTCCCCTTATATGATGGGGTTAAACTTTGCGTGATGTTTTCTGTGCAGTGCTGCTACACACATGGACGGCCTCTAACCCTCCCCTTGACCTTATATAAGGGTACGGATTTCGGTCAAACTCATAGGGGCTCATTTACTAAGGGTCCGAATCACGCATTTCCGTTGGGTTTCCCGAATTTTTCCGTTTTGCGCCGAATTCTGCCGGGATTTTGGTGCACGATCTTAGTGAATGCCGGCAGACCCGAATCCTCGTCGGAGAACATGCCGCTGGATCGCGACTGGACCGTGTTGGGGCTCATTTACTTAGATCGTGCGCCCTAGTTCCTGCAGGTGTAGCTGAGGTCAGACAGAGTTCACCTGCTTCTTCCCGGTGCATGTGAGTGCTTGATCTAGCGACACAAATCGCTTTTTAAATTCTGTGTTTTTTCCGATTCCATCGGGTTGTCCAGCGGCCGCGCCCCCCCATTTCTGTCATGTGAAAGCCGGTGCCGATGCACCACAATCCGATCGGGTGCGCCAAAATCCCGGCGGAATTCGGCACAAAACAGAAAAATTCGGGAGACCCGACGGAAATGCGAGATTCGGACCCTTAGTAAATGAGCCCCATTGAATCCAAAATTCGGATGGATCTGCCATCTGTAGAAATCACTCGTTGCTTAGTGGAGCTTTGCTGCTACCCAGGAGGCGGCTGAGATATCGGAGAAACTACAGGGAGCGGCGGCCGCCATTAAACGCTGAGCATTAGGAAATAACAAGAGGTGACCCCCGCTCAGCGCCAGAGACATTGAGTCATAGAGCACGAGGGGGGGTGGCTCTAGGGGGGGCGCACGACTAAAACCCAGATAAATGTCATCACAAAACTCATAGCAGGAAAATAAAAATGTATAAATGATATTAAAAAACTGATATAAAGTGCAGATTCTGTGCTCACCCCAAAGCGTCATCTCTACCACTTGTCATAGTTTATACGGCTGAAAAATGACACTTGTCCATCAAGATCAACCAAGGAAGGGAAGGGATTGGATGAGGGAGGGATTTAGGGGAAACAATTCTATATAACAGAACCATCAATGTATGAAAAGGCATCTAGACCCTTCCTGAAGCTCTCCGCTGTCCCTGCTGTGACCTGCGCTTGAGCTCGGCTATTCCACAGATTTAGTAATAACATATTCCCAATTTGTAAATATCTGGAAGCAGTGTCGAAATATTCCAAGAAAAAATTTATTCCTCGCCTTTTTTTCATTCCTTGTTCACCCTTTTCTTGGCTCTGGAGGACCTGGCTCGTCCGCAGACCATAGGCTTCAATGAGCACCATGTAATACCTTACTTCCCCAGTGGTGGTGCTGTAGGAAAATAGTGCCAGGTTCCTCCACAGGAAGCTCTATGATCAACTTGTTCTGATACCGTTTTATCAAAACGGCCTCGTCCAAAGTGGACGTCCCCTTTAAGCTTATGGTTCGTAGATTTGTATGTAATAAAGTTCTGTTCTTCTGTAGGTTTGTTGTCCCCCAAAGTGTTGACATCTCCATCTGATGAGATGAACTCCTTCACTATGGACTATTTGTGGTATGACCTCCCTGGTGTCCTCACCTTTCTTTAAGGACCTTATCCATGAGGTTGTCCCTGGTTCCTGGTCTCCGGCTTTTCCTGGTGATGGAGTGAGGTCCATGCGGTGGATGAATCCTATGATCATACAATAGCGGATGGATGTTCTTCTCTATAGAAGGCGGGAGGAACCTCAGTCGGTCAATGGGCGACCTCGTATTCAGCGCCGCTTGTGCTTCTATAGTGACCTGTAGCATCAGATGTCGCTTCCTCACCGTAAGAACCTTATGCTGAAGGCGTTGAGCAGTGAGCACCACGGCAGGACCATCCAGATATCTCAACATGATCCAGAACAAGCCTCAAAGACATGGAAAACCATTGCAGGCTTCCTATCCTGGAGAGGTCGGCGTTGTTGTAGGCCAGATGTAGCACCAGTATATCCTGCTATATGGTGGTATATATATACACAAAGATAATAACCAGAAGGTTTAGGATGGTTCCAATAATACCCAACATTGCCAAAATCCGTTCCTCGCGGTCTTCCTTGGATTCTGCCGGCCGCCCAGGATTCATTCCTTCTCGTCGACCCCCTGGAATCATCTTCACTTAGGAGTAACTGCTCCCTGGAAGAAGGGAAAGGACATGAAAGGTATAAAGGACATAAAGGACATAAAGGACATAAAGGATATAAAGGATATAAAGGATATAAAGGGCGCAAAAATGATACAATTTACAAAAGAAACATTATTGATGTAAGATTGCAATATAAAACCGGAGCAGTTACCATGAGCCCCTTATAATCGTGTGTGAGACCCCATTGTTCCTATAGCCCTATATACTGGTATGTACCTTGCTGTATATAGGCGCCGTATATATATGTATATGCTATCTGGGCACAATGGATTTTTGCTATGCCTGAACTTTTGTACTCTAGGAAATGAAATAAATCAGTGTTGTTACAACCTCTGCCCATAGACGGTAATAAATATGAAGGGGAGAAGCTGTGCGCCAAAGTGTATGGCCAGCTCCTCCTGCTCTAAGACACTGGGGCAGATTTACTTACCCGGTCCATTTACGATCCAGCGGCGCGTTCTGTGTGGAGGATTCGGGTCTTCCGGCGATTCACTAAGGTAGTTCCTCCGACGTCCTCGGAATGCACTGAACTTCACCAAGCCGGGCCGAGTGCAGGTAAGCGACACTTTTTTTAAAAAATGTGGCGGTTTTCCCGAATCCGTCTGGTTTTCGTACATCCACGCCCCCGATTTCCGTGGCGCGCATGCCAGCACCGATGCGCCACAATCCAATCGTGTGCACCAAAAAACCTGGGGCGATTCAGGGAAAATCGGCGCAAAACGGAAAAATTCAGGTAAATCGCCGTAAAAACGTGATTTGGGCCCTTAGTAAATGACCCCCATTATGTACAATCTGCTCAGCTCCCCTTACTCTATAACATGCTGCCTATAAATAGGACACTATGTACAATCTGCTCAGCTCCTCCTGCTCTATAACATGCTGCCTGCAGATAGGACACTATGTACAATCTGCACAGCTCCTCCTGCTCTATAACATGCTGCCTGCAGATAGGACACTATGTACAATCTGCTCCAGCTCCTGCCGCCTATAACCTGCTACCTGTATATAGAATACTATATACCATATGCTGCTCTATAATCATGCCCCTGGTAGATCGGATACATGGATAATCCATTTCATGGCTGCATTTACTCACTAATACAGTTCTATTAGATACAAAGTGAGTTGTTGCTGTCCTCGGTTTTTTCCTGTATCCTAGGGCGTCCTCTACCATAAGCAGATGAGCAGTGACCTTCACACTTGTCGCTGTCCTCACACACTCTGATATCTCACAGCTTTACACATCACTTCAGCGTTAAGATGTTGAAAAAATATCCTTATGCTCTTATATAGGGTAGTATAGATGTTGCTTATATGAAGGGTCCAGCTTATTCTCATGCCCTCATAGAAGGAGGGTCATGGTAACAGATTTCAACCCAACCAAACCACCTGTAGGTGCAAAGATATTGGGTGGACCACCTGGTGCAGCTTGCATGTGGACACTTTACATACTGGATACATGGTTTGTACAGTCAAACAAATCCCCAGGGAAGTACCTATGCAATCAGTTGTTCTAGATCGCCTATGTTACTACACCCCTGACCATCAAGCATGACTTTCAGGAAGCCTTATTACTATGTGTGATTAAAGCCAATCCAGTATATCTATAACAGCAGGAGCAATTCCCAGCTGTTTCATGATATTATTCCTTGTCCCATGAAGAAAGAAAACCGATTTGCATATTTCCCAGAATCCCCTAGTGGAGCATCAAGGCTATAAGTGCCACACACCTGTAGGTGGCCTTAAATGGCAAAGTCTCTAAGGAAAACTCTTAGACTCGCCGACGCCCTCGTCAAAAGCCTTACACTCAGCATGACCATGCCTGCACTGTACTGAAGGATGCAACCACAGGGACAAGCCCTGTCCACAGCTTCGAGTCTCCGTCTGGAATATGTTCTACTGGTTTGACTTTAATCCCACATCATGTATTAGTATACTTCCTGAAAGTCCTGCTTGGTGTTAAGGGTGCTGCCTTACAAGGTAGCAAAGGAGCGTGGTTTTCCTGTCCCATCTATGGACAACTTATTTCCATTTTCCCAGAGTTTCCCAGTGGATATCAAGGTTAAGAAGTCTCACATCCCAACAAAACGGCCTTAATTGGTAAAGTTCTGCAAGGAGAACCGGACCCTAACAGTAGTACGTATGACATTCTGGTGTCCTGAGCAGTACAGGGTGGTGTATGATCATCCTGGTGGTCTAGGGAAGAGAAGGATTTTTATTATAAATAGTCCAAAAAGAATAAGAAAGTGTATTCTATAAAAGATTACAAAAAACATCTTTTATTCAATACTGTTATAGTGTGTGCATATACTGTATATACATGTGTGCAGGAGGATGAGTATTGTGTGTATACTGTATATACATGTGTGCAGGAGGATGAGTATGTGTGTATACTGTATATACATGTGTGCAGGAGGATGAGTATGTGTGTATACTGTAATACATGTGTGCAGGGATGATGTATGGTGTGTATACTGTATATACATGTTGCAGGAGGATGAGTATGTGTGTATACGGTATCAATGTTGTGCAGGGATGAGTATGTGTGTATACTGTATATACATGGTGCAGGGTGGATGAGTATGTGTGTATACTTGTATATACATGTGTGCAGGTGGATAGTATGTGTGTATACTGTATATACATGTGTACAGGTGGATGAGTAGTGTGTATACTGTATATACATGTGTGTGCAGGGATGGTATTTTGTGTATACTGTAATATACATGTGTCAGGTGATAGTATGTGTGTATACTGTATATACATGTGGTCAGGTTGATAGTATGTGTGTATACTGTATATACATGTGTGCAGGAGGATGAGTATGTTTTGTAACTGTATATACATGTGTGCAGGTGGATGAGTATGCGTGTATACTGTATATACATGTGTGGCAGGTAGATGAGTTGTGTATACTGTAGATACTGTGTGCAGTGATGAGTATGTGGTGTATACTGTATATACATGTGCGAGGAGGATGAGTAGGTTATTACTACTGTATTCCATGGTGCAGTGGATGAGTATGTGGTATACGTATATACATGTGGGCAGTAGGATTAGTATGTTTGTATACTGTATATACCATGTGTGCAGGAGGATGAGTATGTGTGTATATGATATACATGTGTGCAGGTGGATTGAATGTGTGGTTAATACTGTATATACATGTGTGCGGAGGAGTATATTGTGTATACTGTATATACATTGTGTGCAGGATGGATGTATGTGTGTATTACTGTATAGACATGTGTGCAGGAGGATGAGTATGTGTATACTGTATACCATGTGGAGGGAGGATGATATGTGTGTATACTGTATATACATGTGTGAGGTGGTTGATTATGTGTGTATACCGTATATGCATGTTGTTGCAGGTGGGATGAGTATGTGTGTATACTGTATATACATGTGTGCAGGAGGATGAGTATGTGTGTATACTGTATATACAGTGTATACTGTATATACATGTGTGCAGGAGGATGAGTATGTGTGTATACTGTATATACATGTGCAGGTAGGTATGTGTGTATACTGTATATACATGTGTGCAGGAGGATGATTATTTGTGGTTACTGTTTATATACTGTGTGCAGGTGGATGAGTATTTGTGTATACTGTATATACATGTGTGCAGGAGCGAGTATTGTGTGTACTGTAACCTGTGGCGGTGATATATGTGTTTACTGTTATACATGTGTGCAGGAGGATGAGTATGTGTGTATACTGTATATACATGTGTGCAGGTGGATGAGTATGTGTGTATACTGTATATACATGTGTGCAGGAGGATGAGTATGTGTGTACTGTATATACATGTGTGCAGGAGGATGAGTATGTGTGTATACTGTATATACATGTGTGCAGGTGGATGGTATGTGTGTATACTGTATATACATGTGGCAGGGATGAGTATTGTGGTGTACGTATATAAATGTGTGCAGGTGGATAGTATGTGTGTATCACTGTATATACTGTTGCGCGGAGGATGAGTATGTGTTGTACTGTATATCCTGTGTGCAGGTGGGAGAGTATATGTGTATCTGTTATAAATTGTCATGAGGATGGAGTTGTGTGATTGTACATGTGAGGGGGGATGTGTGTTACTGTATATCATGTGTGCAGGGGATGAGTATTTGTGTTACTGTATATACTGTGTGCAGGGGATGCGTATGTGTGGTATCTGTATATACATGTGTGCATGGACGAGGTGATATTTGTGTGTACTGATATACATGTGTGGCAGGTGGATTAGTGATTTGTGTGTACTGTATATACTTGTGTGCAGGATGGATAGTTAGTGTGTGTGTACTGTATATACATGTGTGCAGGGATGAGTATTGTGTATACTGTATATACATGTGTCAGGAGGATGAGTGGTTTGTGTCTGTATATACATGTGTGCAGGAGGATGAGTATGTGTGTATACTGTATATACATGTGTGCAGGTGGATGAGTATGTGTGTATACTGTATACTGCATGTTTGTCAGTAGGATGAGTATTTGTGTATACTGTATATACTTGTGCGGTGGATGAGTATGTGTGTATACTGTATATCATGGTGTGCAGGATGGATGATATGTGGTGTAGACTGTATATCATGTGTGCAGGATGATGGTATTTGTGTGTACTGTTAATACATGTGTCAGTGGAAGTATGTGTGTATATGTATAGACATGTGTCAGGAGGATGAGTTTTGTGTGTACTTCATACATGTGTGCAGGTGATGAGTATTTTGTGTACTGTATAACTGTGTGCAGAGGGGATATTGTACTGTATAACATGGTGTGCAGGGGATGAGTATTTGTGTTTAACTGTATATACATGTTGTGTCAGGTGGGAAGTATGTGTGTATACTGTTATACATGTGTGCAGGTGGATGATTTATTTGTGTATACTGTATATACATGTGTGCAGGTGGATGAGTATTGTGGTATACTGTATATACATGGTGGCAGGAGGCGAGTATGTGTGTATCCTGTATATACATGTGGCAGCTGTAGTAGTTGGTATACTTGTAATAGATGTGTGCAGGAGGATGATTTTGATAGTGATATACTGTGTTCGGGTGATGATGTATTGTATACTGTATATACATGTGTGCAGGAGGTGAGTATGTGTGTATACTGTATATCATGTGGCAGGGGATGGGTATGTGTGTATACTGTATATACATGTGTGCAGGTGGAGAGTATGTGTGTATCTGTATATACATGTGTGCAGTAGGATGAGTATGTGTGTATACTGTATATACATGTATATACAGTATATACATGTGTGCAGGAGGATGAGTATGTGTGTATACTGTATATACATGTGTGCCGGGTGGATGAGTATGTGTGTATGTATATTACATGTGTGCGAGGTGGCTGTAGTATGTGTTGTATACTGTATATACATGTGTTGCAGGGGAGAGTATGGTGGTATCTGTCATATACATGTGTGCAGGTGGATGAGTATGTGTGTATATGTATATACATGTGTGCAGGTGGATAGATATGTGTGTATACTGTATAGCCAGGGTGTGCAGGTGGATGTAGTATGTGTGTGTGTGACTGTATATACATGTGTGCAGGTGGATTGAGTATGTGTGTATACTGTATATACATGTGTGCCAGTGGATGATATGGTGTATACTGTATAACATGTGTGCAGAGATGTGTTATTTGTGGTATGCTGTATATACATGTGTGCGGGTGGATGGTATGTGTGTACTGTATATACATGTGTGCGGTGGGTGAGTTATGTGTGTATACTGTATATACATTTGTGCAGGTGGATGAGTATATGTGATACTGTAGATACATGTGTGCAGGTGGAGAGTATGTATACTGTATATACAGGTGGTCAGGTGGATGAGTAGTGTGTATCTGTATTACATGTGTGCAGTGAGATAGTATGTGTGTACTGTATATACAATGTGTGCAGGCGGATGCGTAGTTATGTGTATACTGTATTACATGTGTGGAGGGTGAGTATGTGTGTATACTGATATACATTTGGCAGGTGGATGATATGTGTGTATACTGTATATACATGTGTGCAGGTGGAGGAGTTATAATATAGCAATGTGTGTATACTGTATATACATGTGTGCAGGTGGATGAGTATGTGTGTATACTGTATATACATGTGTGTAGGAGGATGAGTATGTGTGTATACTGTATATACATGTGTGCAGGAGGATGAGTATGTGTGTATACTGTATATACATGTGTGTCAGATGAGTATGTGTGTATACTGTATATACATGTGTGCAGGTGGATAAGTATTGTGTTACGTATATACATGTGTGCAGGAGGATGAGTATTGTGTATTACTGTATATACATGTGTGCAGGTGGATGAGTATGTGTGTATACTGTATATTACGGTGTGCAGGAGGAGTGTAGTATGTTGTGTATATGTTTTAATACATGTGTGCAGGTGATGAGTAATGTGTGTATACTGTATATACTGTGTGCATGTGATGATGTGTGTATACTGTATATACATGTGTGCAGGAGGATGATATGGTGTATACTTGTATATACATGTTGTGCGTGGCATGAGTATGTATGTATACTGTATATGCATGTGTGCCGGAGGCCAGTTGTTGTTTGTATACGTAATACATGTGTGCAGGTGGATGGTTAGGGGTATAGTAGTATATCGGGTGAGGGAGGAATTTGTCGTATATACATGTGTGCAGGTTGGTATGAGTATGTGTGTATACTGTATATACAGTGTGTGCAGGAATTGGATTATGTGTTATATGTATATACAGTGTGCAGGTGATGAGTATGTGTTGTATACTGTATAGCATGTGTGAGGCAGGTTGATGAGTATGTGTGTAACTGTATATACATGTGTGCAGGTGAAGTGAGTATGTGGTTACTGTGTAATACTGACATGTGTGCAGGAGGAGCTATTGTGTGTATACTGTAATCAATGTGTGCAGGAGATTGAGTATGTTTGTTAACTGTATTACATGTGGTGTCGGGGATGAGTATGTGTTGTATTACTGTATATCATGTGGTGTCAGGATGGCTGAGTATTGTGTATACTGTATAGTAATGTGGCAGGTGATGAGTATGTGTGTATACCTGTTAAATGCTGTTCAGGAGGATGAGATTATTTGTGATACGTATATACATGTGTGCAGGTGAATGCGTAGGTGTGTATCTGTATACTAGAACATGTGTTGCAGCTGGTGAGTATCGTGGTTATACTGTATATACATGGGCAGGGGATATGAGTATGTGTTATACTGTATAAATACATGTGTTGCAGGAGGTGATGATATCGTGTTGTACTGTTGATCATGCGTGCATGATGAGTATGTGTGTATACTGTTATGCATGTGTGCAGGAAGGATGAGTATGTGTGTATACTGTATATACATGTGTGCAGGAGGATGAGTATTTGTGTATACTGTATATACATGTGTGCAGGTCGATGAGTATGTGTGTATACTGTATATACATGTGTGCAGGGGGATGATTATTTGTGTATACTGTATATACATGAGTATGTGTGGGTATTTGCATGATTCTGTTCCTGTACATATGTAGTAATCTAGGTACTAGTCCTCTTTCTGTGTAGTGTGCTATTGTTCTGGGATCATATCAATATGGTAATCTTGGTTCTGGTAATGTACCTTTATTGTAATCCTGATTCTAGGACCACATCCATGTAGTAATATTGGTTCCGGTAACGTATCTATAGTGTAATCATGGTACTAGGACCATATCTATGTAGTAATCTTGGATCTGATGCTGCATCTATCCAGTAAGTTTGATTCCAACACTTTTTGTATGTAGATTGGTTTTGATACATTTAGTATTGTTGTAGCTTCTATGTAACATGTTATGTTTATGTTACTATTTTTAGGCACTAAACGACAGATCATCTAAATACTCTAGAACAGTGATGGCGAACCTTTTGGAGACAGAGTGCCAAAGCTAAAACCAAAACCCATTCGTATGTCGCAAAGTGCCAACATGACAATGTAAGCAGTAATTTGATGATCCATTGCTGTATCACAGGTTTTAATCGTATTGGTGTCCTGAGTTCACCAATACAATAGAAAGTTGATGGAGAAATTTGGATTGTAGCTTCCCTCCAGGGTCCCCTGAAGAGGAAGAATCAGGGGACCCAGAGCAGGAGCTCAAATGACAATCCGTCTCTATCCACACCTTCTCGCTCCTCCTGTAGTCCTGGCAGCCAAGGATGTCGCGTTAAAATAGAGCGGAGCATGGCACATCCTGGGCTGTATTGGACCACAGGAATCATATCTGGCAAACTCTGCGTTGGGGTGAAGTCCTGGGTGCCCACAGAAAGGGCTCTGAGTGCCACCTCTGGCACGCGTGCCATAAGTTCGCCACCACTGCTCTAGAACATTGTGGAAGTCCACAGTCACTTACATCCCAGGGACCACAATAGTCCTAAACTTATGTACGCAATGCGGTGTTAATAGTTTAAGAGAGAGAGCTAATCACAAAATTTGCCTCGATGGCTCCATACTCAATATATAAAAAACTAGTACTGATGACGGGTGTTTTGGACCAAAGTTTCTTGCCGCTCACCCGCCACCTACATATAGAACATATTTGCTTCCATTTTTCATTGCATTGTAAACTTTGTTGCTATCCCTGAACACACATGACAGACCATCAATAGGGCTAAAGGTTATTTGTGGGGTCATCATCTCTAAGAAACAGACCCTGTTGACCCGTTTTAGCACATAAATCATCTCCATGTGGGGTTGTCTTAAAGACCTTCTTGACCCAATTAAGGGATCCTCTCAGCTCTCTGGTCTTATATTAACAGAGCGTGTAGGTGCCATCCCCCGCACCATCAGCATCTACAGAAAATATCATCCTGGATACAAAGAAATCTTCATTTTAATGTACAGTATATGTTAATTACAATTTTGATGCACCGCGTTTGGAGCCACACGGTCCCATGTACCGTCTTTTGCTTGTCGCAGGGAAAAAAGGACCCTATCAAGAGGGGAGGCGAGAGAAGGTGCACTGGACCTTGTGGCCACACCCACAGTGCACTGAAATGCTCATTTGCATATAGGTGAAAATAAGGGTTTCTCTACAGGGAGAAGCTGGAAAAGGGAACTTTGTAAGCCAAGTCATGAATGAGTGTGTAACATGGTAGTCGGTGGAGTTTTATGTTTTCTGTGGTTTGGGGAGGTACGAATCTCTTAACAGGTTTCCTAAAAGAATCACTCATATGCTGAAAACATGATCAGTCAATACTTGTAGACCAGATTAATAGGGTTATTTTGACCACTTTTGGGATAATTTCACCCCAGCAGTCCACAGGTCACCCCAGTTCCAGCTTCTGAAATGTAAAGGGGTCAGGCTTATTTCCTAGAGATGTTGTATCTGGACGCACAATATGATTGCAATGGCTACAATGTTGTATATTGTGGAATCTGTGAATTGGTCAATCCACAACTGTATCTCTTCCCACTAAGGTTCATAAAGAAGGAATCCAAAATTTGCGGAAATCCCAAATATAAATGGGTGGATTTAGCCATAACGCTCTTCACTACATTGCATAGGGGGGTCAGAAATAGCAGCAGTTTGGGGAAACAGGATGAAGTGGGATGAAGACTCGAATCCTCTTCATCTACCTCCGCCCTCAGCTGGGCCCCGCATACCATTCGTGTTCACATGGGGCCCTCTGTTCCCAGCTATTAAAACCCAACCATCTATAGTGAAACCCTATAAAAAATACATTTTATTCCTGGAATTATTGCTTGGGTAGAAATCTATACTTTCCACTTCCATGGTGATTGATAACCGATATTTTCTGATCACCCTCTATTTCATGGAAAAGTACATAAAATATACATGCGACTTATAGATTGTGGAGGGGCGTGTAGGTCTCTCTGAGTAATGTATACGTCAAATCTTATATCAATCAGAAGGTAAAACAATTATTTCTTAGACACCCCCCCCCCCCAAACCCACATCCTAGTGACAAAACTTAACATAAATCTTTGGTGCAAATTCAGTAACAGGCCCCAAAACTACTAAAAATGGTGTAAAGAGCCTTTGCACCATCCCAGGCACCAGATTCTGTATACATCCTTATATACAGCCCCTTGGGTGCCCAATGTAGGGATGGTGGAGAACATATGGCCACCACTTTGCTTGAAAGTAGAAATACCCACTTATCCAGGACCTTGGTGGAGGTCACAGATCAAGAGGTCCTACATTTGTGACCTTCTCAGCAGGTGCTACTGAAGAATAACACAATTTGCTCCCCTCATATGCAACCCATAGCTGCCAAATACTTTGTAGAAGGGGAAGACTACAGCAGATAAAGCAAAACACACAAAAGGGTAAAAAATTGTGACTGAAAACTCAAGGACACGTTAGATAGTGATACCTACAGGTAGACAATCCTCTACTATATTGCCCCCTGCCCCCTGGTGCTGCTGTTATTGTAGATAATGGCTAAGAATTTGTATATTTGTTCCCTAAAATCAAAGATGTATAAGACGGTAATAACAGAATCTGGGTTATATCTGCCCATCTTGTGTCAGGGATGACTACCTACCAAGCACAGCATCACTTTCTGGGAAGAGCAGAACAGCTGGTCTCCTCCACCTCCTCCTCTCTGGCCGCCGAAACTTCCCAAATCCCTCTTCTTTTGTTTAGAAACTCTTTAAGGATCGTACAGATAATCTTGAGCCAAATATCAGAACATCTGGCTAGGGGGATGGTGGGCTTCTCTAGGTATCTCCATCATGAGGGTCTTCACCATTCTTTATATCATCCTCTCCAGATGTGCTGCGGTAGATGGCTCCGACTCAAGGCCTGAAGCTTCTACCACTGAGACACAAGGAAGATTGACTAAGTGTAAAGAGATTTGACGTTAAGCCGGGATAATCTCTTGTTAAAGTGGAGAATATATTTCTAATCTTGTACAAAGCAGATACAGATGTGGGTAAGAGGGGTCTCCTCCTGTGTTCCTAGGTCCAGTACAAGTAGGGAATTTGCTTGGCTTTTATTGATCAACCTGGATATAGAAATAACTTCGGTTACAGGAAGAAAAATTTAGTGAGAAAGAAGGTGGGTCAACGTCTTGGACCTACAAATCCTGCGACACAACTGAGTCAAGTCGTGTTGTCTCCCTGCACATATTGCAAGTTCTTAAAGTCTGGTACATGCAGTGGGAAAACCGTCACGTTCACGCAGGCGATGCACGGGGACAAATAATCCTTCATGTATAACATAAAGTAATAGTTTTTGATCCAAAAACAGGCCAAGATGTGGTTACTGCATGTACACAAAGCGATCAGGATCCTAGCACGGATTTGTGGCGAGTATGGGAATCCACAGCCTTGCTACTCTGTCACATCCAGCCGGCCACCGCGCTCCGAGCCATCTTCCATCCAGACAGTGATTTGTATTTGATGCTCCGAGCGCTCTCCCTCCTGATTATTTCCCCTGTTACGTGCTGGAGATTCTTCCTTAGAAATCTGGAGGTTATGGGTGGATACAGTGCAAGAAATGGAGCGTTTCTTTGTGTAAAAGCAGTCTTGGTACTTCACCGAGAGGCGCGCTGGACAGCTCCCAGCTCCACAGGGGCACAGGTGGTCGCTTCACAAAGATGTCTCTTCCCGGCAAACAAGAATGGAGACTGTGGGAATGTTCTTACTGAAGCCCTTCCATCTCATCCCTGTTATCTTCACCATCCATCCAGCAAAACGTTTTGTATGTCACTGAACATTGTCTCTCCTACTCCCTGAATCGTTCCTTGGTCCTCCGGAGAAGACCCCACTCCTTCTCACCCTCCTCCTTCAGTATCTCCCTCCGCTGTTTTCTCACATGCTTCCAATTCCTTTCTCCCTTTCCCTAAATCTCCTCTTTCTTCTTCTCATCCTCTTCAGTATTGCACCTCTCTCTCCGTGTCTTCCCAACCTGGATAGAAGCCTCCCCTCCCCTCCTGCTTAATATCCTCCCTCCCTCGTCCTCCTCCTCTCTTCCACCCACCTCTCTGCCCTTCTTCCCACAATTACTACACATTATATGACGCTCTAAAATTCTCATATCACCCCTGAAAATCCCCTCTATGTGAAGAGGAGGTCTACACCCTGAGGCCATGACCTGATCCTGGTCCCAAAATACTCAAAGCAAATATATCCCGACATGATGCATAGAAATCCCGTAGTGTAGAATCAAATACTGGAGCTACACTATGATCTCTCTCATCTCTTCCATGGAACATCCAACCATCTCCCTTATTCGTGGCCTTTTCTTTGGCCATATCCCATTTTCAAGAATTTTTTACCATATTCAAGACCCAAGATTTCCACATATGATGATCACCCACGACCCCCGATGTGACCCATTGGGTACATCTTGTCCATTTGGTTCCAAACGATGGTGTCTGTCAGTTTTATGGAAAGAATAGTGTGGCATGGGTTCTAAAAACTAAAGGAATGTAATAGAATTGTGAACAGACTTGGCCCAGGATTCAGTTTTTGACTCCTGGGGCTCACCTGAGATTCCTTGGGGTCACCAGATAAAATTATTCTAGGGCAACCCCCCATCACCTCCCAGGAAATAAATCTTTCTATTCTTCTCATTTGTTTGTCTACTGCTGAATCTATGGGGCCCACCGGAGGATCCTCTGAAGGTCATGTGATCATCCTCTGATTCTCCGGTGGGCCAGTCCCACACTGTCAGTTTCCATTTATGGACATTTCTCCCAAGGTGTCCTTAAAGAAGAATGATTAAGATTCTGTGAGAACATCGAGCACAGAAAGTTTTCTCAGTGTGTACAAGGGAATATATTAATATAACTGGATTTAGTTCATTCCTGGAATAGGTGTGAATACTAAAGTAATGACAATTGCGACTTCTTAGAATCTGTAGGTGGATGTAGGACCTGGTGTGTGACAATGAGAGGTTCAATGAGGGGAGTTAAGGGAATAACGAATAATTTGAGATATCAGAGGAAGGACATGGAACAATTACACAACATATGACAATATATAGGACGCCCCGTGGTCATGTGACCGGTGCGTCATACAATGGGGTATGTGAGGGCATGTGCATGTGTAGCTCCCAATTATTTCGGCAGTGAAGGAGTCACTTTGCTCTGCCGTCCTGTAATGAGTTAATGACACATGTAATAAACAGGAGGCGTCTATAAAGGGATTTACGATATTAACCGGCTAAGCGAGGAAAACACTGGGATTTCCTTATCCGGCTGGAGCCCCCCGGCCCTGTACAGCATTCCCTCCCTCCCCCCATCCCATCCATGGCAGCTTATTGCATCTGACTGGGATGTGATGAGGGGACCTTGTTGCTTAGCAACCGCCTCCTGGGAACAATGCTCTGAATTTCAACTAGGCCTCAAAACACGACAATACCTCCAGCACACGGAAACACGTATGTACATGTGTGATAGTGAGGGGCACGGATGAGGGTGACATCTGCCCCACACGAGGGCAGGAAATCCAAAGCTAAAGATATGTCCCCAAAACTGAAATATTATCATCAAAAAACTCAAATCATCAAAATTAGCCTAAAAATAGGCACCGGAATAAATATGGATTTACAATATAAATTAGCCTAAAAATAGGCACCGGAATAAATATGGATTTACAATATTTTTACATCCAGACCCTGACAGGAATTCAGACAGTCCTAACACTATGGAAAAGAAAGTAATGAATAAATATATAGAGAGGATAGATAGATAGATAGGAGATAGATAGATAGATAGATAGATAGATAGGAGATAGATTGCGGAGCCTATATAACATATGATTCCCCGCAGGACTTCCCTAATATACAGATGAGGCCCGGGAAGGATCCTATAATAAACCAGATTTTAAGGCCCCGCAGGCTTTTCCTATATCACCGATGAGGCCGCAGGCCTCCTATAATAAAGGAAAATTGGGTCCCCGCAGCTCCCTATATAACAAGATGAGGCCGCAGGCCCTATAATAACAAATGAGGCCGCGGCCTCCTACTAATAAAGATTTTGTGCCGAGCTCCTAATATAACAGATGAGGGCCGGGGTCCTCATTTATTAAACAGATGAGGCCCGCAGGCCCTCCTAAATTAAATAAACAATTTGAGGCTCCGCAAGGCCCCTCCTATTATAAACAGATAGGCCGCAGCTCCTATATAACATATTTAGCCCGCATGCTCCTAAGAAATAAAACGAAGAGGCCGCGGCTTCCTATATAACAGAATAAAAAGAAGCCACAAGGCTCTTTTAATAACAATTTAGGCCCGGCAGGCCCTCCTTAGTAACCAGGATGAAAGGCCGCAGCTCCTAAATAAACAGAATGAAGGGCCCGCATGGCTCTATACTATAAAACGATTGAGGCCCGCAAGGAAATTCCTATATAAACAGATGAGGACCGCAGGCTTCCTATATAACAGTGAGGCCCCCACAAGGCTCTCTAATAACCAGATGAGCAGCGGCTCCTATATAAACAATGACAGCGCAGGCTCACTCTAATAACAGAGTTGGCTCAGGCTCCTATAATAACAGATGAGGCCTGCAGTGGCTCCTATATAACATGGCAGGGCCCGGCCAGTACTTATAAACAGATGAGGCCAGGATTCCAATAATAAAACAGATGAGGTCAGGCCTCCGTATAAAAACGATGTAGGCCGCCAGGCTCCTATAATAACAATACTTGTGCCGACAGGCATCATATAAAACAGATAATGAGGCCCCCAGCAGGCATAAAACCAATAACACGATGAGGCCCGCAGGCTTTCTATATAACAGATGGAAGCGCAGGCTCCTAATAAACAATGAGGCCCGCGGGCCCCCTCTATAAACAGATGACGTGGGCCCTAGGAAACAGAGCATGAGCGAACCCGACGGTCTATATAACAGATGAGGCCCGCAGGCTCCTATAACACAGATGAGCCGCATGGCTCCTATTAACAGATGAGCCGCAGGTCCTATATAACAGATGGGCCCGGGTCATTAAAGGGGCACTCCTATTATAAGCATGAGCCGCGCAGGTCCCCTATTATAACAGATGAGGCCGCAGGCTCCTATATAACAGATAGGACGTCGGCCTCCTATATACGATGAGGCCGCTCCGGCCTTATAAACATAGGAGGCCGCAGGCCTCCCTATTACTCACAGAATGAGCCCGCAGGCATTCGCTAATATACGATTGAGGGGCCGCGGGCTCCTATATAACGTAATTGATACCGCAGCTCCCTACACCTACCATACTCCGCACTTTTTTGTGGAGGAAAGAACAGAGGGTGACCAAAAGGCGGGCGCCGCGGCCAGCGCGCCGCGGCGATTTTTTTTTTCTTTGCCCCAGAAAAGCCACGCCCTAGCCACGCCCCCTAACCAACACCCCCCTGGCAACGCCAACACTGCCTCATAACTTCACCATCACTGGCACCAAATTATATTTATGTATATAATTGGGGGCATATTTTCCCCAACTCCCCACTAGAACCAACGAAGCATGCCCCCTCCTAACACGAGCATGTCCTCACCCTAGAACAGAACGAGGCCAGGGCCCCCCCCAGGAACAACGAGCATGTCCCCTCCCTGACAAGCGAGCTTCCCCCCCCCCCTAGACAACCAAGCCAAACATGTTCCCCCCCCCCTAGACAACGCGCAATGTCCCGACCCCAGACAGGACAAACGAGCACATGGGCCACCCCCCCCCTTAGACACCTAGCAATGTCCCCCCCCCCAGACCACAGCATGTTCCCCCCCCCCAGAAGACAACGCACTGTCCGCCCTCCAAGACAACTGATCCATGCCCCCCCCTCGACAACGACAAATGTCCCCCCCCAGACCCACTAGCAATGCCACCCCCGCCCTAGAACCACACGCATGCCCCCCCTAACAACGAAGCATGTCCCCCTAGACCCAACAGCAATAGTGCCCCCATCCCTGAGACCAACGGCATGTCAAAACCCAACCCCCTGACAAGACGGAACCAAATGTTTACCGCCCACCATAGAACCAGACTGAGAAATGTTTACCCCCACCGAGAACCACAGCCAAATGTTCCCCCCCTAGCAACGGCATGTTGCCCCCCCCCCCCCCTAGACAAACGAGCATGGTGCCCCCACCTAGACAACGAGCAATGTTCCCTCGCCCTGTGGCCTGCGTTGCCCCTTTTGTTTTTTTGTGTGTTTTGGTTGTTTTTTTTATTTTTTTTAGGTTAAAAGAGTCTTCCAGGAACCGTGCCTTGCCCTTGTGGGAAACTGGCTTTCGACATTCGAAGTAATTAACAATCGATTGACCCGACCAAGTTTTTTTTGTGTCTAAACAAATAAAATGGCCAACGAGGGTTTGTGTCACCCATGCGTTTTTTTTTGTATCAATAAAAATTTTTCTGAAAACCCGGTGTGGGATTCTTTTATTTTTTTTTGCGACCTCTTTTCATAGTTTGCCTAAAGGAGTTTGGTGCCCGGCGAGATTAACGGTGGCCCTCATTACTAGTCCCTGGGCCCTTAGTGTTTGCCTTAATTTTTTTTGGTCAAAATTCACCACTAACGCCCATACCATTACCCCGTTAACCACCACCGCCACATGGGGTGCGCAGAGAGCCCGGGTACAAACCAGTTACCTGACCGTCATAAGTAAATAAAGACATAGTCCAGGAAGTGTTTGTGGCGGCCTGCAGCTGTTATTTTTGTTTTTGCGGCTGGATAGCCCCCGCTAAACAGACCGTATCCCAATCTTCAGTAAATATGGCAGCCCTGCCATGCTGCTTTTTTTTGTAAAATCAGGGCTGAATTTGAACAAAATATAGTGGGCACCCCATGCCGTTTTATTTCTTCAAATTGTTTGAACAAAATATGCTGGGGTCCCCCCCCTTTTAAAGGGGGCTCCCAGGCCTGTTTCCTCCCCCATTTTTTTTATTTTTTACAAAAAAAATGGGGGAAAACGGCCATGGGGTGGGCCCCTATTGGGTTCAAATGCAAGCCAGATACAAAAAAAGCATCATCAAGCAGCAGCCGCCATTACTGAAGCTGGGAATATGCCCCACTGTTTAGGGGGCTATCCCAGCGCAACAATAACTCCGTCGGCCTCTTCTCTTCGTGTGTACCCCCTTTTGTTCTCCCAATAGCCCGTCGGCCTCTTCACTACCTGACCATCTAATAGACGTACATGTCCTACTTCGCTCTCCGGTTCGCTTGTCCGCCTACCGCCTTCTCGCGCGGTGATCGTTGCCTTTTGTAACCCAAGCTTCTTCCCGGCACCCCCGGGGTGGTCGGGGGGTACCGGGGTTAATGGTAAAAATGGGCGTTAGTGTAAAAATTTGGCCCAAAAAAATTTTAAGCAAAACCACTAAGGCCAGCCCCCCTTAGAAGTGGACAAACCGTCACCCTAGCCCCGGACCACTACTAAATGGCCAAACTACAAATGAAAGATTGTCGCAAAAAAACATAAATTCAATCACACTGTTTTTTTTTTCAGAAACACATTTTTTATTGAACATAAAGAACCTGCAGACGACACAATCCCTCGTTGAAACCCATTTTGATTTGTTAAGAACTGGTCCCCGGTCCCCCCCAAGACGTAATCCTCCCTTTCGAATCCGAAGCCATTCCCCCCCAACACAGGCAAAAACGGTCCCCCTGGAAGACAAAATACAACAAACACACAAAAAAAGGCCCCCAACGCAGCCACAAGGGGGAGGACATGCTTCGTTGGGTCTAGGGTTCAGGGGTAAAAAGAACATGCCTCGTTGGTGCCTAGGTGGGGGGAAATGCTATTTTGTTCTAAGGGGGTACATGCTCGTGTCCCCTAGAAGTCATGGGGGTAGACATGGCTTCGTTGTCTAGGGGGGGGAATGCTCGTTGTCTGGGGGGGGGGACGATGCTTCGTTTTCCACCCTTAAGGGGGGGGGCCAAATGCTCGGTGTCTTGGGGGGGGAACATGCTCGTTGTCCCCCCCCTAGTGTCCAGGGGGGGGAGACATTTGCTATCTTTGTCCCCCTAATGCAAGGGGGGAAATGCTCGTGTCTAGGGGGGGAAAATCCCCTCCTTTGTCTAGGGGGGGACATGCTCTTTGTCCGCAGTAAAGTGGAGGGTTTCCCCCTTTGGCGCGCATGGAAGGGAGGCCTAATGGGAGGCGCAGTAAAAAAAGGGGAGGGGGTCCCCCTTGGGCACAGTTAAAGGGGAAGGGGTCCCTTCGGAGCGCAGTTAAAGGGAAGGGTCCCCCTGGAGTCGCAAGTATGGGAGGGGTCCCTATGGAGCGCAGTAAAGGTGAAGGGTTCCCCCTTATGGAGCGGCAGTAAAGGGGACGGGGTCCCAAATGGGAGCGCAGTAAAAGGGTAGGGTCCTATAGCGCGCGAGTGAACAGCCTATAAAAACACATTTGGATATTTTTTTCCCCTTCCCGGCTTCCAGTACAGGTGCCCTGAACTAATTTTGTAATCCTGGTCCACTAGAATACTAATTTTTTTTTGTTACGCCAAAACAGCCCCGCACACAGCTCTGGTACGTGGAAAAATTTAAAAAAAAGTTATTATTTTTTTTTGGAAAGTGGGGAAGTGAAAATACATGGAAAAAGCAAACATTGTTTTTCCGTCAGAAAGTAAGGGAAGCAAGGCGGGCCCCGTGTAGACTCATTTCTGCTCCCTTACTTGTCATAGAAAGTCGATGTTACATTGACTTATGGTGT
Source organism: Engystomops pustulosus (assembly GCA_019512145.1). Taxonomy (NCBI): domain Eukaryota; kingdom Metazoa; phylum Chordata; class Amphibia; order Anura; family Leptodactylidae; genus Engystomops; species Engystomops pustulosus. The sequence continues at coordinate 185,916 of WNYA01000023.1, forward strand.
AACCCCAACCGACCCCTTGGGTTTTTTTTTCCATGATCTATGGGGGTCACTCCTGAAATAAAAACCCCCACGCAACTCACAGTGAAAAGTATTAGAGCCCTGGTCCGTAGTGAAGAATAATCAAGCCTAAGACTTGTGGAGGGTCAACGAATTGATTGGTTCAGGATAAAAAAAAACGGGGCCATTAACAAAAAATCAAAAGAAGCGGACAAAAACCAAAGTAATAGGACGCTAACCTGGAAGAACAGACGACAAGAGACCGTAGGAGGGAACCTAAGATAACACTGAACTTACAGGCAACCAGAAAAGATAGAGGGAGTGTATTAAAGGGAGCATCTCAACGGGCTGAGTTCCCCTCTTTCATAACAACAGGTGGGAGGTTTTTTGCAATGTATTTTTCATAAAAACCCCCACCAAGCTAATACCCACGCAGATCCCGGTCGATTAGTTTCCCGCCAGCCAAAGTCTTTTTTTTAACGATCGCTGTGCCCCCGAACCAGTCACGGGCGCAAGATCTTTTGGCCCGTGTAGTCCCTCAGGGTCTTCCTTTGACACGAGGCTTGAACAAAATGTCTCTTAGTCAGGTTCGTTTTTTACAAATGAGCCAGAAAGTATATTGCCAGATAAATAAAACTGGTAAGGAGCCGATCTGTACCACTAGTGTTTAAAAATGTACCAAAGTAAGATGGTCCCTAAGAAATAGGGGGAAAAAAAAGAAAAACAAAAACCAAGGTTTTTTTTTAAAAAATAAAAAAAATTAATAATAGAAAAATTTCCTAATCACCCCCCCTTTCCCTTAGAACGGAATGAAAAACATAATAAACAGTAAAGATCCACACAGACATATTACGGTAACGCCGCGTCCCCAAAATGCCCCCGATCTTAGCAAAGATAAAAAACGGGTCATTCTTTTTTTTTGATAACGATGCGAGCGTGGACCTTCCCCGAGGCGGAAAATAGGCGCCCAACTGTTCCGAAATGCGACTTTTTTTTCACAACTTTTTTACATCAAAAACAATAAAAATGAAAAAAAATAAAAATGATCAAAGGTGCCGGATGCCACAACCTCAAATGGTAATAGCACAACAATGAAACTGCGGCTCATTAATTCGCCACAAAAAGTGCAAACCCCCCCCCAGCTTAATTTCCGTTGAACAACGCTAATCCAATGAAAAAAGTTATTAGCGTCCAGAAAAAGATAGCCCAAAATTTTAGTTTTTTTTTTTTTTTTTTTGCAAACATGTCTTTTTTTAAAATTTTTTTGAAAATGTATTTCTGCGCACAACAACAATAAAAAACCGATATAAATTCCGGTGCACACCAGCGAATCGCACGCAACCAAAAAACGAATAAAGCGAGGTGATTTATATTTTTAGTGCAACCAGTCAAAGTGCGAAAAAACTGCTCCCAAACAGGGAACGATTAAACAACATGTGCGGTTTTTTTTTTTAAAATTTTTTTTTTCCAACATGATTCTGGCATTTTTATTTTTTGCAAGCTTCGTCAAAACACCAAATGGTTAAAATAAATAACATTTACGGGAAGTAAAATTATGTTACGACAACAAAATAAAGCCCTCAAACACACTTGTTTTCTGTTCACACGGAAAATAAAGAAAAAGTTTTATGGATTTTTTGAAGTTAGAGAATCGAGATAAAATGAGAGGAAAAAAAAACCACTGGCAGCGTCCTTAAATGGGTTTTAGGAATTGTTAAATTATATGGATACACACACATCAAAAGCATAATAGAAGGGGCAACTGTAGGGTTTAGGAAAATGAGGGGCAAGGGGGTCCTAGGTAGGTGAAGTTGTTTTTTTAAAAACCCTTTTTAAGCCTAGCTTGCCGCAATCCACTGTAAGAAGTAAAACCAAACCTAGTTTATCAAAAAAAACACTGCAGCACTGCAACCAAAAATCATCGGCATCATGCGGAAAATTTATCAAATCAGACGAAACTTCTGGGAGGCTGCAGGAGGGAATGTGGGGGCCATGGAGCCTTACAAAATAGAAACAGTGCGGGAGAAGTCTCCTTTTCCCCTGCCTTCAAACGGAGGCTGATTCCCCTGGGGCCCTGCTGTGCTGGGCAGTTGCATAGAAACATTACAAAAACTCAATGCACTGCCTCCATCAATACCAGGACCATCCATACACATCCATTGTCCTGCGCCAAGAAAATGTCGCCCTTGGTAACAGTGAAAAAGCATCCTACGCCATCCATGGGAGAGGGATGGGGATGTTGCCGGCCCCTCCTAGCAAGCAACATCCCCCCGGGGCTGATGAGAGAAGGAGGAAACAAGCTGGTAATACCACCCCCCAACTAGGCGTTCTCTTGTACATACCTGCTCAGAGACGGGAGCGGGGGCACATCGGGGGAACGTGGACTTATAACATAAACTCGGGTGAGAGGGGGTTCGGGACCGCAGGGGAGGCTCGGAACTAAAGGGAAAATCCGTGAAAACCCGACAAAAAAAAACCGGGACTTTTCACTTAACGTAAATCCCGTGCATAGCGGGACAAGTTGTTAAAAAAACGGTCTATCCCGCCAAAACGGGAACAGTTTTGGGAGGTATATGGGGCTCCTATATACCAGATGAAGGCCGCACTCCTATATAATCGATGAGGCCCGCGGGCCTTCCTCATAATTACAGAATGAACCCGCAGAAGGCCTCCTATGAACAAATTAGCCCGCAGGCTCCATAATAACAGATTGGCCGCAGTTCCTATATAAACATATAGGTTCTGGCCGGCAGGCTCCTAATATAACCAGAATGAGCCCCGCGCCCCTCCCCTATTATACCAGAATGAGGCCCTTGGTCCCTATAGTGATCCTATATGGGAAAGTGCTGCACCATAGATTCCAGAAAAGCGTCGCTCTCCGGTGGCCACCTCTCGGCCTAATAATAACCTCCACTCCCTTCCCTGAATTTCTCCCTGATATATTCCAATGCATAGGAGGAGTGGGGTCGGGGGTGCAGGTAAAGGCCACCGGGCCGGCCACTCATTTTATCTTTTCCCGGTTTCCCGCGGAGAATCTGGAGATGGAAGCTTCTAAAATGTCCATAAACCCCAAAGAACCCAATCGTCCCCCCCACTAATAAAAAAATCAGTAAAGCAGGAACTTTAATCAGTATCTACGGAAAACTGCAGTCCTATTAGCTCCGCCCATCCTCATAAATACTGAAAGCGCTTTCCCAACCCCCTACTTGTTGCCAGTGGGGGGGGGGGGGGGGGGGGCGGCTCAAGTCCCCCATGTTATGCCAATCAAAAGATTTCCTCTTTCAACGTTTTTCTTTTGGAATTCCCCCAAAACACGAGCAGATCAAACGAGGCAGCAAATAGGAAAAAGAAGGAGAATATATGTAATAAAACCCCCTGAAAACTATGCTGAATGGTGTAGATATTGGATATCCGGGTTTTAAATGCGTGACAAACGTGAAGAAAACCACCTGTTAAAGTGGCAGATAAACCAACACAGGACCAATGGCAGAGGGGAGCCTTGTACTAATAGAAAGACAAGAGAGACCTGTCATCCCAAACACGCTGGACACCAACCCTTTAAAAATGGAAATGATATAAAGACCTCAGGCACAACCCTAGGGAAATGTTTCCTGTGTTTTTTTCATTTTACGTGCCACCAACAATGGACCACTGGGGGTGTAAGCTTCAATATCCATACTGCCCCGCATGGGTCAGAGGGGGGCGGCTTTATTTACACTAAATGTTTTTTATTGGTTAATAGTGGTAATTGAATGGCCCTATATAGGAACAATATATACAAAACCCACATTGGCCTGAGAAATATACATCATTCCCCCCGGAGATTAAATTGGGGTGTTTATGTTTGTACCTACCTTTACATAGACCACGTGCCGAACATTATCAATACAAGCCCATTGCATTGTTGTATTAGTGAAAACACCACCACTTTTCCTCTCCAGTGGCCCCCTCTCCCCTTTTCTACAGATAGAAGACACCCGCTACTAATATGGTGTACTATATGAATTGAACCATTAAATCAACCTCCATACCCTGGAACAAAACTTTAATATGAAAAACTTTTTTTTGCCCCCTTATAATTATCAAAGCCATCCTGTCCATTTCGGGGCCGGGAGTGGTTGTTTTGGAGATGGGGCGGGGGAGAGTTTGGGGGATGAGGGGGGGAACGTAATGGGTGTTTAAAGAGTGGGGGCGTGGAGACCTGAAGGATTTGCATTGGATCCGTGGACGAAGTGTGCTTAGCTTGGCGTCCGTGAGGGTGAATGAGTGGGAACCCCATGGGACAACACTGAGTGGACATTGAGATGGGGGTCGATTGAAGTGGTGGATGGAAGTGGGGTCGTAGGGGAGGGTGTTGGATGATGGGTCCGTGGCCCCTGGTGATAGAGTGGGACATGGAGGAGTTGATAGAAGTGGGGCGTGGGAAGGGGATGTAATAAGTCGGAGAAATAGCGTGGAAGGTGATGGGGTTGAATTGAATGATCCGTGTTAGCTGTTGGAATTTACAGTGGGACATGGAGGAATGGAAATAAGTGGGTCGTGATGCCGTAAAGTGGATAAAAGTTAGGGGCGGGTGGTGGCCCAAGGAAGGTTGAAATGATAGGGAATCGTGGAAAGGGGTTGATGATGTGGCTGTGCGTTGGAGGAAGTGAAATTTACGTGGGTGTGGAGCCCGTGGAGGGTGGGTTTTTAAATGGATCGTGGAGAGGTATGATGAGTGGGGCGTGGAGGGGTCCATGATGGGGAACCGATTAGGTAGATATTGACGTTGAAGTAGCGATGATCCACAGGTATATTGAGTTGGGTGGCGTGTAGGGGGTGCATGAATGGGGGCTTTGGAGGGGTGTTTTGCAAGGATCGTGGTGAAGACAGGTGCTATATTGGCCGGCCGGGGAGTGGGTGACCTATGGTGGGACCATGGGAGTAGGCGGTGGGGGAAGGGAGGTGAGATACAGAGAGGTGTGAAGAGTTGGTGGCCCTGTGATGAGTATGGGGCCGGGGGGAAGGTGCACCTGAATGGGTCATCTGGGTGGGGGGAGGTGGTAGTTTGGGGTTGACGGCATTGTAGCGGCGGTCATTAGTGGTGCTGAAAGTGGGACCGCCGGTGGAAGGGTTGTTGTTGGTCGCTGTGTAGTGGGAGGGGTAAGAGGGTAGAATGAGATCGTGCAGACAGTGAGTGGAGTGCCGTCTTGGGAAGGTACATGACAATATGATTTGGAGTACACTTAGAGGAAAAAGTAAAGGAGTGGGATAAAAGTACGTAGGCAATCACCCGGAGTGGATGTATGCAAGTTTTGTGGGGGGGCTCGGGTGACTTAGAAGTGGAGGCTCGTGAGAGGTGATGAGTGGCGCGTGGAGGGGGGTTGATACGTTGCGTGGGATTGGAGGATGTTTTTTGTAAAAGTGTATCGTAGTGTAAATGGATTGTACAGAGTGGGAAAAACCAATGAAGATTGGGGGGGATTGAGTGGGTCCCCTAGGACCTGGACCACCAAGATGAAAATTAGGAGATGGGGAAGTTTGTGGCTTAGAGGTTGATGGAGTAGAGTAGTCGTGGAGTGGGTGATACTTGTGGGGCTGTTTCCAGGCCTGCCGAGTCAATAGCCCCTGCCGACGCCCTATCAGCCATAATTTTGCACCCTGTTAATTCCTGGCCCGTCAGGCCGCCGCGGTACAGTGGCACGGATCAACCTCCATTGAATATCTTTATATATATGAGGCTGGAACCGAATTGGTCCAGGGTACCTCTATGCTGTAACCCCCTAGTGCACAAAAAACTCATCAAATAAAAAAAAGGCCAAACTACTCCCCAATGGAACAATATCCCGCATAAAAAACGACGCACAAAGCCCTTGATATGAGAACAAAAGATGAGAGGCAAGTCCTGTGACCTACAATCCCAATAAGACGGTTCACTGGCAAACATTTTTGTTAGGATAGATATCCCCGACACAAGGTTGGCTGGCATTTTTAACAAATAATGGGGAAACACCCTCAAGAGAAAGCAGAACAGACACGGCCAAACCAGTCGGGTGGGGGAACACGTGGGCGGAAAATGGATAGACAAAAAATAACACCTGCCCCACCCCCAACGCGCGACGGTTGATCAATACGTTTTCAAAAGAACCTACAATTCAATAATAAATTACACACCCTGTTACTTTTAATTGACTATAACCAAAATAATAAGGGCCCCAAAACACAACACATTTTTTCCGGGCGCTATTCGCTGTAGAGGGTGTCTACGTAAGGAAGAGGCTCGTTTCTGGGCTACAACGACTCGGGAAACTCGTAATTGTTGGGCTTCCCGTGTGCTCACGTGGTATTACAAATCCAAAACCCGCACAGCGGCTTTGGTGGTTGCTACCGGGACGAGAGACTGCTTACGTTGTGACTCATCGTGACTGGCTCCGTAGTGCTCGGAAGGGCTCCACAGTAAGACCTTGAAGGCTCGATGGGCATTTCGGTGCCTCGTGGAACCTCCGTGAGCTCAGGGCCTTCGTTGTGCCACCCCTACTAGTGAAAAGAGGCCCTCGTGTGGCTCGGGACTCGGGGTGGCATCGGAGGCTCGTAAAGTTGCGTTTTCAGTAGCCCCGTGTGCTGCCGGCCCGTGTGCTTCGTGCCACGTAGTGCCTCACGCGGCCCTTGGTTATGCCTCAGTCGGTCCCCGTGGATGTGCTGATCTAAAGCCGGCACGCCGTGAGGAGCCCCACTCGGGGCGACTTGGGCCATTCGGCATTGTAGTGCGCTTAATAAGCGGCCGGCTGAGTGATGTCGTCTCTAGCTATTATTAAATGCTGATCCCCCTCGTAAACCTCCCACATGCCGCCAAACGTCCCCGTGGCGTAAATCCTTCAAAACAAGGCCTCCCAATCGATATCTGACATAGGTGGCACCAGCCAGCCGCATAAATGAGTCCAGGCCGAGGTGTCCCTGATAAATGAGCCCACAATTTCTTGTTCAATGATAAGTTTAATTATATGTTTGGCAAGGCGTAGAGTAAGAGCCCGGGTCCTGCAGAGTAACCAACATGGTTCCCCCCCCCCCACTACCCTGCAGAGGCGGTTTTAAACATCGGATCCAGGAAATTGAAATACCTTCCCTAGTAGGTCACATTAAGACTATTGGAAGAACCCACGTATCGATAAATCCATGGATACACTATCCTAAAAAAAAAACGGATATAATGAGCCATCGAGGAATACATCAACAACAAATTAGAGTCCAATATAACCAATTAAGCAACGGGGCCTTCCCTCAATCAAACAACAAACCCAATTATATCATATATATTAAAACAATATATAAAAAAACCAGTTCCTCCCGGGGATCCCATAATCATCTCACACCTAAATAATATGGTTAACCCCAGATACTCAACTGGAAACGAAAGATTCTTGGGAAAAGACCCCCTCAACTTTCTTCTTTTTCCTCTTTCAATACACCAGTGAAGAAATATTGGGGGAATAATTTTCATGCTCGTAAGGCCCCAGGTCCCCAAATGGAAAAAATGGAGAGGGTTCCCATTAGGTAAGGATAGTTAGGACCGACTAGCTTTTTTTTTAATTTACTCCACGAAATGCCATCATCAGATACTTTATCTAACACTCCTTGAAACTCTTGAACCATCTGAACCTAACAATATATTACCAAAATACCAGGGGATCTTAAACAATATTCCCACTGTAAACACAATATTCTGGCTAAGCCTAGAATACCTTAGTAAATTTAGTAATTGGACAGTCTTCTAGCGCTGGTTTTAACCATCCTCCGACCAATACGAAGGCGTCGTTCCCTGAAGTCACGCAATGCTGAAAATTTAGAAAAAAATCCCCCCGAGTGGTTTTTTTTTCTGGGAGTGCCGGCTTGCAGATCCCCCCTCTGATTTCCTTCGAAAGAGAAAAATCGCAGATAAACTCCCCCGGGAACCTTCCGGAGATTAATAATACAAAACTAGGTCAAAGCAATACTCGGGTTTTTAAGATCAAATTTAAGAAATGATTAAATATCATCCAACGTATTTGACGGGAAAATCTATGAATAAAGCTTCCTATGATAATGAGCGGCACCATAAAAACAATGGCTAAAAAAAATTCTTGATCTGCAGAGAAGAAATATTTACAGGTGGGGGATCCTATTCATCTTCCCCTAGGTGGAATATAAATACCCACTCGTCCAACCTGTTTAATACGATAAGGGAGGGGTGTTAACCTGCTCCTTCTCATAACCTTACTCCGTGTTCATCAAACACATCCCCGTAATTTTATATATATCCTATCTTCTAAAATCACTCCTATCTAATCATACCTATCATATCTTATCTATACTAAGCTAAAAAAAATCTTTCTACATCTAATCGAATCTAATACAAAAAATTCGCCTATCTTATCTCCTATATCGTTTCCTCCCCAACAGCTAGCTTTAATACTAGCTATCCAATATTCTTCTCTATCTATTCTATACTACAATTCTTTCTATCTACTAATCTATCTGATCCAAATATCAATCTCGTATACTATCTAATCCACTTATCTTATCTACCGTCTAGCTATTCTTATGGTCAAACTAATCTATCTATCTACATCTTCCTAATCTCTTTATCTATAACGATCCACAAATCCCTATCTCATCTAAATTCTAAAATCTTATATCAAGCCGATCATAACCACTAAATCTAAATCGTATCGAATGCAAGATCTAATACAGAAGGTTAGATACGATTTTCATGTGCTAAGCTAATCGCCCGAGCCAGCTAGCTAAGTCTGCCTATCGTAATCTATCTATCCTACTCCTATCTATTACATAAGCCTAATCGTACATATCTACCATCGCCGGTCTATCATTGAATCCTATGCTTCTTACTAAAAAATCCTAATCTATCCATCTTTACTATCTAATCACCCTACTAATCTTAATCCTATCTCCCCCTCTCTAAATCCTATCTCCCTAGGCTAAGCTACTTCTATCTAGCCTTATCTATCTCTCCTAAACTATCTAATCCCTATCTAAATCGTCCTCCTCAAAATTCCTATCATCATCTCCCTCATGATCACTAAGATCTTCTTATCCTATTTACTATCTTAGCAAATAATACTCCTTCAAAATCAAATAATCTCAATCTCTTCTAACTTATCTAGATATTGTGCTAGAATCTAATTATCTCCTCGCTATCTATCATCCCTAATCTATCTACAATATCTCCTATTCGAATCCTTCTATCTTATCCTTATCAATCCCCTATCGAATCTATCTATCTATCAATCCTATCCTACAATCATAAACTCTATCTATCATATTCTATCAATCCTAAAATCCTATATACTCTATTCTCAGAATCTATCTAATCTAATCCATCCCTCTATCAATCAAATATCTATCTATCATACACTAAATCGATCTATCTCCTCTAAATCTCCCTATTCTACTCTTAATCATCCTAAATCCATAACTTTTACTCTATCTTTATCTTATCTATCTATATATCTAATCATAATCCCTATCTCACTATCAAATATCTATCTAAATCTATCTATCAAATATCCCTACATCTATCTATAGCATCTCTAAATATACTCCTATCTTCATATCTCATTGCTTTATCTATCTTATCTAATCTAAAAATCCTAATCTACTAGTCCTATGAATCCATCTATTTATCTATCAATACTATTCCTCCTAATCCTATTATCTATCATATCTATGCATATCTAGATCTATCTAATCTCCTAAATCTATCTAATCTATCGTATACTCGCTAAAAATCTATCATCCTAATCAATAAATCTAATCTATCTCCACTATCGAAACCTATTTTAATCTATCTTCCCTATCCTATCTACATCAATATATTTCGATAACCTAAATCTCAATAATTATTCTATCCTATTAATACATCAAAGTACTATCTCAAATCATATAACATTCCCCATAATCTAATCTTAACCTACCTATCTACGCCTATCTCTTCGACTAATCTATCAGCCTATCTATCTATCTATCATCATATCTATAGCTACATCTATTTTCTCTATAACTATCGCAAATCTAATCTATCGTAATCTAAATTCTATCATCTAATCGGCTAATCTTAAATCCTAATCTTTATCTATCCCGTATCTATCTGAAATTTGATCCTAAATCAATCAAAACTAATTCATAATGCTAATACTCATATCTTAAACTAAATCTATTTTAAAAAAAAATATACTCTATCTATCGCCGAAATCTATCTATCTTAATCTAATTCCTATCAAATCTTATCTATCTAATGCATCCTTATCTAATCTTATCTTCTCCGATCTAATCTGTATAATCTAGATCTTAAACTAATACTCAATATCTACGTCTATTTATTGAAAATTTACAACATCTATCGATTCATATCTATCTATAATCCGAAAACTATCTATCCCTCCCTAGCTCTACTACTCAGTATACTATCCTAATATCCTATCTATTCAATACCTAAATAATCATAATCTATACGACTATTCTATACATGATCTATCTATCATTAATATATGTTAAAATCTATCTAATCCTAATCCTATAACTACTTCTATCTATCCGTATCTGATATCTGCACCTATGCTATCTATCATCCTGAAATCGAACATCGCCGTAATCTAATTCTAATTCATAATCCTATCATAAGTCTTTCTAATATCTATCTATATCTCATTCCATCTCTATTTGCTATCGTCCAGCTTCTAACTCTATTCTCAGATCTAAATCTAATCAAAATTCACAATAATCATATCTAATCATCATAAATCCCTTTTAAATCTATCTCCAATATCTATATCTATCTATCTATCTAATCTATCACTATCCAAATCAAACTAATCATTATTCTATCATAAGTCTAACTATCGAAAGCCTACCCTGGATCCACTCCCCTATCTATCCTATCCTAATCTATTAGCGCTTACCAATCCTATCTTATCTATCCTATCCTAATCTATCAAAAAAGAAGTATCTCATATCCTTTAATCTACAAAAAGTTTATCTATCTAAATCTAATCTATCTAATCTCCTATTCTATCCTAAATCTTCCCCTCTCTAGTCGAATCTATCTATACTAATATCCAAATATCCTCCCTAATATTTTATTCTTACATTTATATTTTTCCTATAATAATGACTTAACTATAAATTTTCTTTTCCCCAAGAATTTTGACTGTCACAATTGATTTCCTGTCAAAATAAGGTCTGGGATGATAAAATCAAGTGTAAAATTTCCAATATTTTATTATTCCAGTGCCCCAACTATTTTTAGGCTAATTATTTTGATGATTTCGAGTTATTGTTTTGGATGATAAATATTTTTACAGGTTTTGGAAGCATATCTTTAATACTTTTGGAGATTTCCTGCACCACAGCCCTCAAAAAGAAGAGTGCCAAATAATGTCACCAAACTCAATACCCGTAAAAATCCCCCCGTCACAATACACACAATGGTAAACCATAACCGGGTTTTTTGGCCGTTTGGAGCTGGAGTTATTGTCCCGTGTATTTTTTTTTTGAGATAGCCAGTTTGACATTCCGAGACATTGTTTTTCCCATAAAGGAAGTTATACGTATTGGGCTAAGCAAACCAAGGTCCCCCAAAATCATCAAAAAAATCCCAGTCAGAAAATGCCAACATAAAATGACCTGCCATGGATTGGGATGGGGTTAAATCGAGACGAAGGAAATAAAGCTGTAAAACGGCAACAAAACTTGGTCTCAAAAACGCCGGATAAGGGGAAAAATCGTCCGCGTTTATTTTCCCCATCCAACCTACGCGTAAAAGAAAAACACCCGTTTTAAGAATATTGTTGAAATAAACCCGTCCCTTGTTATAGACAACCCCGCCCTCCTGTTTATACATTACAATGTGTTCACTTAACATCATTACATGGAGACGAAAGCAAGAGCCAAAGTGAAAATCCGTCACTGCCGAAAAAAATAAAAGTTTGGGAAGCTATAACACACTCAGCAACATAAGCCCTCGCACAATACCCCATTGCATGCGCCCAAAAAAATAAAAAAACAAAAAACGGTTCCAACCAAAACAATGACCAAACAAAGGGGCGTTCCCCCATTAAATGTGTCCCCCATTGGTTTGATGTAAATGGTTCCAAATGCCCTAATACCTCTAATATCGCAAATTATTTCTTAATTTTATTAAAACCCTTACTCCCTCAAGTAACCGCAAAAAAACAAAAAACGTGTCAAAACGAAACCCCAAAGAATCCCTACCAAAAGAAGATACAAGAGCCCCACACAACAACAGAAAACATAAAAAATCCACCCTACAGAATTTTTCCTAAAAGAAGCAAAAAAATCACAATTGGTCACATTAACTTTTAGATTACAACAAAAAAAAAAAAAAAAAAAAAAAAAAAAAAAAAAAAACCAAAAAAAACAAAAAAACCAATAAATATCCTAAATGACACTAAAAAACATCCATTTAATAATTAAATAAAATTCCCAAAAATCGTAACAAAAAACAACATGAGGACACAATTTCCTAAGTGCACTCGATGTGCTCAAAAACCAGAAAATCTTTAAATCTTATACTGTCCTTTAAAATGAACACCTGGACACAAAAATGTTCCCCATAATAAAAATGTACAAACATGAACCAATTGGTGTAGAACCTTGGCCCAAAAAAAAGAAAAAACCGTAGAAATCATAGGATAAGATCAACAAAAATAAAACATACCTTCAGATAGATCCCTCCGGTGGGACCCCCCAACCATAGATTTAACAAAGCAGTATAAAACCAAAATTTGAAACCTAGAACAAAACTAGAAAGAATAATTTATTTATTTTTTCCTTGGAGGTGATGGGGGGTAGAATAAATCAGCCCTAAAAAATAAATTAATCGTTTTTATCTAAAGGTGACCCCCAAAAAGGAAATCTACCACAAGAGGTGGAGCCCCAGGAAAGGTCAAAAAAACCCCTGGGAATCCACTGGGCCAAATCCTGGTTCAAACAATATTCTAAATTAGCTTAGTGCCCTTTTTAGTTTTATTAGAATCCATCAAAAAAAAAAAAACAAAAAGCCCGCACTATCCTTAAAAATATCCATAAATGAAACACCAGACAAAACCACATCAGTTTGTGGAAAAAAACCAAATGGACAAGAAATATGTACAAACACACAATGTTTTTTCACACGGGGGTCCCCCCAGTGGGTGATCATCAATATGTATGTACAATCCTTAAATTTGGTAACGATCCTTTGAAATAAGGTAACCAAACATTCTTGAAAAAAATGGGAAAATAAACAATGGCCAAGACACAAACCGTCCAAGTTCCTAAAGGGGATTGTATTTGGATGTATTTTTCCTGGAAAAGAATAGAGAACAGAATCATAAGATGTAACTTCAAAGTAAAGAACATTCCGTACAGTTTGAAATTTCTACAACATACAGGATTTTTTTATGCCATCAAATATGAAATCGCGGGATTAATTAGCTTTTGAGTATAATTTTAGGGAAAACCAAAGATCAGTGTACAATAGCCTCCAAAAAGGGGTGTAGAACTCCTCTTCAACAATAGAGGGCATTAATGGCATCGGGTTGAATATGATAAAGTTTTTTTATAAGTCGTCCCCAAATAATGTGGTGTAATGTGGGTGGGGGAAGAAAGAGGTGCAGAGAAAGGTTGGTGGGAAAGCGAGGAAGGAGTGACAAGGGAGTGGAGGAAATATTACAGACATGGGGGGAGGGGAGGGCTTCTAAATCTCAGGTAGGGGAGACCACGGAGAGAGAGGTGTCATACTGAAGAGGATGAGAAAGAAGAAAAGAGGAATGTAGTTGGAAAAGGGAGAAAGAGGAAATTGTGAGACAAATTGTGAGAAGAACAGCCAGGAGGAGATAAGAAAGAGGCAATAGGAGTAAAGAGAAGGGGGAAGCATTGTCTTACTCCGAGGACCAAGGAACGATTCAGGAGTAGGAGAGAACAATGTTCAGTGACATACAAAACGTTTTTGCTGGATGGATGGTGAAGAATACAAGGGATGAGATGGAAGGGATTGAGTAAGAAATTCCCACAGTCTCCATTCTTTTGTTTGCCGGAAGAGAGACATCTTTGTGAAGCGACCACTGGTGCCCCTGTGGGCTGGGACTGTCCAGCGCGCCTCTCGTGAAGTAACCAAGACTGCTTTTACACAAAGAACCGCTCCATTTCTTGCACTGTATCCACCCATAACCTCCGAATTCCTAAGGAAGAATCTCCACCACGTAACAGGAAACATCAGGAGGGACGGCGCGCTCGGACATCAAATACAATCACTGTCTGATGGAAATTGGCTCGGAGCGCGGTGGCCGCTGGAATGTACAGATTAGCAAGGCTGTGGATTCCCATAACTCGCCACAAATCCGTGCTAGGATCCTGACTCGTTTGTGTACATGCCGTAACCACATCTGTGCCTGTTTTTGGGATAAAAAACATTACTTATGTCATACATGAAGGATCATTTGTCCCCTTGCATCGCCTGCGTTTACGTGAGTTTTCCCACTGCATGTACCAGACTTTAAGAACTTGCAATAGTGCAGAGAGACAACAACGACTTGACTCAGTTGTGTCCGCAGGATTGTAGGTCCAAGAACGTGTGACCACCTTCTTTCTCACTAAATTTTTTCTTCCTGTAACCCAAGTTATTTCTATATCCGTTGATCATAAAAGCCAAGCGATTCCCTACTTGTACTGGACCTAGGAACACAGGAAAGCACCCTCTTAACCCACATCTGTATCGCTTTTGTACAAGATTAGAAGAATATATTCTCCACTTTAACAAGAGATTATCCCGGCTTAACGTCAAATCTCTTTACACTTAGTCAATCTACCAAGAGATGGTAGAAGCTTCAGCCTTGAGTCGGAGCCCACTACCGCAGCCACATCTGGAGAGGTAGATATAAGGAATGGTGAAGACCCTCATGATGGAGATACCTAGAGAAAGCCCCCCATCCCCCTACCCAGATGTCTGATATTTGGCTCAAGATTATCTGTACGATCCTTAAAGAGTTTCTTAAACAAAAGAAGAGGGATTTGGGAAGTTTCGGCGGCCACGCAGAGCGGAGGTGAAGGAGACCAGCTGTTCTGCTCTTCTCCCAGAAAGTGGATGCTGGCCTTGGTAGGTAGTCATCCCTGACACAAGATGGGCAATAAACCCAGATTTCTGTTATTTACCTCTTATACATCATTTGATTTTGGAACAAATATACAAATCTTAGCCATTATACTACAATAACAGCCAGCACCCAGGGGGCAGGGGGGCAATAGAGTATAGAGGATTGTCTACCTGTAGGTATCACTATCTAAAGTGTCCTTGAGTTTTCAGTCACATCTTTTTATCCTTTGTGTGTTTGGTTCTTTATCTGACTGTAGTCTTTCCCTTCTACAAGTATTTGTGGCAGCTATGGGGTTTGTAGATGAGGGGAGCAAATTGTGTTATTCTTCAGTTAGCACCTGCTGAGAAGGTCACAAATGTAGACCTCTTGATCTGTGACCTCCACCAAGGTCCTGGATAAGTGGTTATCACTTTCAAGCAAAGTGGTGCCATATGTTCTCCAACCATCCTCATTGGCACCAGGGGCTTGTATATAAGGATGTATACAGAATCGGTGCCTGGGATGGGTGCAAAGGCTCTTTACACCATTATTAGTAGTTTGGGGCCTGTTACAGAATTGCACCCAAAGATTTATTGTTAAGTTTTGGCCTAGGATGTGGGGTTGGGGGGGGGGGGGGGGGGTGTCTCAGAAATAATTGGTTTACCTTTCTGATTGATAAGATTGACGTAATACATTACTCAGAGAGACCTACACCCCCTCCACAATCTATAAGTCGCATGTATATTTTAGTTTTCATGAAATAGAGGGTGTCAGAAAATATCGGTTATCAATCACCATGGAAGTGGAAAGTAGAGATTTCTACCCAAGCAATAATTCCAGGAATAAAATGTAATTTTTTTATAGGGTTTTCCTATAGAGTGGTTGGGTTTTAATAGCTGGGAAAGAGGCCCCCATGTTTGAACCGAATGATATGCGGGCCCACTGGGGGCGGAGGTAGATGAAGGGACTCGAGTCTTTCATCCACTTCCATCGGGTTCCCCAACTGCTGCTATTTCTGACCCCCCCCCCCCCCCCCCCCCCCCCATAGCAAATGTGTCTGAAGAGGGTCTGTGGCTAATCCACCCATTTATATTGTGGATTTCCGCAAATATTGGTTCCTTCTTTATGAACCTTAGAGGGAAGAGATACAGTTGTGGATTGAACCAATTCACTGATTCCAAAAATACAACATTGTAGCCATTGCAATCATATGTGGGCGTCCAGATACAACATCTCTAGGAAATAACCTGACCCTTTACATTTCAGAAGCTGGAACTGGGGTGACCTGTGGACTGCTGGGTTGAAATTACTCCAAAAGTGTCAAAATAACCCTATTAATCTGGTCTAAAATATGACTGTCATGTTTTTCAGCATATGGTGATTCTTTTAGGAAACCTGTCAAGAGATTCGTACCTCCCCACCACAGAAACATAAATCTCCACCGACTACCAGTTGACACACTCATTCATACTCGGCCTCACAAAGTTCCCTTTTCCAGCTTCTCCCTTGTAAGAAATCCTTATTTTCACTATATGCAAAATGAGCATTTCAGTGCACTGTGGGTGTGGCCACAAGGTCCAGTGCACCTTCTCATGCCTTGCGCCTCCCCTCTTGATAGGGTCCTTTTTTCCCTGCGACAAGCAAAAGACGGTACATAGGACCACGTGGCCCCAAACGCGGTGCATCAAAATTGTAATTAACAATACAATTAAAATGGAAAAAGATTTCTTTGTATCCAGGATCATATTTGCTGTAGATGCTGATGGTGCGGGGGATGGCACCTACACGCTCTGTTTTAAGAAGCGCAAAGAGCTGAGAGGATCCCTTAATTGGGTCAAGAAGGTCTTTAAGACAACCCCACATGGAGATGATTTATGTGCTAAAACGTGTCCATAGGGTCTGTTCTTAGAGATGATGACCCCACAATAACCTTTAGACCTATGTGTGGTCTGCATGTGTGTTCGGGGATAGCAACAAATTACAATGCCAAAGAAAAATGGAAGCAAATATGTTCTATATGTAGGTGGCGGGTGAGCGGCAAGAAGCTTTGGTCCAAAACACCCGTCATCAGTACTGTTTTTTTATATATTGAGTATGGAGCCATCGAGGCAAATTTTGTGATTAGCTCTCTCTCTTAACTTTAACACCGCCTTGCGTAAATAATTTAGGACTATTGTGTCCTATGGATGTAAGAGACTGTGGACTTCCCAATGTTCTAGAGCAGTGGTGGCGAAACTTATGGCAGCGCGTGCCAAGGTGGCACTCAGCCCTTTCTTTGGGCACCCGGACTTCAACCCAACGTAGAGTTTTGCCAGATATGATTCCTGTGGTCCCAATACAGCACTGGATGTGCCATGCTCCGCTCTATTTTAAGCGACAGTCCTTGGCTGCCAGGACTACAGGAGGAGCGAGAAGGTGGTGGATAAGAATGGATTGTCATTTGAGCTCTCCTGCTCTGGGTGCCTCCCGATTCCTTCCTCTTCAGGGGACCCTGGAGGGAAGCCTACATCCAATTTCCCATCAACTTTCTATTGTATTGGTGAACTCAGGACACCGATACGATTAAAAACCTGTGATACAGCAGGAATCAGTAATTACTGCTCAATTTCATGTTTGGCACTTTGCGAATCGATGGGGGGTTTTTTGCGTTTTTAAGTTTTGGCAACTCTGTCTCCAAAAGGTTCTTTTCGCCATCACTGTTCTAGAGTATGTAGATGATCGTGTTCGTTTTTAGTTGCCTACAAAATAGTAACATAACATAACAAATGTTAACATAGAAGCACAACATAATAAGGTATCAAACCAATCTACATACAAAAAGCTTGGAATCAAACTTATGGATAGATGCAACATTCAGATCCAGATTAACTAACATAGATATGTTCCTAGTACCATGAGTAACACGATAGAATACGTTACCGGAACCAATATTATACTCATGGAATGTGGTCCCCTAAGAATCAGAATGCTTACAATAAAAGGTACATTAAAACCATAACCAAGAATTACCAAATATTGATATGATCCCAGAAACAATAGCCTCACTACACCACAAAAAGAAGGAACTAGTACCTAGATTTAAACTACCAGGAAACAGGGAAACGAATAAAAAAATGCAATAACCCACACATAAACTCATGTATATACAGTAAAAACACAAATAATCCCTCCCTCCTGGCCACCATGTACATATACCATACAATCAACAAACATACCTCATCCCTCCCGGCACAACAATGTATATAACAGTATACCCAGAACAAAATAACTCCATCCCCCCCTGCACACATGTACAATAGACAGTATACACACAGACTCTCCAACCTGCCCAACCATGTAACTATACATTAAAATATACACACCTACTCATCCCTCCTGCCAAACACATTTATATCCTTAATACACCAAATACTCCCATTCATGTCCCACCTGCACACACATGGTATATACAAGTATAGACACAAATATCCTCCCCCTGCACACAAATGTATATCCAGTAATACACCAGCATACTCAATCCACCTGCACACATTGTAAATATCCTAATTATAAACACACATCCTCATCCCTCCCTCTGCAAACACCTGATAATAGACATATACACACCATCCGCCCATTCCCCTGCACACATTATATACATAATCACACAAAAATACTCATCCTCCCTGCAAAACACAATCATATACAGTATAACACACCATACTCCCACCCATCCCTGCCACAATGCATATACATAATACAACCACCAATATACTATGCCCCCCCTGCAACACAAATGTGATATACAGGTAAAAACCCATCTCATCCCTCCCTGCACACAATGTTAAATACAGTATAAACACACAATACTCCAAACCCCCCTGCCAAAACACTGTAATATACAGTATACACAACATACTCATCCACCCTGCAACACATTAGTATACGTAAAATAACCACACAATACTCATCCACCTGCAAACAAAATTGTTTCTAACGTAAAAATACCATACATACGCCTCACTCCTGCACAATGTTAAATATACAGGAAAATACAACACATACTCTCCACCCTGCCCCACACATGTATATACAGTTCAAAAAAATAACACAAAATACTCACCTCCTGCAAACAAATGCTATACATGATACAAACATCTCACCTTCCCTGGCCCACACATTAATAAACATTAATACATACATACTCATCCACTGCACACATGTAATATACAGTCTCACCAACATACTTTAATCCCTGCCCTGCACACGATGTTAATATCAGTACACACATACTCATCCCCTGCACACATGTTAATATACAGTATACACACATACTCCCCAAATAACCTGCAACAACAATTGTATAACCAACTATAACACACAGAACTCCACTCCAACCTGCAAACCACATTTAAAAGAATACTATACACAAATACTCATCCTCCCCTCCCCTGCAGCACAGGTATATACCAGTATACCACTCATACTCCCATCTCCACCCCTGGCACAACAATTTATATACATAAATACACACATACTCATCCCCCCTGCACACATGTACATATACAGTACACAAAAAATTAACAAACACATACTCATCCCTCCCTGCCACACATGTTATGATACAGTTAAATACATACATACTCATCCACCTGCACACAATTATATACAGTAAAAATCACAAGAACTCCCATCCTCCTGCAACCTGTATATACAGTAAATACACACATCTTCATCCCCTCACACAAATGTAAAGTAAATACAGTAAATACACACCATAACTCCAATCCACCTGCACACATGTATAGTACATCATCACACATACTCATGCCCTCCTGCCCACATGTAAAATATACAGTATACCACTACTTCATCCGACCGCAACACATGTCTTATAACAGTAATACACGCAAAATACTCATCCTCCTGGCCACCTGTTAAATAACAGTAACACACACAAATACTTTATCACCTTCCCCACATGATATACAGGATACACACATCTCCATCCCTCCTGCACACATGTAATACAGTATACCAAATACTCAATCCTCCGCCACACAGTATAATAGCAGTACACACACATACTCATCCCCCCTGCAAACATGTTCTATACAGTATACACACATACTCATCCCCACCTTGCACACATGGTATATACAAGTAACACACATACTCATCCACCGTCAAACACAGTGTATACTACAGTATACACAACCTACTCAATCGCCCTGCACAATGTAATATAACGTAAATACACACAATACTCCCCATCCCACCTGCACACATTTATATACAGTTAAAAATAAACACACAGACCGTCCTCCTGCCCACACATGTAACTACAGTAAATCAAAACCCATACTTCCATTCCTCCTGCACCAATGTAGATTAACAAGTAAAACCCACATACTCCATCCCCCGCCACATGTAAAAATAATACAGTCAAAAATAACACACATACTCCCAACCTGCCACAGGTTCTTAACGTAAAATGACCAACAACCATACTCCATCCCACCCGCCACAGTATAGAAAAGTATAACACAAACAAGACTCATCCAACCTGCACACATGTATTATACAGTAACACACACATACTCATCCCACCCCCGCCACACATGTTATATACCAGTATCCACAAATAATATCCTCCCTGCACACAATGTAAATATACAGTAATCCCCACTACCTCATCCACCTGCAAAACCATGTAATATACAGTATACACACATATCAATCACCACCCTGCCACAATGTTGCATATCAGTAAATCCAACACCTAACTCCAATCCCACCTCAACACAGGTTAATAAATACGAGTATAACACCAAATACGCAATCCACCCTGGCACATGTAATAATACAGTATCAACCACACAATACTCATCCACCTGCAAAACACAATGTATATACAGTTATACAAACATACTCATCCACCCCGAATCACTGTAAAAAAATATACGTTACACCACATACTCATCCAACCTGCAAACTGTACTAATCCAGTAAAACAACACATAACTCCCATCCAACCCGCCCACATGTAAAAAGATACGTATCCAAATAAATCTCCTCCTGGCCACCATCTAATTACAATAATACAAAAATACTCAATTCCAGCTTCACACATGTTTATATACAGTATATACACAATATACAGTGAGGCCGCAGGCTCCTATATAAACAGATGGGCCGGCAGGCTCCTATAAACAGATGAGGCCGCAGGATCTTATATAAACAGATGTGTGAGGCCAGCAGGCTCCTATATAACAGATGAGGCGCAGGCACTAAAACAGATGAGGCCGCAAGGCTCCTATATAACAGATGAGGCGCAGGTCCTATATAACAGAGGAGGCAGCAGGCTCCTATATAGCAGATGAAGACGCAGGCTCCTATATAACAGATGAGGCCGCAGGCTCCTATATAACAGATGAGGCCGGCCGGCTCCTAATAACAGATGAGGCCGCGGGGCTCCTATATAAACAGGGGGGGGGAATTTGGGAAGTCCGCAGGCTCAGAGATACAGATGAGGCCGCAGGCTCCTATATACAGATGAGGCCGCAGGACCCTATATAACAGATGAGGCCGCAGGCTAATCTCCTATATAACAGATGAGGCCGCAGGCTCCTATAAAAAGATGAGGCCGGAAGGCTCTATAGAACAGATGCGGCCGCCAGGCTTCATATGTAACAGATGAAGGCCGCAGGCTCCTATATAACAAGATGAGGGCCGCAGGTCCTATATAACAGATTCAGGCCGCGGGCCCTATATAACAGATGGGCAAGCAGGATACTATATAACAGGATGAAGGCCGCAGGCTCCTATATAACAGATGAGGCCGCAGGGGCTCCTATATAACAGATGAGGCCGGCAGGACTTATAAACGATGACGGCCGCAGGCTCCTCTAAACATATGAGGGCCGCAGGCTCCTAATAACAGATTGAGGCCCGCGGGCTCCTATATACGATGAGGCCGCAGGCTTCCTATATAACAGTGAGGCCGCGGCTCCATATATAAAGATGGGGGCCGCAGGCTCCGATATAACAGATGAGGCCGTGGTTCCTAATAAAACAGATGAGGCGCAGGATCCTATATAACAGATGAGGCGCAGGCTCCTATAAACTAGAGAGCGCAGGCTCCTATATAACAGATGAGGAGCAGGCTTCCTATATAACAGATGACCGGCCGCAGCTCTGCTCATATAAGATGAGGCCGCCAGCGCTCTCTATCAATAACGCCTTAAACAGATGAGGTGGGGGGGGCAGCAGGTTATAATAAAAGAGTGAGGCACGCGGTCTTCGTCTATGATAAGGTGGGCCTATATAAAGATGAAGGCCGCAGGCTCCTATATAACAGATGAGGCCGCAGGCTCCTATATAACAGATGAGGCTGACGCTATATAGTTGAGCTGCCAAGGACTGAGGAGCACTATTATACAGATGAGGCCGGGTCCTATATAACAGATGTCCTGGGCGCGTCCTTATATAACAGATGAGGCCGCAGGCTCCAATAAATGGCGAGGCTCTATACAGTGAGGGCAGCTCCTATAAGATGAGCCGCCGGGCTCCTATATAACAGATTGAAGGGCGCAGGCTCCGTCCTATATAACAGATGAGCCGCAGGCTCTATATAAAAGAGAGGCGGCGTGGTCATATTAACAGATGAGCCGCAGGTCCTAACCAAGATGAGTGACTCGGAACAGATGAGGCCGGCATGGCGTCCCATATACACAGATGAGCCGCAGGCTCCTATATTCAACAGTGAGGCCCGGCAGGCTCCTATTATAAACAGATGAGGCTGAGCCGCCTATATAACAGATGAGGCGGCAGAGGCGCTCATATTATAACAGATGAGGACGAAGGCTCCTAATAAAAGAGGGGGCCCAGGCTTAACAGGGCTTCCCTATATATAAAGATGAGGCCGCGGGCTCCTATATAAACAGATGAGGCGCAGGCTCCCTATAAACGAGATGGGACCGCAGGCGTCCTATATCAGAGTGAGGCGCGCATGGCTCCTATATAACGATGAGGCGCGGGCTTCCTATATGAACAGATGAGGCGCGAGGCTTCCTAATGATAACAGAGAGGCCGCAGGCTCTATATAAACAGCAGGGGCCGCGGCTCCTATATAACAGATGAGGCCGGCAGGCTCCTATATCAACAGATGACGGCCGCGGCTCCTATATAACAGGATGAGCAACGCAGGCATCCTATAAACAGATGAGGGCTGCAGGATTCCTTAGATAGACAGATGAGGCCGCAGGTCCTATATAACAGATGAGGCACAGGCTCCTATATAACAGATGAGGCCGGAGGCTCCTATATAACAGATTTTGAGGCCGCAGGCTCCTTTAACAGATGAGGCGCGACATAAACGTGAGCGCGTCCTATATACAGATGAGCACGCAGGTCCTATATAACAGATGGAGGCTCGCGGCTCCAATAACAGATGAGGCAGCAGCTTAAAAGATGGACCAGGCCTATATAACAGATGAGGCAGCAGCATCCTAATAAACAGTGGAGAGCCGCAGGCCAATCTCCTACACCCCGCCTTACCCGCACCCCAGTATTCCCCGGCCGCTATCCTCCCCTACCCTCATATAACAGATGAGGACCGCAGGGATCCATATAAACAGATGAGCGCAGGCTCCTATATAACAGATGAGGCCGCAGGCCATACTAAAGATAGCGGCATATAACAGATGAGGCGCAGGTACCTATATAGAACAGATGAGGTGCAGGCACTCCTATATAACCAGGATGAGGCGCAGGGCTCCTATATAACAGATGAGCCGACAGGCTCCTATATAAAAGATGGAGCCGCAGCTGGCTCATATATAACAGACGATCGAGGCTAAACACGGCGAGGCTCTAGTATAACAGATGACGCCGCAGGCCCTCCTATATAACAGATGAGGCCGTGCAGGCTCCTCTAAACGATGAGGCGCGGGCTCCATACTAACAGTATGAGGCGCAGGGACTCCTATAGAACAGATGAGGCCGAGGGCTCCTATATAACAGATAGGGAGCCTCAAAGTCGGCTGCAGGTCCTATATAACAGATGAGGCCGCAGGATCCTATATAACAGGATGAGGACGCAGGCTCCTATATAACAGATGAGGCAGCAAGGGCTCCTAATAACAGATGAGGCGCAGGTCCATATAACAGATGCAGGTCGCAGGCTCTATATAACCGATGAGTGCACGAGGCTCTATATAACAGATGAGGCCTCAGGACTCCTATATAAAAGATGGGACGCGGCATTAAACAGAAGGACTGGCTAACTATATAAACAGGATGAGGCGGCTCCTATAAAACAGATGAGGCCGCCGGCTCCTATATACAAAGCCGAGGCTCTTATAGAGAGGCCGCAGGTCTATAACAGATAGCGCAGCTCAAAAACACGATGAGGCCGCAGGCTTCCAATATAACAGATGGGCGCAGGCTCCAATAACGAATGAGGCCGCAGGCTCAAGTTATAGAACAGAGATGGCGAGAGGTCTATATAACAGATGAGGCCGCAGGCTCTATATAACAGATGAGGCCGCAGGCCACCTATAACAGATGAGGCCCAGGATCCTATATAACAGATGAGGCCGCGCTTACGAGGACGGCTTCTATATAAGAGTGAGGCCGCAGGCTCCTATTAGACAGATGAGGCCGCGGCACTATATAACAGATGAGGCCGCAGGCTCCATATAACAGATGAGGCCGCGGGCTCCATTAACAGATGAGGCGGCAGGCCCTATATAACGATAGCCGTGGGCTTCAATAACAGATGAGGCTGCAGGCTCCATATAACAGATGAGGCCCGCAGGCTCTATAAACGATGAGCCGCACAGGATCCTAATAACAGCTGAGGCCGCAGGCTCTATATAACAGATGAGGCCGCAGGCTCAGATATAAACAGATGGGGCTGCAGGTCCTATATAACAGATGAGCCGCGGGGGCTCCTATATAACAGATGAAGCCGTGATGTCCTATATAAAAGTGAGGCAGCAGGCTCCTAATATAACAGATGAGGCGCAGGCTCCATATAACAGATGCGGCCGCAGGCTCCTATATACAGATGAGGCCGCAGGCTCCTATATAACGATTGAGCCGCAGGCTCCTATAAACAGAGGAGGCTGAGGCTATATATAAAGATTGAGGCCGCGCGGCTCCTATATAACGATGAGGCCGCAGGCTCCTATATAACAGATGAGGCCGCAGGCCTCCTATATAACCAGATGGGGCCGCAGCCTCCTATAAACAGATGAGGCCGAGGCTCATATAACAGATGAGGCCGCGGGCTCCTATATAACAGATGAGACCGCAGGCTCCTAATACATCCCAACTTTTGTGGAGGAGAAAGAGGGACAAAATGGCGGCGGGCGAAGCGCGCCGCGGCGATTTTTTGCCCAAGAAGCCACACCATAGCACGCCACCCTAACACAACACACTGGCAACGCCAATGCCCATACCTTCACGGATTTCCACTGGAACACCCAATGGATATTTTAGTATTATAATTGGGGGGCATATTCCACTCCCACTAGACAACGAGCCTGCCATCCTTAGACAAAGAGCATGTCCTCCCCTAGGACACACGAGCATCCCCCCCAGACAACGAGCATGTCTCCATAGACAACGGCATGTCCCCCCATAGACAAACGAGCATGTCCCCCCCTGACAACGAGCAGTCCGCCCCCAGACAACGAGCATGCCCCCCCCTAGACAACGAGCATGTCCCCCCCAGACAACGAGCAGTCACACCCAGACAACGGGCATGTCGCCCCCAGACAACGAGCATGCCCCCCCCTAGAAAACGAGGCAGTGTCCCCCCAGAGACAACGAGCATGCCCACCCTAGACAACACGCATGCCCCCTAGACAACGAAGCATGTCCCCTGACAACGAGCATGCCCCCCCCTAGACAACGAGAATGTACCCCCCCTAGAACAACGAGCAGTACCCCCACCTAGACACGAGAATGTACCCCCATAGACAACGACAGTCCCCCCTAGACAACGAGATGTCCCCCCCCCTAGACAACGAAAGCATGTCCCCCACCTAGACAACGGCAGTGTCCTACCCTGTGGCTGACGTGCCCTTCTTTTGTGTGTTTGTGTTATTTTTGCTTCAAGGACCTGCCTGCTGTGGACTGCTTTTTTCCGATTCGAAGGATTCCATCGATGACGACAGTTCTAACAAATAAAATGGTCAACGAGGGTGTGATTGCGTTTTTTGTTCAATAAAAGTTTCGAAAACGTGTGATTATTTATTTTTTTGCGACCCTCTCAAGTTTGCGTAGTAGTGGTGCCGGCTAGATGACGGTGCTCATACTAAGGGCTGGCCTTGAGTGTGTGCCTTAATTTTTTTGGCAAATTCACACTAACGCCCATACCATTACCACGGTACCCACCGCCACCAGGGGCCGGAAGACGAGGGTTACAAACCATACTGACCGTCTATGATGCGTCAGGGTTGGGGCGGCTGCAGGCTGTTATTGTGCGCTGGAATAGCCCTAACAGTGACATATCCCAGCTCAGTAATGGCAGGCTGTGCTGCTTTTGTATCAGGCTGAGTTGAAAAACTAGGGGCACCCCATGCCGTTTTTTCTTCAAATTTTTGACAAAAATATGCGTGTTGGGTGGGGGGTACCCCCCTTTTAAAGGGGGCTCACAGGCTGTTTCCCCCATTTTACAAAAAAATGGGGGGGAGGGGAAAAAACGGGCATGGGGTGCCCCTATGATTTCAAACAGCCAGATACCAAAAAAGCAGCAGCAGCAGCAACCGCCATTACTGAGCTGGGCTCAGGCCATGTGGAGGGCTATCCAGAGCAACATACAGCCTGCAGCAGCCCACTACCTGACCATCTATAACGGTCAGGTACTGGTTTGTACCCAGCTTCTTCACGGCACCCTGGTGGCGGTGGGGGTACGGGGGGTAATGGTATGGGAGGCGTTAGTGTAAATTTTGCCAAAAAAATTATAAGGCAAACACTTAAGGCCAGCCCTTATAATGAGCACCGTCCCTAGCCGGCACCACTACTATGGCAAATATGAAGAGTGCGCAAAAAAAATAATAATCACACTGTTTTCAGAAAATTTTATTGCACAAAGACGCCAGGGACACACCCTCTGTTGACCATGTTATTGTTAGAAATGTCGGTCATAGACGTAATCCTTCGAATCCGAAGACAGTCCACAGCAGGCACGGTCTGGAAGCAAAAATAACACAAACACACAAAAAAGGGCACCCCCGCAGCCACAGGGGAGGACATGCTCGTTGTCTAGGGGTAGGGGTTAGACATGATCGTATGTTAGGGGGGGGGGGGAAATGCTATTTGTATAGGGGGGGACCATGGCTCGTTGTCTAGGAGTCGGGGGGAGAGACATGCTCGTTGTCTAGGGGGGGGAATGCTCGTGTTTGGGGGGGGGAAGCTCGTTGTCTAGGGGGGGGGCATGCTCGTGTCTTCTTGGGGGGGGGAAATGTGTGTCTAGGGGTCAGGGGGAGACATGCTCGTGTCTAGCAGGGGAAATGCCGTTTGTATAGGGGGGAAATCCTCGTGTCTAGGGGGGGGACATGCTCGTGTCGCAGTAGTAATAAAGGGGAGGGGTCCATGGAGCGCAGTAAAGGAGGAGGGAGTCTCCTATGGAGCGCAGTAAAGGGGAGGGGTCCTATGAGAGCGCAGTAAGTAAAGGGGAGGGGTCATATGGAGCCGCAGTAAAGGGGAGGGGTTCCTATGGCGCGCAGTAAAGGGAGGGGTCCTATGGAGCGCAGTAAAGGGGAGGGGTACTATGAGCGCAGTAAAGGGGAGGGGTAATATGAGGCGCAGAAAGGGGAGGAGTCATATTGATGAGCCGCAGTGA
This sequence comes from Engystomops pustulosus, assembly GCA_019512145.1. Taxonomy (NCBI): domain Eukaryota; kingdom Metazoa; phylum Chordata; class Amphibia; order Anura; family Leptodactylidae; genus Engystomops; species Engystomops pustulosus. Next base: position 213,852 of record WNYA01000023.1, read on the forward strand.
AGCCATAAAAAAACACATTTGATATTTCCTTGCCCGCTTCCCAGTAAGGGCCTGGAATATTTAAATACTGTCACTAGGAAGTATAATTTGTTACGCGGAAGAAACAGGCCGCACACAGCTCTGTACGTGGAAAATAAAAAAGTTATTGATTTTTGAAAGTGGGGAGTTGAAATATGGAAACGCAAAAATTGTTCCGTCAGAGTAATGAGAAGCAGGGCGGCGTGATGACCATTCTGACTCCATTACTGTCATAGAGCGATGACATGGACCTTATGTGGACCCAACAGACCCTTGGTTTCATGATCTATGGGGGTCACTCACTGAAAACCCCAACACACAGCAGTGTAAGCCCTGTCCTATGGATAGGGCCTAACTTGTATTTGTGGGAAAACCCTTAACCCTTAAACGTCTGGCCGTTAGCTACGGCGCAGAGAGTATGAGGAGTGTATGAGAGGGCTTCACGGGCTGAAGTTCCTCTTCATACAAGGTGGGGGGTTTGATGTTGCATGAAAACACCCACCGCTAATAACCGCAGTCGGTCATTGCGAACGGCAAAGTTCTTTTTTACGATCGCTGTGCCCCCGAACGTCATCGGGGGCGGCGATCGGTTGCCGTGGTACGCCGGTTCTTCTTTTGACACGAGGCTACATGGCTTCTGCAGGTTCGTTAAATGCGCCAGAAGTATTGCAGTATATGGTAGGAGCGACTGACCATCTAGGGTTAATCCCTGTACCGTTAGATGGTTAAGAAATAGTGGAAAAAAAGAAAAAAACAGGTTTAAAAATAAAAAAAATATAAAATATTAAAATTATAATCACCCCCCTTTCCCTAGAACGGATATAAAACATAACTAAACAGTAAAAGATCACAGACATATTTTTTTTAAGGGTTTATCGCCGCGTCCCAAAAATGCCCGCATCTGTACAAAAATATCAAACGTTACGGGCGCGGTTGGCCGGTTGACATCCGAGGCGGGAAATGCCGCCCAAATGTCCGAAAATGCGACTTTTACACCTCCTTTTTACATCACATAAAAATTGAATTAAAAATGATCAAAATGTAGCACGACCCTCAAAAATGGTAGCAATGAAAACGTCGGTCATTTCGCCCAAAATGACCCACCCCCGCTCCGTGCACCGAAATATGAAAAGTTATTAGGAGTCGAAGATGGCAAAAATTTTTTTTTTTTTTTTTTTTGAACACATGCGTTTAATTTTGAAAATGTATTAAAAACACAATTAAAACCTATAAATCGGTGACACAGCGATGCACCCACAAACCCAAAGAATAAAGCTGAGGTGTTATTTTGAGTGCACAGTCCAAAGTCGAAAAAAAAAACTGAGCCCAACAAGAACGTGGACATTGTGCGGTTTTTTAAAAATTTTTTCCACATTTGGAATTTTGCAGCTGCGAAGTAACGGAATGTTAAAATAAATACATACGGGAAGTAAAATTTGTTACGCACCAAAATAAGCCCCTCAAACAGCTATGTACACGGAAAAAATGAAAAAGTGATGGATTTTTGAAGTTGGAGCGCGAGAAATGAGAGAAAAAACCCTGCCGTCCTTAAGGGGTTAGGTTAAGTATATGGTACAATAAAAGCAGAATAGAACAAAAAGGGGGGGGCACTGGGGGGGTTAGGGGGTTGGATGGGGCCAGGGGGGGTATATGGAGGAAAGTGTTTTAACCATTTAGCTGCTGCCTGCCAGCAGTCATGTAGAGTACAGTTATCCACTGCAGCAGCTGCACACATCGGACTCTGCTTCATCAGACGAACTTCAGAGGAGCAGGAGGAGGTGGGGGAGGGAGCATTGATGTAGCAGTTGCTGGAGAGTTCCTGCCGCACGGAGTGCTGATCCATGGGGCTGCCTGGCAGGGGCCCATGATGCAGAGAACATGACACGCTGCATGCTCAATGCCATACATCCATCCATCCATCATCGTGCCTGCAAGTGGCAGCCTGAGGCACCAGGGAGGCTCTGCCATCCCCCAGGGGAGGGGTGGGGGTGGGAGGTGCCGGCTCTGCAGCGACAGCCCGGGAGCTGAGAGGAGGAGGACGTTGTACCCCCACCTGGCTTCTCGTATCCTGAGCAGGACGGGGGAGGGGAATTCATGGGGCGGGACTCGGGGGGGGGGGGGGACTCGGGGGCGGGACAAAAACGAAAAAATCCGTGAAACGCAAAAAAACCGGGACTTTCAATTAACGGTCCGTCAGGCGGGACAAGGGTTTAAAAAACGGGACGGTCCGCCCAAAACGGGCGGTTGGGAGGTAGGGACCCCTATATAACAGATGAGGCCGCAGGGCTCCTAAAACAGATGAGGCCGCGGGCTCTAAAACAGATGAGGACCGCAGGCTCCTATGTAACAGATGAGGACGCAGGATCCTATATAAGCAGATGAGGGCCGCGGATTCCTCTATAACAGATGAAGGCCGCAGGCTCCTATATAAAAGATGGAGGCCGCAGGCTACCTATATAAACAATGAGGCCGTGGTCCTATATGATCCTATAATGGGAAAGTGCTGAACACCATAGACCAGGAGCGTCGTCTCTCCGTGGCCTCTCGTGGCCTATAATAACCTCCATATCCCTTCTGATTTCTCCTGAGATCTCCATGCAGAGGATGAGGGGTCGGGGGGCAGGTAATGGGACACGGCCGGGGCAGCTTCATTTATCTCCGGTTCCTCGGAGAGATCGGGAGATGGAAGCTTCTTACACTAGTCCTAAACCCGAGACCCAATCTCCACCACTAATTAGTAGCAAGGACTTACTTAATAGTAGCGACGCTGCAGTCTGGCAGTCTATTAGCTCCGCGCATCCTCATTATGAGCGCTTCCCCCCTGATGTGTGGCAGGGGGGGGGGGGGGGGGCGCTCGTCAGGTGATTGCAGCCATACTTCATCGTCTATTGGATCCCACAACAGAGAGTCAGAACGAGGCCAGGGGCGCAATAGGATAGGAGATAATGTAATAAAAATCCTGCTGAAACTATTGATGGTGATTGGATTCGGGTTATTAATGGAACGTGAAGAAACCACCTTTAAAGTGCAATCCAAACACCAGCATGGCGGAGGAGGGGAGCTGTAATAGAAAGAGAGAAGAAATGTATCTCAACCCTGGACAACACCTTTAAAAAATAGACTGATATAAAGTTACCTCCAGGCAACCCTGGGATTGTTCATGGTTTTTGCAGTTGTGCCCATGGAACTGGGGGTGAGCTGCAATTCACATACAGCGATGGCAGAGGGGGGCGCTATTTCCACTAAATGTTATTTGTATAGATGTTGGGCTATAGGATTATACAACCACTGCCTGTGATATATCTCCCGGATTTATGGTGTATGGTACCTACCTTACATAGACCAACGTACAGAATTTATCATACAAGGCCCATTGCCATGTAGTCTTAGGAAACCACCACTTCCCTCTCCAGTGCCCCCATTTCAGGATAGAGGACCCGCCACATACATATATGTCCTATATGATGACCCATTAAATAGACCCTCATCCGAAAACTTATTGAAACTTTTTGCCCTTACGGCAACCTCCTGTCCAGGGGCGTGGAGAGTGTTGAGTGGGCGTGGAGGAGTGATGAGTGGGGCGTTAAAGGGGTGTTGAGTGGGCGTGGAGGGTTGTGGACTGGATGTGGAGGGTGATGAGGGGTCGTGGACGGGGTGATGAGTGGGCCCCCATGGAGGAGTGATGAGTGGGTGTGGAGGGGTGATTGAAGTGGGTGTGGAGGGGTGATGAGTGGGTCGTGGCCCTGGTGATGATTTGAGGGGACATGGAGGAGTGATGAGTGGGGCGGGAGGGGTGATTAAGGGGGGCGTGGGGGTGTTGAATGGAATATGTGGAGAGGTGATGAGTGGGACATGGAGGGGTGATGAGTGGGGCGTGGCCGGGTGATGAGTGGGGCGTGGGCCCGGGGTGATGAGTGGGGCGTGGAGGGGTGATGAAGTGGGGCGTGGAGAGGTGATGAGTGGGGCGTGGAGGGGTGTTGAATGGATCGTGGAGAGGTGATGAGTGGGGCATGGAGGGGTGTCGAGTGGGGCGTGGAGGGGTGATGAGTGGGGCGTGGCCAGGTGATGAGTGGGGCGTGGAGGGGTGATGAGTGGGGCGTGGGAGGGGTTGTTGAATGATCGTGAGAGGTGATGAGTGGGGCGGGGGAGGGGGGATGATGAGGGGGACATGGAGGGTGAGAGTGGGGGTGGCAGGTGATGAGTGGGGGTGCGGGGTGATGAGTGGGGCGTGGAGGGGTGATGAGTGGGGCGTGGAGGGGTGATGAGTGGGGAGTGGGAGGGGTGATGAGTGGGGGGTGGAGGGGTGTTGAATTGAATGGATCGTGGAGAGTGAGGAGTGGACGCGTGGAGGGGTGATGAGTGGGGCGTGGAGGGGTGATGAGTGGGTCGTGGCCGGGTGATGAGTGGGTTGTGGCTGGGTGATGAGTGGGGCGTGGAGGGGTGGAGGGGTGATGAGTGGGGCGTGGAGGGTGTAAGTGGCGTGTGGAGGGGTTGGAATGGATCGTGGAGGGGGGATGAGTGGAAATGGAGGAGTTGATGAGGGGTCGTGGGCCGGGTGATGAGTGGGTTGTGGCTGGGTGTGATGAGTGGGGCGTGGATGGGTGATGAGTGGGGCGTTCCAGGCTGCGGAGTAGATGCCCCTGCCGACGCTTTAGCTTGCACCTGTTCCTGGCCGGGGCCTGGCGTACATTGGACGGAGCCTCTTGATATCTATTTGGGGACCGAAGTGTCCAGGGAAGCCTCAGGGGCTGGTGCACTCTATGCCCGTCCCCCATGGACTCCGCAGACGGACGCCCTTATGACAATGGAGGGGGCACGGCTGTGACTTCCCTGAAGAAGTCAATGGCATTTTAGGAGATTCCCGACAAGGTTGGCAATTAAAATAATGGAGACCCTCAGAGAGCAGAACAGAGGCCACCAGTGGGGGGGCGTATGATGAAAAACCCTGCCCCACCCCCAGCGGCGTAGGTGCAAGTTAAGACATTACAATCATAATAAATTCTGTATTTTGGACATACCTAATGGGCACAATTATCGGGGCTCGCTTGTGCTAGGGGCTCGTGTGCTCGCGGCTAGTAGTGATAGGGGCTGTGTGATCGCGGATGGGGCTCGGGGTAGGTGGGCTCGGGGGATCGTGTGATCGGGGCTAGTGTGCTCGGGGCTCTTTTCAGGGCTCGTGGGCTGTGAGCTCGGGGCTCGTGTGTAGGGCGCTCGTGATGTCGGGGGCTGTTGTGCTCGGGTCGGGTGCTCGTGGCCCGTGTGCTCGCGGCCCGTGTGCTCGGGGCCCGTGATTGTGCTCGCGGCCCGTGTGCTCGCGGCCCGTGTGCTCGCGGCACGGGGCTCGGGGCCCGTGGGGCTTGCGGCTTCGTTGTGCTTGCGGCTCGGCGAGTGGGTCGTTCCTTCCTCGTGCCTCCACATTGCCCCCACGTCCCCGGATGGATGTTCAGGCCTCCCGATAGATCTGATGGGGCAAACAGACAGCGCTTGGACACCGGGTTGATAAATGAAGCCTCAATTTCTGTTAAATGTAGTTTTTGGGGCAGGTAGAGAAGCCCCGCAGTACACATGTCTCCTGCAGAGGGGTTATACATCGTCAGAAGAATTTGAGTCGTCTGTGGACATTAGAGGACTATTGATCCCAGCGATGATATCCATGGATGACATATTTAAGGATGAGATGGGCCTGGAATACATCCAATTATCCAATATACTGCACAGGGCTCCTCATACAATATTTGTATATATATATAATATATACCAGTCTCCAGGGGTCCATCTCATCTAACCTAATTGAGTTACCACTGGAGCGGGAGATTTTGGGAACAGACCCCTTTTCTCTTGCCATAACAGGAAAGAATATTGGTGATATTTCAGTGCTCGGTAATGGAGTGGGTCTTGGAGATATTGGCCGCCTTTTATACAGATGAATCTCAACTTTAAACTTCTTGACCTCTGAAACCTACAATATAATGTACCATAAAGGGGAATAAAATATTCCCATAAAAAATATTATGGATTAAGCCTAGAAATTATAAATTAATTGAAAGCTGGTGTACCATTCCTGACAATAGGGCGTGTCCCGCAGTAGCGCTGATTGGTCGATGTTCTGGGAGTGGCGGTCTGCAGACATCTGATACATTCGGGGCAGAAGCCCGGGACTAGATGTATGATGGCATCTATGAGGTTAAGTCATTAAATGAGAAAATTCTCCAGTATTGAGCGGGTCTATGAAAAAAACTTCTCTATAATGAGCGGCCATACATGGGCTAATTGATCTGCAGAGAGAAAATAAGTGGGGCTGATTAATCTCCTGGTGGTTACCTGTCCCTGTACATGTAAGGGAGGGGAACTGCTGCTCATACATCCGTGTCATCCCGATTATTTATTATGATCATATCTATCTCTATCTCTCTATCTATCTCCTAATCTATCTAATCTATATATATATCATCTACTATCTATCTCTCCCTATCTATTCTCCGAGAGAGCGACGAGCGAGCGACGAGCGAGCGAGAGCCGAGCGAGGAGCGAGCGAGCGAGCGAGCGAGCGAGCGGGCGCAGAGCGAAGCGAGCGAGCGAGCGAGCGAGCGAGAGCCGAGCGAGCGAGGGCGAGCGAGCGAGCGAGGGAGCGAGCGAGCGCCTAGCGAGCGAGCGAGAGAGAGCGCCGAGCCAGCGAGCGAGCGAGCGAGCGACGCGAGCGAGGGAGCGAGGAGGGAGCGAGCGAGCCGAGCCAGCAGCTAGCGCGAGCGAGAGACGAGAGAGCGAGCGAGCGAGCGAGCGAGCGAGCCAGCGCCGAGGAGGCGAGCGAAGCGAGCGAGCGAGCCGAGCGAGCCAGCGGCGAGCGAGCGAGCGAGCGAGCGAGCGCGAGCGAGCAGCGCGAGCGAGGAGGAAGCGAGCGAGCGAGCGCCGAAGCGAGCAGCGAGAGAGCGAGCGCGAGCGAGCGAGGAGCGAGCGAGCGAGAGAGAGAGCGAGCGAGGAGAGCGCCGAAGCGAGCGAGCTAGCGAGCGAGCGAAGCGAGCGAGCGGCCGAGCGAAGCGAGCGCCGAGCGAGGAGGCCGAGCGAGCGGAGCGAGCGAGCGCCGAGCGACGAAGCGAGCGAGCGAGAGCCGAGCGAGGAGCGAGAGAGCGAGCGAGCGCCGAGCGAGCGAGCGAGCGCCGAGCGAGCGAGGCGAGCCAGCGAGGAGCGCAGAGAGAGCGAGCGCCGAGCGAGCGAGCGAGCGAGCGCCGAAGCGAGCGAGCGCCGAGCCAGGGCGAGGGAGCGAGAGAGCGAGAGAGAGAGAGAGATAGAGAGGAGGAAGAGAGAGAGATAAGAGAGATAGAAAGAGAAGAGAAGAGAGAGAGAGAGAGAAGGCAGACAGAGCGAGAGAGAGAGGAGAGAGAAGAGATAGATAGAGATATGAGAAGAGACAAGAGAGGGAGAGAGAGAGGAGAGACATAGGAGATATAGGAGAGAGAGAGAGAGTTGAGCTAGATAGCGAAGAGACGAGAGAGAGAGCGAGCAGCGAGATATATTCACTAGAGAGAGATGAATGAGAAGAAGAGAGAGCGCAGAGGAGCGAGAGCAGAGACTATCGATATAGAGAGGAGCGAGAGCAGAGAGAGCAGAGAGAGGGAGAGAATCAGAGAGAGATAGAAAGAAGAAGAGAGAGAGAGAGAGATAGAGGAGAGAGAGAGGAGAATGAGAGAGCATAGGAGAGGAGATCTAGATAGAGATGTTAGATAGACGAGAGAAGAGATATGAGAGATAGATAATATACTCTAGATATATAGCGAGAGCGAGAGAGCGACGAGATAGAGGTATCGATCCAGATCGAGTCGATCGTGACAGAGGAGAGAGAAGGGAGAGATATAGAGATCGAATAAAGATAGTCTATCGAGAGAGAGTGAGAGATCGATCTGATGGAGTCTAGCTAGAGATATGACTATAGAGCTAGGGATAGATAGAGTAGAGCATATCTAGATGTATAGATATTTAATATATCTATCTATCTATCTATATATCTATCCTATCTATGCTAGGTCCTAGTCTTCGATCTAGCTATCTAAGATGAATATAGATAGACTATCTAGATAGCTATGCGATTCTAGCTATGTATATATATAATTCTAGCGATATATTCTATATATCTATCATATATACATCTATCTAATCTATCTATCTAGCTCCTATCTATCATATATCGATATATCTATTCTATCTATCGATCTATCGATCTATTTAGATATCTTCGATCTATCTTTATCTCATATCGATCTATCTCCTATCTATTATCTATCTATTATTTATCTATCTCCTATCATTATCTATCTATCTATACTATCTATCTCATATCATCTATCTATCTATCATCTACTATCTCCTTATCTATCTATTATCTATATAGGAGCCTGCGGCCTCATCTGTTATATAGGAGCCCGCGGCCTCATCTCTTATATAGGAGCCTGCGGCCTCATCTGTTATATAGGAGCCTGCGGCCTCATCTGTTATATAGGAGCCTGCGGCCTCATCTGTTATATAGGAGCCTGCGGCCTCATCTGTTATATAGGAGCCTGCGGCCTCATCTGTTATATAGGAGCCTGCGCCCCGCCAGGACCTTACGGTAGCATTTGTCAATATAAGATTTAGGTCCCGGCAGGGCGATTGTTCATAGATAGATCACATGACTCTCCATCTGCCGCCATTTTATGGACAGGAATCTCCGGCTGATGAGGTAAAAGACCGGAGGCTTCAAGTTGTAATAAATATATTTAAGGTTTGGTCCGGAGGTTGTTTCTTCTTCCCCCTGACGGATTTGTCCTGGGATTGCAATTAAGCTCCAATTCATCTCTATACAAGTGAGCTGCAGTACCAGCACTAGCCAGGGCCAGGTGTGGTGCCGTTTTTGGAGACATCGGATTTTTCCGAAGTTCTATGTATTGTTATGATATTTCCTTTCAGATTTCAGACGCTTTCCCAGGACTCAGGGATGAGAAGGATAAAATCTTTAATGTAACTACATGTCAGCAGATCTGGAGATGTGATGCATTAAAGTAGAAACCCATCTGATCGCTATAGTCTCCCATGGGCACAAATTAAAGCGCATCTTACATCACGGAGAGAAGAAATTCCCATTTTAAGACCCTCTGCAATTCCTTATAGTGACTCTGCCCCCTGGTGAACCGCACAGGTATTACACCTATTACTTCTCTCTTCTCTTCCTGCGGCTGCTGATTGTGAAGTTCTCAGAACTGGAGACGTTTTATATTAGAGTGATTAGAGAGGAGAGAATTTCTCAGAAAATTCGAGTCGAAGAAATTTTTGTGAAATCCAAAGCTGGTTCGGATTGGTCCGAACCTGGAGGACACGGAAGCCCCATCTGGCCTTGTCTTAGATACAGCACAATCCTTGCCAAGACCTATAGGCTCTTAAAAAATAGCCTCCTCCTTCCACCTTGTCCAATTCCATTCACTAACCTCTAGTTAATTAATAATTCCTTTATTTATATAGCGCCTATAGATTACGCAACGCTGCACAGAACTTGCCAGATCAGTCCCTGTCCCCAATGGGGCTCACAATCTGATCACCTACCAGTATGTTTTGGAGTGTGGGAGGAAACTGGAGGACCCGGAGGAAACCCACACAAACACAGAGAGAACATACAAACTCTTTGCAGATGTTGACCTGGATGGTCCCCTGCGCTGCAAGGCTGCAATGCTAACCACTGAGCCACCGTGCTGCAAGGCTGTAGTGCTAACCACTGAGTCACCGTGCTGCAAGGCTGCAGTGCTAACCACTGAGTCACCGTGCTGCCCCACTAGGAATTATAAGTTTAGCTACTAATATTCATTTCTACTCATTAGTCACAGCCGGATCCAGCTGATACCAGAGAACAAAAGCGTTTATTATATTGTTATAGATTTATATAGAGAATACGTAGATTTGGGTTTGGTGTTACTTATCAATCGTTAGTATTACAGAGACTACATTCAGGGTATTTAGGTAACTACAGTGAGATTTTTTTAAAGAAAATTTACCACCAGGATCAGGAAGTGTAAACCCAGGACATGGACCTACTGGCTTTAAAAAGTATGTGAATCAGCATCAGGGGCTCTGGGCTTAATCAACAGCTGTAAAGCCCAGAGCCCTTGAGGCTAATTTGCATAATATATAACATTTTTTTTTAAACCAGGGCATAAGACGCTAAAAGAAGAGCAGATCCTGCCAGAGGGGGTGCACACCAGGATGTCAGTGCTGGGTTTACAACCCTTCATCCTGGTGGTAGATGTCCTTTAAGGACATTTTCCATTTTCAATCACTATCTCAGTTGGAAAATGTCTGTTTTCAGCAATTCCAGCCTAATATATATCATACAATGTCACCACAGGCCATATATCCATATACAGTGAAGTTGCATTGTCAGCTGCCCGGTAATGTGGAACCTACCTGCTGACTTTCAGGCTTGGCCACCCACCTTCATCCTTGGTCTGTGCCAAGCTGAATTGAGACTCCAGGGGCTGCTCAAGCGTCGCCACCTCGAAGGATATCCGTCCTGTGTTACATTGTCCTAATAATCGTCCTAATAATCGTCTTCACTATAAGCTCAGCAGCTCCATCCTCCACTGCTACAAGAGTCTCTTATACCAGGACATTTCTATAGGAAGGAGTTTTGTTTATCCGCTACTTTATTACAATGACAGAGGAGTCTACATTTTACTATTTAATGGGCCAAAAATTTAATATAAATCAATGCAACGCCCCTGCCAATGCATAGGCAGGCGAGTAGTTGTGAAGAGCGCCCTCTCCAGGTCAAGAGCTGTTAGGGGGAGTCGTAAACCCTGGTCATCATGTTATTACAAGTGTAGCCTCTGCCTGGAAAGGCAATAGTTAAATGGGTGTATGATGTTATCCAATGGTGTGGCTGTATTGTAAACTGAAGTATGATTGGAGAGGAGCTGCCACCTGACCAGGGGGACTATAAAACCCCTGTGCAGGGGGCGCACATGGTCTTTCCACAGAGCGGAGAGTCAGATCTGCTGTCAGAGTGAAGAGAGAATCAGTGCACAGTGCACCTTCAGTGCTGCCACAGATACCAACCCCAGGGACTGAGTCTGGAGACTCTAATCCAGAGCTGAAGCTTCCACAGTTTGGACACAGCTCCATCTCCATTATCCCAGCATCTACTACCAGGCTGGTGCACTATTCCTGAGGACCCTCTCCATGACCACTCCAGTTCCAGAATCCAGTTCTGCTGTTGACTGTTTAGGCCCGTTGCCTACGACCTCCGGGCTTCCCATCCATTACCCAGGGACTTATCTTACAGACACTCAGGGATTGTCCCAGGGAGAACCAGTACATCAGCCTCTCCCTCCATATTTCTTGTACACACCACCTGCTGGAGACCTGCCAGGCTGTAGCACAGCCCTCCGGTCCCCATACCGAGCACCATGACATCAGCGTGCCCTAGGCTGCAACCGCCAGCCAATCCGGTATTCTGGGCCCCGGCTGCCTCCAGAGATAAACTGTGACATGATCTATTGTCAGTAGTGATGTAATGATGGGTCAGTGTTATCTATATAGAGGTCATTGTACAGGGAGGAGGAGGAGAGAAGCTGTGACATCATCTATTGTCAGTAGTGATGTAATGATGGGTCAGTGTTATCTATATAGAGGTCATTGTACAGGGAGGGGAGGAGATAAGCTGTGACATCATCTATTGTCAGTAGTGATGTAATGATGGGTCAGTGTTATCCATATAGAGGTCATGGTACGGCGGGAGGAGATCAGCTGTGACATCCATCTATGTCAGTAGGATGTAATGAGGGTCCAATGTTAGCTATATAGAGGTCAGTGTACAGGGAGGGGGAGGGGAGAGGAGAGAAGCTGTTGTGACTCATCTATTGTCAGTCAGTGATTTGTAATATGGGTCAGTGTATGGATCTGAGAAGAGGTCATTGTACATGAGGGGAGGAGATAAGTGTGAACTCATATATGGTCAGTCGTGATTGTAATGATGGGGCCAGTTTATTCGATTATAGAGGTCATTGTACAGGGAGGGGGCGGCGATAAGCTGATGAAAGCATCAGTGTCAGTAGTGATGTAATGATGGTCAGGTTATCCCTATAGAGGCATGACAGGGATGGGGGAGGAGATAAGCGTGACAGCATCTATGTCAGTAGGATGTTCAGAGGGGTCAATGTTTATCTATTATAGAGGTAAAGTCAGGGAGGGGGAGGAGATAGCTGGTACATCAATCTATGTCCGTCGTGCTTGTACTGACTGGGTCAGTGTTAGATAATAGAGTCATTGTACAGGGAGGAGGGAGGAGATAATCTGTGACATCATCTATTGGTCATAAGCTGATGTTAAATGATGGTCAGGGGTATCCATATAGATGTCATGTAACAGGGAGGGGGAGGAGGGAGATAAGACTGTGACATAATCTATGTCAAGAGTGATGTAATGATGGGTCAAGGTATCGATATAGAGGTCATGTGTACATTAGAGGGGGAGAGATAAGCCTTGTGACATCATCTATTGTCAGTAGGGATGTAATGATGGGTCAGTGTTATCTATATAGAAGGTCCTTGGTACAGGAGGGGGAGGCAGAAAGCTGGGTGACATCATCTATTGTCAGTAGTGATGTAATGATAGGTCAGTGTCTCTATATAGAAGGGGCATTGTACAGGGAGGAGGAGGAGATAAGTGTGCATCCTCTATGTCAGTAGTGTTACGTGATGAATGGGATGGGTCAGGTCTATCTATATAGAGGTCATTGTACGGGAGGGGCGGAGATAAGCTGTGACATCAACCTATGTCAGTAGTGAGGGAATTGATGGGTTAATGTTATCCTACGATAGAGGTCATTGTACAGGAAGGGGGGGAAGAGATAAGCTGTGACCTCATTATTGTAAGTGTGTGTAATGATGGGGTCACGTGTTTATCTATATAGAGGTCATTGACAGGAGCGGGAGGAGATAAGCTGTGACATCATCTCTTGTCCGTTAGTGATGTAATGCTGGGTCAGAGTGTTATCTATTAGATGGGGTTTTTCATTGTAAAACAAGGGGGAGGGGGAGGAGAAAGCCGTGTGACATCATCGATTGTCAATAGTGATGTAATGCTGGGTCAGTGTTATCTATAAGAGGTATTGTACCAGGAAGGGGGAGGAGATAAGCTGTGAAGCATCTATGTCAGTAGCGCCTTGTACTGATGGGTCAGGGTTATCTATATAGAGAGGTCCTTGTACGGCAGGATGATGGAGTAAGCTGTGACATCATCTATTGTCCGTAGTTCGTGATGTAATGATGGGTCAGTGTTATTCTATAAGAGGTCATTGTAAGGAAGGGGGGAGGAGATAAAGCTGTGATCTCATCAATTGTCAGTTAGACGACTTGTACTGATGGTCAGTGTATCTATATAGAGTCATTGTACCGGGAGGGGGAGGAGAGAAGCGTGACATCATCGAATTGTCAGTAGTGATGTCAATGCGGTGTCCGTGTTATCTATATAGAGGTATTGTACAGGGGGGGAGAGATAAGCTGTGACATCATCTATTGTAAGTAGTGATGTAATGATGGGTCAGTGTTATCATATAGAGGTCAATGTACAGGAGGGGGAGGAGGAGAGTAAGAGATGGTACATCATCTATGTGTCAATAGTGATGATGTAATGTGGTCAGTGTTATCTATATAGAGGTCATTGTACAGGAGGGGGAGGAGATAAGCTGTGACATCATCTATTGCAGTAGGTGATGTTAATTAAGGGTCAGGTTATCTATATAGAGGTCATTGTACGAGGAGGGGGAGGAGATAAGCTGTGACATCATCTATTGTCAGTAGGATGTAATGAGGGTCAGTGTTATCTATATAGAGGTCATTGTACAGGAAGAGGGGAGATGGAGTAGGATTGTGTGCATCATCTAATTGTCAGTAGTGATGTAATGATGGGTCAGTGTTATCATATAGAGGTCATATGAGGAGGGGGGGAGGAGATAAGCTGTGACATCATCTATTGTCAGTAGCGATGTAATGATGGGTCCGTGTTATATATAGAGGTCATTGTACAGGGAGGGGGAGGAGATAAGCTGTGACATCATCTATTGTCAGTAGTGATGTAATGAGGGTACAGTGTTAATCATATATGAGGTCATTGTACAGGAGGGGGAGGAGTAAGGTTGTGACATCACTGCTCGTGTCAGTAGCGATGTAATGATGGGTCAGTGTTATGCTATATAGAGGTCATGTACAGGGGGGGGAGGAGGGGTACGTGTGACATGCATCTATGTCAATGTGATGTAATGATGGGTCAGTGTTATCTATTAGAGGTCATTGTACCATGGACGGGGAGGAGGGAAAAGCATTGACATCATCTATTGTCAGTAGTGATGTAATGATGGGGGTCAGTGTTATCTATATAGAGGTCATGTACAGCGGAGGGGAGAGGAGATAAGCTGGAATCATTATTGTCAGTAGTGATGTAATGAGTGGGTCAGTGTTATCTAATAGAGGGTCATTGTACAGGGAGGGGGAGGAGATAAGCTGTGCGTCATCTCTTGGTCAAAGTGGATGTAATGAGGGGTCTGTGTTATCTATATAGAGGGCATTGTACAGGGAGGGGGAGGAGATAAGCTGGTGACATCATCTATTGTCAGTAGTTGATGTAATGAGGTCAGTGTTTGAATCTATATAGAGGTCATTGTACAGGGAGGAGGGATAAGCTGTGACATCATCTATTGTCAGTAGTGAGTGTAATGATGGGTCAGTGTAATCTATATAGAGGCATTATACCAGGGAGGGGGGAGGAGATAAGCTGATTGACCATTTATTGTCAGTAGTAGTGAATGATGGGTCAGGGTTATCTATATAGAGGTCATTGTACAGGGAGGGGGAGGAATAAGCTGTGACATCATCTATGTGCAGTGTGATTGTAATGATGGGTCAGTGTTTATCTATAGAGTCATGTAAAGAGGGGGGAGGAGATAAGCTGTTGTGACATCATTAGTTGTCAGTAGTGATGTAATGAGGGTTCAGTGTTATCTATATAGAGGTCATTTACAGGAGGGGGAGGAGATAAGCTGTGACATCATCTATGTCAGTAGTGATTGTAAATGAGGGTCAGTGTTATCTATATAGAGGTCATAGTACAGGGCGGGGAGGGGATAAGCTGTGACATCATCTATTGTCAGTAGTGATGTAATGATGGGTCAGTGTTATCTATAGAGGTTCATTGTACAGGGAGGGGGAGGAGATAAGCTGTGACATCATCTATGTCAGTAGTGATGTAATGATGGGTCAGTTATCTATATAGAGGTTTGTACAGGGAGGGGGAGGGGATAAGCTGTGCGAATCATCTATGTCAGTAGGATGTAATGATGGGTCCGTGTTATCTATATAGACGGTCATTGTACAAGGAGGAGGAGATAAGCTGTGACATCATCTATTGTCAGTAGTTGAATGTATGATGGTCAGGGTTATCGATATAGAGGTCATTGACAGGGAGGGGGAGGGGGATAAGCTTGTGACATCATCATATGTCAGTAGTGATGTAATGAGGGGTCAGTGTTATCTATATAGAGGTCATTGTACAGGGAGGAGAGGAGTAAGCTGTGACATCATCATGTCAGTAGTGATGTAATGAGGGGTCAGTGTTATCTATATAGAGGTCATTGTACAGGGAGGAGGAGATAAGCTGTGACATCATCTATTGTCAGTATGATGTAAGATGGGTCAGTGTTATCTATATAGAGGTATATGTACAGGGAGGGGAGGGAGATAAGCTGTGACATCATCCATTTCAGTAGTGATGTAATGATGGGTCAGTGTTATCTATATAGAGGTCATTGTACAGGGAGGGGAGGAGATAAGCGGACATCATCATTATTGTCAGTAGTGATGTAATGATGGGTTCAGTGTATCTATATAGAGGTTATTGGTACAGGGAGGAGGAGGGAGAGCTAGCGTGTGACATCATCTATTGCAGAGTATGTAATGATGGGTCAGTGTATCATAGACAGTCATTGTACAGGGAGGAGGAGGAGATAAGAGGTGACATCATCTATTTGTCAGTAGTGATGTAATGATGGGGTCCGTGTTATATCTATTAGAGATCATTGTACAGGGAGGAGGGGATATAAGCTGTGGACATCATTATTGTCAGTAGTGATGTAATGATGGGTCAGTGTTATCTATATAGAGGTTTGTACAGAGGGAGGGGGAGGGGGAGGAGGTAAGCTATGACATCATCTATGTCGAGTAGTGATGAATGATGGGTCAGTTATATAAGAGAGGTCATTGTACAGGGAGGGGAGGGGCAGCGATGACATATCTATGTCAGTAGGAGTAAATGAGGGGGTCAGGTGTTATCTATGGGTATTGTACGGGAGGGGGAGAGCATAAGCGGTGACAATCATCTATTGCAGTAGGATGTAATGATGGGTCAGTGCTATCTTATAGAGGTATTGTACAGGGAGGGGGAGGAGATAATCTGTGACAATCATCTATTTTGTCAGTAGTGATGTTGATGGGTCAGGTATCTGATTAGTGGTCATTGTACAGGGAGGGGAGGGATTAAGCTGTGACATATCTATGTCAGTAGTGAGTAATGATGGGTCAGTGTTATCTATATAGAGGTTCATTGTACCGGGAGGGGGGAGGAGATAAGCTGTGACATATTATATGTCAGTAGTGATGTATGTAATGATGGGTCAGTGTTATCTATAGATAGCGGTCATTGTACAGGGTAGGGGGGGTGGAGGAGATAAGCTGTGAAGATCTATCTATGTCAGTAAGTGATGTAGATGGGTCAGTGTTATTTTAGAGGTCATGTACAGGGAGGGGGAGGGCGAAAGCTGTGACATCACTATGTTGTCAATAGTGATGTAATGATGGGTCAGGTTATCTTATATAGAGGTCATTGTACAGGGAGGGGGAGGAGATAAGCTGTGACATCATCTATTGTCAGTAGTGATGTAATGATGGGTCAGGTTAGCTATATAGAGTCATTGTACAGGAGGGAGGGAGACGTCTGTGAATCAATTCTATTGTCAAGTAGGATGTAATGATGGGTCAGTGTTATCTATATAGAGGTCATTGTACAGGGCGGGGAGGAGATAAGCTGTGACATCATCGTTAGTAGTGATTGTAATGATGGGTTCAGTGTTATCTTATAGGATCATTGACAGGGAGGGGAGGGAGATAGATCTGTGACACTCATCTATTGTCAGTAGTGTGTAATTGATGGGTCAAGTGTTATATATATAGAGGTCATTGTACAGGAGGGGGGGAGATAAGCTATGGACACATCTTTTGTCAGTAGTGATGTCATGAGGGTCAGTTATACTAGAGGTCATTGTACAGGAGGAGGAGGAGATAAGCGTGTGACATTCTATTGTCAGTAGTGAGTGAGTTGTAATGAGGGGTCAGTGTTATCTATATAAAGGTCTTGTACAGGGAGGGGGAGGAGATAAGCGGTTGGACATCATCTATTGTCGTAGTGATGTAATGATGGGTCAGTGATTATATATATAGGGCATTGTAACAGGGAGGAGGGAAGAGTAAGCTGTGACATCATCTATTGTCAGTAGTGATGATAATGATGGGTCAGTGTTTATCTATAGAGGTCATTGTAGGGAGGGGGAGGAGATAAAGCTGTGACATCATCTATTGTCTGTATGATGTAATGATGGAGTAGTGTTAGTCTATATAGAGGTCATGGTCATACAGGGAGGAGGGAGGATAAGTTGTGACACTCTATTGTCAGTAGTGATGTAATGATGGGTCAGTGTATCTATTATAGGGAGGCCGGGACATGGTTCAGAGGAGGGGGAGGAAATAAGCTGTGACATCATATGTGTAGTGATGTAATGATGGTCAGTGTTATCTATATAGAGGTCACTGTACAGGGCAGGGGGAGGAGATAAGCCTGTGCTCATTATTGTCGTAGTGTTGTAAGATGGGTCCAGTGTTAGCTATATAGAGGGTCATTAAAGGGAGGAGGAGATAAGCTTGTGACATCATCTATTGTCACGTAGTGATGTATGAGGGGTCAAGGTGTTATTATATAGAGGTCATTGTACAGGAGGGGGGGAGATAAGCTGTGTGACATCATATTGCAGTAGTGAATGTACTGAGGTCAGTGTTATCTATATAGAGGTCATTGTACAGGAGGAGGGGGAGGGAGATAAGCTGGACATCATCTATTGTCAGTAGTGATGTAATGATGGGTCAGGTGTATCTATATAGAGGTCATGACAGGAGGGGGAGGAGATAAGCTGTGTGACATCTCGTCAGTTAGTGATGTAATGATGGGTCAGTGTTATCTACATTAGAGGTCATTGTACAGGGAGGGAGGAGATAAGCTGTGACATCATCTCGTGTCAGTATGATGTAATGATGGGTCAGTGTCTTAATAGAGGTAATTGTAGCAGGGAGGGGAGGAGGGGATAAGCTGTGACCATCATCTATTGTCCGTAGGTAGTGATGTAAGATGGGTCAGTGTGTATCTATATAGAGGTCATGTTACGGAGGGGGAGGAGGATAGCTGTGACATATTATTGTAGTAGTGATGTAATGATGGGTAGTAGTTATCTATCTAGAGGTCATTGTACAGGGAGGAGGAGGATAAGCTGGTGACATCATTATTGTCAGTAGTGATGTTAATGATGGGTCAGTGTATCTATATAGAGGTCATTTGTACAGGGAGGGGGGGAGGAGATAAGCTGTGCATCATCTATTGTCAGAGTGGGATGTAATGAGGGTCAGTGGTTATCTACATAGAGGTCATTGTACAGGGAGGAGAGGGATAAGCTTTGTGACATCATCTATTGTCAGTAGTGGATGTTAATGATGGGTCAGTGTTATCTATATAGAGGTCATTGTACAGGGAGGGGGAGGATGATAAGCTGTGCATCATCTATGTCAGTAGTGATTGTAATGAGGGTCAGTGTAATATTATATAGAGGTTATTGTACAGGGAGGGGGGAGGAGATAAGCTGTGACATCATCTATTGTCAGTAGGATGTAATGATGGGTCAGTGTTTATCAATAGAGTTCATTGTACTAGGGAGGGGTAGGAGATAAGCGTGGTGACATCATCTATGGCAGTAGTGTGATGTAATGATGGGTCAGTTGTAATATTATATAGAGGTCATTGTACAGGGGAGGGGGGAGATAAGCTGGACATCATCTATTGTCAGTAGTGATGAATGATGGGTCAGTGTATCTATAAGAGGTCATTGTACAGGGAGGGGAGGAGATAAGCGATGAATCCTATTGTCAGTAGTGAAGTAATGATGGGTCACGTGTATCTACTATAGAGTCATTGTACAGGGAGGGGGAGGAGGATAAGCTGTGACATCATCTATGTCAGTAGTGATGTAATGAGGGTCAGTGTACTATATAGAGGTCATTGTACAGGGAGGAGGAGGAGGAGATAACTGTACATCTCTATTGTCAGTAGTGATTGTAATGATGGGTCAGGTTTATCTATATAGAGTTCATGTACAGGGAGGGGAGGAGATCGCTGTGACATTATCTATGTCAGTAGTGTGTAATGATGGGTCAGTGTATCTATAGAGGTCATGTTAACAGGGAGGGGGAGGAGATAAGCTGTGACATCATCTATTGCCAGTAGTGATGTAATGATGGGTCAGTGTTATCTATATAGAGGTCATTGTACAGGGAGGGGGAGGAGATAAGCTGTGACATCATCTATTGTCAGTAGTGATGGGTCAATGTTATCTATATAGAGGTCATTGTACAGGGATCACACAGGAAGTATTACGGTAAGCAGAGATCTAGAAAACCAGGAGGAATTGATGCATAAATATTGTATAGCTTTGTACTACCTACCTCCCAACTTTTGGGCAAGAGAAAGAGGGACAAAATCCCCTCCCCCTTTTTCTAAACCACACCCATTGTACCACCCACAAGCATAGTACAGTATCCACCTTGATGGTCCCCACATAGTATAATGCCCGTTACTTTGGTCACCTCCCCCCATTGACCCGTATAATACCCCCCAATACAACTCTGCAACATATAAAAGCCCTCTATTATTTATCTCCCCAAACTTACACATAATCCTATCTGTACTCCTACCCCTTCTCACATGGTGTGGCCTCCTGTGCTCCATCCTCCTCCTGTGGCCATCCTGTCCTCTATCCTCCTCCTGTGGCCTCCTGCCCTCTATCCCCCTACTAGCCTACAGCCCCCTGTCCCTTACCTCGTTCCCCCCTGCCAATAAACCACCCCAATAAACAGTGATTAATTATTTTTGTTGGCATTTTGAGGTCACATGACTGATTGGAATGTGGGTTCCCTCCTGTCACCCATGGTAACCCCGGAACTCCCCTGATTATGATGCGGCCGTGTTCTAAGGACTCTCTGCAGGTTCTCCATCATGGTCGGCCATTTCTCCTGGATCGGGGCTGTTGTGTTGTGATCCGGCATGGCTTCCCCCCCCCTCCAGAAATGACTGCTACCATGTCATCGAGGAACTGGGGAAAGGGACGTTTGGAAAAGTACTAAAAGCCCAGAGAATAGAAACAGGAGAACTGGTGGCCATCAAGATCATGAAGAATAACGACACGAGGAGCCGCGTGATCACCAACGAGCTCAAGATACTTCATGTGATCAGGCAGATCGACCCAGACGCCTCTCATCTCGTACGTTTCTATGAACATTTCCAAGTCCTGGATCACTTTTGTTTGGTCTTTGAGCTTCTGCAGCAGAACTTGTACGAATACCAGAGGGAGATTGGATTCGATCCGATTCCCTTACGACACATCAGAACCATCACCGCTCAGGTACTAGAGGCCCTGTCCAAGTTAAAAGAGCTTTCCATTATCCACTCAGACCTGAAGCCGGAGAATATAGTACTAGTAGATCACCTACAATATCCATTTAGAGTGAAAGTCATTGATTTTGGGTCGGCCAGCATTTTATCTGAGGTGAAACACGTGAGGGAACCCTACATACAATCGCGCTTCTACAGAGCTCCGGAAATCCTTCTTGGTTTGCCTTTCTCGGAGAAGTTGGATATGTGGTCTCTGGGTTGTATTATTGCTGAGCTCCACTTTGGTTCTCCCCTTTACCCTGGAAATAATGAATACGACCAGATTAGATACATATGTGATACCCTCGGGATGCCGGACAACTATCTCCTGAATGCGGCACGGAAAGCCCTCTGGTTCTTCCAGTACAAGGTGGACGCCCAAAGACAAATCCAATGGAGCATGAAAGCCGAAGGAGAACATCAGAATGTGAAAACTATTGAAAGACGGAAATATGTGTTGAGATCCCTCGAGCAGATAGAACTAATGTACAGAACCAGAACCTGTTACCCACAGACGGAAGTCCTGGCTGAACACTCGGACCTGAAGAACATGGTGGAGCTCATGAAGATGATGCTGACCTGGGACTCCAACAAGAGGATAAGTCCCGATACAGCGCTGAAGCATCCATTCATTTCTCTCCAGCATATGAAGACTCATTATAGGAGCACAAGATACTATTTGCTGTCACAGCAGAACCGCTATGGTACCACCCGACCAGAGCCACCGGGGTGCTGCCGTGGTTTATGCTCCCCCAGTTATTACAAAGACCAGATAATGAATGACATTACTGATGGAGAGGAGGTAGAAAGATGGATTGAGGAGATGACTGGTCTCCTAGTTGAAGACTATGCTGAAGGAGGTCTCTACAATATGACCGGCCAAGCTTCTCACCACCAGAAGACAAGGGACGCTCCACATGATGCATCAGGTCACAGCAATCCTCTTCTTCCAGAGTCGGGGGATGAGATTGGAGCCGCCCTGCTGGATAATCATCATGACCTGAAAGCTGATCGGCCGCCCCAGTCCTCCAGGTTCTCACGTCCATCTCCAAGCAAATCCAACGCAGAGGAGAAGACAACCAATAGGAAACCAGAGGTGCGTGTGACCTGCTGAGTGATGTGTTACATGTGTATCCAGGGAGTTATTGTCATCTTCCCTTAGGATTGGGGATCAGTGAAGGTACCAGAGTGACTGGAGTGCTGCGGCCTCTTTACAGTCTGCACAGCGCCTCACATAGTGTAGTGGTTGCGTTTGGTATTGCAATTCATCCCACATTCACTTTAATAGGACGGAGCTAATAACGGGTCATGTGACCACCAGACCCAACATCACAGATTCTGCAAATTATCTTAACAATGGTTCTGTAGTCCCTGAGAGTCGTCCTAGGACATCTCCAGTGTCCCAGCTGAGCTACCAGTAGATGACTCTTCATTAAAGGGTTACATTTTGTACAGGTCCAGGGCAGTTTTTTGAGGGAACCCTCACCCAAGGGGCTTATATTTATTGTATCTGCAAAGCAGCAGGAACTTGTTCAATGCAGAGGAAATAAACACATTCAGATTTATCCCCTTAAGTGACATATAATATAATTTTGGTGACAGTCAAACCTGGTGCTGGGGATAGAGGAGAAATGTAGAGGAATTTGATTAACAATCAATATGTAACCTACAGGTCCAAACCCAACAACAGAGGACAGCGCCACCAGTGGACAGAGTCTGCCACAGCATGGAGGGGGAGAAGACTGACACTGAAACCTGTTTGGAGCGTCTGTGGTTCTGCGTATCACACAACGCGCCGCCTTACAGACCGTATCGCCAAGTAAACCACATGACCTCATAGAGGAGCCGCCCCGAATCTGCTGGACTTCACAATCCTAACCAGAAAATGTAAGATTTATGTAACAAGGGTCAGAATATTCCTATTTTGTGTAAATTAAAAGAACACAAAGCACAAATAACTACGAGGTTTCCTGGTTATTATTATATTGTATGGACTTATTTTCTGGTATTGAAGAGGTTGTTCCATTTAAGACACAAGAGAAGTGTCTGAGCGCTGGGACCCCGAGTACTGGGACCACCGGTGATCGCTAGAATGGGGGCTACCTCCAATAATGTGCACCATCTGGTAGCGCATCCAATATGGCGGCTATTCCATGTGTCCCAGTGATCGGACCCCCAGAAATCAAACATTCCCCTATCCTATCAATTAGGGTCACTTACTGTCTCCTTTACACACAAGACGACTTACAATTTGTATTCTTTATTGAAGTAATTTGTACCTCCACCTCCCCAGTACATGGAGTGACACCGGCGCGGCCGCAGCACAGTTATTCCAGCATCAATGAATTAATCCATTTGTTCCCCATAAAAAGTCCCATATTCACATTGGGGGATATTTATCAGGACCTCTACGGACCGCCAGTGGCGCAGAGGCCCAGAAATAAATCGCAAATGCTAGCTTTTGCGATTATTTTCCCCAATCCGCCACCTTCACGCCAGTGGGCGTGAAGGGACGAGGGGGCGTGGCCGGCCGAGCGGAGGGCGCGTCCGGCCGGGAGTGGGCCGACGCAGGAAGTTACTGTCCCCGCGCCTGCGCACTCGC
Source organism: Engystomops pustulosus (assembly GCA_019512145.1). NCBI lineage: Eukaryota > Metazoa > Chordata > Amphibia > Anura > Leptodactylidae > Engystomops > Engystomops pustulosus. The sequence goes on from WNYA01000023.1 coordinate 237,283, forward strand.
TGCTGCCGGCGACTTTTCATACGTGAAAAGTCGCCGGCTGCGTAGGGCCTGGCGTAGGATAAACGCTGCGCTGCTGGCAGCACAATACATCAAGAGGCTGCGTATGATAAATATCCCCCATTGAGTTGAGAAGTTTCCAGCAGGTTGGAGGTGAAGTATATTTGTTCTTGCAGTCCCTACGGGACCCCACAGGCTCCCGCCCCGGGTATAAGAAGGTGCTGACCTTGCATCGGTAACAGAAAAAAATCCTCAAAGTGCAAATGGAAGCCAGTAGTAACAGCTAGAGATCCTTGTGCTCGCTTTTTGATCTGTAGTTTGGGTTGAAGCCCCTTATTGTATTTCTTCGCCTCCACAATGTCAGGAGTCTCTGATGCAAGGATCCTCCTAGAAGATGCACTTTTCCTTGTAGGAGGTCAGAGAGTGGAATGAATGGCTGTAGTCGGAGGTCCAGTCTCTCAAGAACACGGCCTCCAGTTGTTTCTGCAGGGAGTTTGTGGCGTTGGCCGTGCCGGTCTGATTCACCACGATTGCGGATCCGGCCGTACGGATGAAGTAATCTCCAGCCCAGTTGGAGGTCCCTAAAAAGAACACAAAGTCAGTAATGGGTCAAAAACTGAAAACACAATTGCAATCCAGGAATTACAGAAAGAAGAAAACACTCCTGGGCCTTGTGTCCGGGTTTAAACATAAAACAGGAAATGCTAGAAAAAATTTCATACCCTACATGACAAAGGAAATCTACCACCAGGATGAAGCATTATAAACCATTCACACTTACACGCTGGTGTGTGCCCCCTCTGGGGCTCCAGACTCAATTAGCAGCTATGGTACCCGGAGCCCCTGGGGCTCATTTCCATGTAAAATACAAGGGCATAAGAAACTGAAAGAAAAGCAGATCCTACCAGATGCACCAGCATGTAAGTGTGCTTGGTTTACAATCCTTCATCCTGGTGGTACATTTCCTTTAAGTTATGTTATTTAATGCATGCTGCTATATACTTGCCTATATACGCCACTCTGTCCGTCACCATATACTTGTTGTGATTCACACGGGCAAAGGGGATGTGTTTCTGCTCCTCAGATGCTGGAACTACAAAGATTTTCTGCTCAGGAAAGAGAAAAAAGGGGATAAATAAATGCATTTTTTTCCCGTAATTATATGCAAACTTGCATTTGGCTTGTAGAAATTTTTATAATATCTGGAATCAGCAACCTCATAAAAACCCATAAACTATTATGCGGTTTACAAAAGACATGTCTGTCCAAATCAGTTGGTGGAAATGCCCTCTAAGGGCTAAAGCACATGGTTGTTCTGTTACTCACAGACTGCACGGTGGCAGATTTCACAGAGAAACCACAGCTCCGAGGATGGGGATATTCATTGATATATGATGCATGTAACACAGCATGCAAATGTGAGGGGACTCCTTGCATAATATATCCCTATGATGCATGGAGTCCCATCCTCTGCACACTGGTTGGTCCGTGAACTACGAACATGCATGTTTTTTTGTGACCAGACAGTGTGGCAGCGATGCAGTGATCGTATGAATGAGTCCTCCCTGCAACACTACGTGGCCATTGGGCCACCGCCACACGTGGTTGTCATCCTATCGACTTTTCTGCTGAATTATCTAAAGATTAGCTCCAGGACTGGTTGCCTTACCTGGAAGGTATACACGCGGACACATACTGTGGCCACAGATACAATATTATCTTCTAGGATGTGGGTGCAGATTATGAAGTGTAATACACTGGGACTGAAGTGACTGTGATTCAGGAAACAGCAATAAAGACAAAGCATTTGTTTCCTGCGCAGACATTGTTGCTCAGTGCGGAAAATAACATAATGGTCGTGATACTTTCCTTGTGCCGCATCACCGATTTTTGAATGTGTTTTTTTTTTACACTGAAGTCTATGGGAGCGTGAAAATCTTCAACAAATCTGCATCAAATCTGCACCAGGAGGCAGCGTGTGCAGCCTAAAGGAATCAGGAGGACGCAGGGAACACCTACCACCTCTATGTCGTAGTGGGACTTGTTGCTCTGCAGGGCAGCGAGGGACTGCAGGAAGGGGAACATATTGGGCTTAGTATTTCCCCAGCAGCTGATAAGGAGTCGGACGGTCACATGTCTCTCGTACACGGCTTTTCTCAGATGATTGTCTATCGCTGGCCAGTACCTGCAAACACAAGGAAGCGGGAGAGGAGAGGAAGTGAACCGTAGGGGACCAGGAAAGTGGGATGTAGCAGAGCCAGGGCCGGCATTAGGGGGCGGCAAACTGGGCATTTGCCCTGGGTCCCCCGTCTTGAAGGGGCCCCCTGCATGTGGGCAGAGGATGTATTGCTCTTTTAATACCCCTATATATCTCCTGTCTATACATCTCCTATAAAGTGTCTATTTCCTATCTATACATCTTCTATGATCTATTTATCAATCTTCATCTCTCTTCTACTAAATCCATCTATAATCTACTTTATATTTCTGCATCTATGAATCTATCATCTATCTATACATTTGTATCATCTTTCATATTTATCTTCTATCATCAATCTCCCTGTCATCTCCTATAAAGTTCTCCTACAGTCCCATATTACAGACACTTACCTACTCTGTGTGTAACTACAATAACAGTGTTATTGTTATTTATTGTTCATAAAATAGTTATATTTTGGGGCCCCACTTTTAGTTTTGCCCAGGGCCCCACTTCAGCCATGAGTAGAAGCAGCTGAACAGCACAGAAATATCACAATTTTTAAAAGGGGTTGGCCACTTCTCAATTCTCTTCCATTAGACAGGTCTCTGTGTAATATATATATATAATGTACCTGTGTCTTTGCCTCCTTTCAGAGCTTCACTGTTCTCATCATTTTGCCCTCTCCATATATATATATAAAACTTCCTTTCTACTCCTTCAGTCTGTCCTAATGGCGTCTCCCACTGTGCCTCTATCACTCATAGTTTGTCCTCACTGACAGACACAGGGAGAGGGGAGGGAGCAGGACAAGTCATAACTCTCCTCCTGCAGCTCCTCCTACTCAGCAGAGCTCAGACGTGTAATCAAATCCTGGAAAAGCTACAGAGAGCACTAAAGTAAGTAGCAGGACTGCTGAATCACTTGATGAACATTCGGAGATTATTATTAAAAAGGCAGTAAAAGTGCATGGGCAACTTATGTAAAAAGGGTGGCCAACGCCTTTAATGTGATGCTACAGATCTACCTACGAGTCCTGGCTGATCCTAAACACTTCCATTCCATGTATCATCTCCATTACCTCCGTGGTTTAGAGAACTCCTCTGTGGGTGTGTAGTCCATGACAGAGATGTACACAAACTTCTTGGCGTCATCTATAACACTGAGGATGGAGTCTATATCATCGGTTCTCCCCTTGGCAGTCAGTGGCGGGGGTGAGCTCTGATATAACAGAAGAGGGGACAGTACTGAGCATGTGCGGCCATGTCCTAATACTCCGGATGTGATGGCTGATACTTACAGACAGATACACCAGGGACGCCGTGCTGTTCAGAGACACTTCCAGTGGAGTTTCTTTGTTGTAAGTGGTGGAGAACGTGTCCGGCCACGGGGAAGGGATAGTCGCATTGTCCTGACCGAGTACCCAATAAGCATCAAAGATTTTACCCAAATCTTGGGCCAGACAAGTGCAGTTATAGACCGCGGTGCCCAATTCTTTCACCTAAAAGCAAAGTAGAACAAATAAGACGACACGAAAGACGCCCAAATCTCACCATAAGATGGAAATCGGGGAATTACCTGCGTCAGTGACCTCCAGTCCATGTTGGCGCTGCCGATATATATGTGTTTGCCATCCACCACCCAGAATTTGGTGTGCAGCACGCCACTGGTTAAGTGTGGCAGATTTACAACCCGGACCTCAGCTCCTAGAACAGGACACGGACAAGAGAAGTCAGGGATGTGCATTTATAGTTTTTTTATGCCATAGACTTTAAACCATACAAACTGTCTTAAAGTAAATCTTTACCATGCAAAGCTGTACACCGAGTTGGGTAATGGCCTCGGATGAACTGTGTTAGCCTACATTTGTGTGTTAGTAGCAGCAGGATTGTCAAAATGCATTTATATTCCAGGATTGTAGCTGGACTTCAAGCTCTCTGGTGTGCCAGATCTCTAATGTACTGCTGCAATATTCAAACAGAAGCCAGCTACAGCCGTGCAGCAGTACAGTGAAGAGCTGTCACACACCAGTGCACCAGAGTCCAGCTACATTCCTGGAATATAAATGCATGGCTACAGCTTAATATGGTCAGAACTGCAGATTCTATTTAGCAAAAGGTGGAGTAAAAGGTGTTGTAATATCCCAAGATATCTCAAGGGGAGGCAGAAGGAAACCAGTCACAGATGTGATCTAGATTTTTGGTTGCCTTAAAGGGCATCTACCACCAGGATGGAGGACTGCGGGTCTGTTAATAGAGCCTGAAGCCACTGAGGCTCATTTGCATGCAATCTTTCATCCTGGTGGTAGATGGTCTTTAACATTATTCCTATTTATATTATCACAGACTCCTGCGGGTCCTCACCGCTGTCTCTGAGGGCATCGATGTCGGCGTCTTTTGCCTTGGATCCTGAAGGATTGACAGCAACTCTTAGACGGACCCCTCGCTGCTTTAATTTCATCATTTCTTGTAGGATTTCTTCCCCCTGTAAAACACATAGGACTTTAGCCTCTTCATCTAGCAGTGACTATTTAGAGGAGCAAAGGATGAGAACGTGTGAGCTGTGACGTATCTGTGCATGACATGTCAGGACATGATAAGGTTTGTAGTTCTTATTCTGCACATTGTTGCAGTCTTTCCAGGCTCCTTTAAGACAAGATCTCCACTTACCCTAAGAAAGTGACATCATCCTTGACACACGACAATATTGAGAAATGATAACACAAAGAAAGGAAGTTTTGTAAGTCTTATAATGAAGGGTCACCTGACTGGCGGAGGAATGATTGGTGTGGGTGTCCTTATTCGTCAGAGTCCAGTAGAACGAGGCAATGTCCACGCTGCTCTGGGCTTGGCTCAGGAGCCTCTTCCAGCTCTGATATACGGACGGATTGATGGTGGCGTTTGAGGAATACTCCAACCCTTCAGGAATGCTTTCTACTAGGACCAAACTAATGGAGATGATAGGAGTTATAGTCATCCCAGCATAGCCAGTCTACAGCATCTACACACTGAAATCTTTTCCGCTATTTATATAGCGCACACAGATTCCGCAGCGTTGCACGAAGCTTGTCAAATCGGTCCCTGTCCCCAATGGGGCTCACAATCTAATCAACCTACCAGTATGTTTTTGGAGTGTGGGAGGAAACCGGAGTACCTGGAGGAAACCCATGCAAACACGGAGAGAACATACAAACTCTTTGCAGATGTTGGGACTAGAACCCAGGACTCCAGCCTGGCCGAACAAATCTTAAAGAACCCCATAAATATTACAAAATATATTAAAAACCCAGTGATTTCAGGGGATTTAAATTGCCAGATCTTTAATGTTCCCCCATATAATGCACGTGTATTTCTCATCAGAGCTGAGAGTGCATGTGTATTGGGACTTGGGGGAGATAGTGGTCGACATGTCAATCCTCATCTTTAGGCCTGAGCCAAACTTCTTGAGCTACAACCTCAGGTCCATATAAATGCACTTCGGTAGGTGCAATCGTTTGGACGGCCGAAGCAGCTTGTGATAATGTACTTGCCCTATGGGACATAAAGCCAGAAGGGGAGAGGCCAGCGTGACTGTTCTCCGCCCACATGACTCCTTACATATCCAGTATTGCAGGATCCGTTCCTGTGTAATGCAGAATCTCTCAGAATATACAAGGACATCGCTGTGATCCTGACAATTCCTGCCTAAATCCTCATCACAGTAGTCAGTGTAACTCAACTGTTAGGTTGTGAGTTTTGGGCTTCAACATACCTATACTATATTATTGTCTGCCTCACCTGCAGGGGTCGCTACAGCTGTTATCCGGACTGACCGACTTCTCCGTTGAGCTTGTACAGAGCAGCGGGAAGAGCAGAAGCTGCGCGGCCATGAGACAGAAGAGCACAGTGACCAGGATGGCGATGACCAACGCGCACTGGTAGTACTGAAACACATCAATATCATCCGCTGTAAGACACGGTACGATATACGAGGCGGCCGAATACACAGATATCATCAGGGATGTAACCAATTCTCATCTTCCTTGTCCGTTATGATCGTCCTAATATAACGTCTACTGATGCTGATCATAAGCCGGCTGCAGAACAATGTGTGCAGCCCATGGAAACCGACCAGTGTGCTTGTACCAGCTCACATACTGAACGCACTGCACAGGACGGGTCCGTGGTGCTCAGAAATTCATATATATGGTTTCATTATTCGGCCTTTGGAAATGGATCCAAATGTTGGTCCAATGCCACAGACTGAACGCAGAGGACGGGAGTCCTTGCATCATACACAACTATAATGCAAGGACTCCCTTTCTGACAAACGGCAGTGCTGACATTGTAAGGACTGTAAAAATCCCTGCGGCAACAGACGAAGTCCTTGCATCATATTTCTGTGTAATTTAAGGGCTCCTGTCCTCTGCGTTCAGTCTGTGGCATTGGACCAACATTTGGGTCCATTTCCACAGGCCGAACAATGAAGCCGTGTGTATGAATTTCTGAGCACCACGGACCCAATAGTGAGGTTTAAAAGGATCAGCGCTTTTTGCATAGCTAAAGCAGTATACGTTTTGGGAGTGGACCTACCCTGCGAGCGTTGTTCTGTAAGCGGCCCATGTATACGACATGATCTTCTATCCCCTCTGGTGAGGAAATCTGAGGAGGAGACACAATAACAGAAGATTTAAAGACAGCAATCCGGGGTCCGAGCCTCCAAATGTGATAATTTGCCTCTTGTGATGATATATTGTGTGGAGTGCACAGCATACTACAGGCCGCAACTAATGGTCATCTCAGCTGTTTGTGTAGTGAACCAGTCCTTATAATGTCTTACATGCAGTCAACTCCTGTAAAGATGTTGTAGGGATAGTGGATAATAATCTAATCAGTGGAGGAGTAACTTAAGCATGTATCTTGCAGCTCCAGAAATTGCTGAGCACAGCGCCCAGATATATCCAGCACTTTCACTGAGGGGATGGGAGCACCGGAGGTCCCGGGACTTGGGTAGAGCAGAGTGGAGCGTCAGTGTGTGTGATGGACCTGCAGCTTCATCAGTCAGCAAGAACTGGACCCCCTGGTGGTCCATCTCATGATCGATGCAGGTCCCAGAAGTCAGGATCACACAGATCTTGTGGATAAGGGGTAACAAGCAAACAAGATACAACACCTTTAAAACCACTCACTTTTATACAACCTTTCGTGTTACTCCAATGCACTTCAAAAAATTTTATTAAAAAAAAAGCAGTGTAGATCAGGGGTCTCTTACTGTCTGGATTTGGCAATGGACGGGAGGAAAAGGGGGTCATTCAGTTAATCAGTGAAACCCTCCCTCTTGTGATATACAAATATTCCATGAATGTCCATTGGTGAAGAAGGATTTCTAATAATAATCACTCACCGGTTTGTAGACCACTTTTGGTTTCATCGTTTCTTCAGATACGAGACGTCACAAGGTCCTGGGGAGACAGAAGCCGAGTAAAAACCCTTCTCACAGTCCAAGTAGTTATAATGAGAAGGGAGATGGGGCTGCAGAATAACTGGGACTCAGCCTCCTCCCTAGGTCAGGGCTGATGAGCAGCGATGTCACGTGTCATGTATCAGATATTATGCATCATGTATAAGTTATTATGTGTCACGTATAGTTGTGGTCACCAGTTCTGCGGCTCCTGGTCACACTTGTTCTTCTCCTTCCTCTTAATGTGTCTGTTGTTTTCGGAGCCCGGGCACCAGACGCTCGCATATTGCACATTTACATCCCGCGTTAGAGGCTCCGGCTGTGTAATCAAGTTTCAGACAGAAGTCCGGCATGTGACTGGTGACCATTACACAAATCCCTGATCTGACTTGTAGTAGTCGGCAGCTTTTTGTCAATGACAGCCCTCACATGACAAACCCGTCACCAGCGGATGGGGGATGGATGAAAAAAGCTACAGAAATAGCCATGTACTGCAAGGGCGGTGTGAATGCCCCCCAATATCTCTGGCCACAGCCCAGGAAGACAATCATATAAAAGTGTATACAATCCCAGGAGGGGCAAAAGGACTATTAACTTCCAGCGGGTGAATAGGGGCCAAATATTCACCCTATACACCCATGTAGGACGTCTCTGAGAATCTCCTGCCTTCTATAACACCGCCATCTCACAACCCCAGACAACCTACTCTGTCCTCCAGCACCTCCACTTACCTCTCTCATCTCTGTTGGGGACTTCGCTTCACACTTCAAATCTTCCAGTAGACGTGCACCTGTCACCCCCATCCTGAAGAAGCCTCTCTGGACCCATCGCTCTCTCTCACTACCTCCATTCGCCTCAAACCCCTGGAACAACATGTCCATCTGGAACCATCTTCCTACCTTTCCTCCAACCTGTTCCCAACCCAATCATTTGGCTCAGACTTGCCCTGACCAGACCCGGTCTCCAATGATCTACTGGCTCCCAAGGCAAAACATCACGACTCTGATCTCCATGATCCGTCCTCTGCCTTTCCCACCAGTGATAATCCTCTCCTGCTGCAGACACCATGTTCTCTTTACAATTCAGTTGTCCCTGGACCTGACCGTAAACTCCTCACTATGATGGGACAGATTCCCATTGCAGGTCCTGGTTCTGTATCAGCCCACTTATACACTGTTCTCAGTAGCATGGAGAGTATGTCATTGTGTCTTATATCCATCTCATCTTTCTTTTTCTATGTGTCAGATACTAGTAGAATCTTTAGAAGGTAAATGAAAGTGTAAATAAACCCTGGACCTTGATAATCTAAGCACATTGTCAGCACACAGCATCTCACAGCACAGAGGAATCATGAAGTGTCTGCTCAGAGAGTCCCTGCTCACACCCTGGAGTCTTACACTGACCATCAATGAGTGATAGGAGCTAAACCACCAATAACACTGTAAAGTAATGGGATACAAATGATCTTTACACATCATATTTAAGCCATGAATGTTGTCCCAATCAATTAACTAAATGCCCTGAGCCTCGGCATCATCAGGCTGTGATAGTGTAAGTGTCGGGTCACTCATCCCCCATGTAATTGCAGTCCATATGAGTGAATGCAGCCTTGTGCTGTACAGACTGACCAATGCCATGCTGGTGCCCAATGTAGGGGGGTCAGGGTTTAGTGGGCACTGACCCAGATGAAGCAGTTTTTTGTAGTAAGTTATTTAATTCTGCAATGACTAAGATATTCCAGCTCTGACCATTCAGGATCCGCTGCATTCTCTCGCCTTAGATACACAGATGCACTTGCTCAAGTAACCACGGATCACATGACACGGAGCCCAAGCCGTTCCCTCTGTCACATGCCACTTGTGCCCAAGGACAACGACCTACATTTTCCGTGTGTGATTCATCTGGGTGAGGTTTGTTTTCCAAGATGCAGGATAATAGTAGTAATATCATAGGTGAATGCGCCCGGCTACAAGCGTCACATGGAGGCAGCGCAGCAGTGTGCACCACAATCGCAGCACAGACACTTCTTATACCTAGAAGAACGTGCACAGTCCGACAACAGTGCAGCGTGCGACCCTTAGTAAATGAGCCCCCGTGTGTCTACTTTTTGGGTTATCTTTTTAAGGTTTTGAGCATGCGAATGCGTTTTGTCTGAAACGTCATCCAAAAGTCTCAAATGTTTATTTGCACAAACTAATTTGTGACTTTTTACAAACAACTGTGCGGAAAAAATTGATGACATTTTTCGACGATTACATCTGGATAAGATCGACGCAGCCGGTAAAACTCTGTTGTGCCAAACTTTGCTAAACGGGTGTAACAGTTTCAAATGTTGACGAAATTACATTCAAAAAAAAAAAAAACAAAAAAAACAAAAAATAAGGGGCAGATTTACTTACCCGTCCATTCGCGCTCCAGCGGCGTTCTCTCGGTGGATTCGGGTCTTCGCGATTCACTAAGGCAGTTCCTCCGACGTCCACCAGATGTCGCTGCTGCTCTGAAGAGCATCAGAACGCACTGGAGTTCACCGAGCCATCGTGGGCGAAGGTAAGCGCGTGCCGAGCGACACTTTTTTTTTTTTTAAATGCACCGGTTTGTCCGAATCCTTCAGGTTTTTTTTTACGGCCATGCCCCCCGATTTCCGTCGCGTGCATGCCGGCACCGATGCGCCACAATACGATCGCGTGCGCCGAAATCCCGGGAAAAATCAGCAGAAAATGGAAAAGTTCGGTTAACACGTCGCAAAAACGCGAATCGGCCCCTTAGTAAATGATCCCCAAAGAGTTTGAGCAAAGACCCACGACGTGTGAATGTGACCTCCGTATTCTCAGGTTCAATTAGTCAATGTTCTGTGTGTACAACAATCTGCAGAGGTTCCGGGAACTGAAGATAAAGTAGTCAGACTGCAGCAAGGAAAATACAATAAACACCCGACCCGCATGCAGTCACCTGACAGAACACGACGAAGAAAAATCCAACCTCCGTCAACAACATCTCCAGAGACGACGTCTATGCTCCACAACCCTACAGCCCTGGCTGCGATCACATGTCACATCTTCATTGCGTTTTACACTGCTTTTAAACATTTGTGTTTACAAAAACGTAATGTTAACACATGCAATAACATCTGTGATTTGTTAACATCAGTGTTAATGTGTTGTTAAACCAATTTTTTTAATGAAAATGTTAACAGCAATGTAATTAGGTAAATCTCTTCTCCTCCGCGGTTGTATTGCGTATTAAAATGCGATGTAAATGTAATCCTGTTTTCATGGATCCCCTGTGTTGTCCATGGGGAAATATTTTATCCTCCCCAAGTGTAATTATTTGCACCTCTCAAAACGAGACACAGTGGGCCACGATCACACACTGTTCACACGTTGCGTTTTTGTTGCATTCCAAAGGCTTCAGCCTTGATCACATGCCCGGGTTACGTTTCCATTGCAGTTGCTAAAACGCACTGTAACCTCAGCATGTGATCAAGGCTGAAGCCTTTGGAATGCAACAAAAAAAAAAAGTGACGCACTGCATCGTGTGAACACGCCCCGAGTATGGGTGATGGCACACGTGGCGTTTGGAACCCGTTTTTGGCCCGTTTTTAAGCAGGCCGTTACAAAATGCATCCGTTTTTGACCAGTTTTAATTAATATAATTGGTCAAACGCATGCATTTTTTTAACGGACTGTTTAAAAACGGGTTCAAAACGCCACGTGTGCCATCACCCTATTGGTCCGTTTTTAAACATCCGTTTTCAGTCCGTTTTTGGCCGTTTACCATGCGTTTGGCTGCTTACAACCTGTTTATCTATTAAGATAATTGGGAAAAACTGACTAAAAACGGACCAAAAACGCCACGCGTGCCATCACCCTATGTCTTGTGCTTCAATTTAGAAGCTTCTCCCAATAGCAGATGTGTTTAGACCTAAACATAAAAGTGATTGGGAGAAACTGCTCCTATTGTGCTACAATTGTGTTGAAATGCAACGTGTGAACACAACCCTCAGGGCTTATTTACATGCGTTTGCCATACAAGATATTTATGGATTGTATCCGGACCCATTGTTCCCCATGTGCCAAAGACGACAATAAAATCTTTGGGAGTAAATACATTTTTATAAGAAACCGTTCAGTAAATATTAATGTACATTCTGCGGCTGTCAAACAAAATAAAACAGTAACCTTCAATGTTTTCCTCCTTACAATGGATTGTAAGCTCTTGTGGACAGCGCTCCCTGTTTATTGGGTTTGTTGTTATAACCTGACACTTTTATGGCGCAGTATAACGCTTATTCTATCCATCTCTATAGATCTGCTGTAGTTCCTCATCGGGCGCAGATAACGGTCTGCAGGGACCGCAGTTAGGGAAGATGATACTAGTGACAGCCGGGACATCACTGGGGACACAGTATCCCAGGCATCTGCTTGTTTCATGCCGAGATCTAACAAAGTTTCCGTCTTATGAAACAAAGTAACAGAAAAGTAACAAACAGGAGAGTAAGAGGAAGGTACAAAGCGGTGGCAACCTACCGGCAGCTCAGCAGTCAGTGGCCTCCTCCAGGCTCATCTGTGGAATACAAAGCAGCTGCCCCCTGCTCAGGCCGGGTGCACACAGAGGGGCAGGGATTTCTGGGTCACACAATTGGGAGGGCCCGGGTGCTGTTTGGCTTCCTGGAGTGGGAGGGGTTATCCCCGGCCGGTGTCACGCGTCACACAACAAGCTGCAGAGAAAGAAGCAGACGAGTCACTGCAGCTGCTGCCTCTATTCTATGGGACAAAGACCTAAGCTTGGACCCAGCGGCTCCTTGCATCATGTAGAACTATGATGGCCGGAGCCCCGTTCCATCTCACTGATCATGCTGTCAAATGTGGCCAACATATGGTTTGCACGCGATTATCTAAAAGCAATGGCCTCCTGTCTCATCAGTGACAAAGAAAGTCAGACTACGTGCACACACCTCCTTATACAAGAGACATTTAAAGGGAACCTGTCACCAGCTTTTACCCCACTAAACTTAGGCCGGGTATAAAATGTCCTTTCTAGAATTCCCTCTTATGGGAAACCTCTCACATCTACATATATAAAAAAAAACTCCTCCAAAATGAGCAAAAAACAGTCATATTTTACCTGAGAGGCTGCAAGGTGAGTGTCTCTTCAGGCACTCTTATCTTCAGTTTTATAGTATTAAAGGTAACAAATCTCATCTCTGAGATCACATCAGGCTTGTGGTTCTGTGATTTACAGAACCAGAGATGCAAGCAGTTAAATAAAGGTGGGAATTTGGACTTTTATCTGCAGCTTGCAATTCCAACTATGCGACCTGAAAGATGAGATTCTTATCTTTGAGAGTGCGGTCACATGCTCAGTTTTTCAAGCCAAAAATCAGGAGTGTGACCGCACCCTAATATAATGTGTTTAGGTACTAAAGAACTGAAAATGGGGGCGTCTGAAGTGACTGCCCCAGGCAGCCTCTAAGCATGACTCGTTTCAGGAAAAATATGTCTCTTCTCAGCTCATTTTCACACAACTTTTTTTTTTTTTTTTACAGGAAAACAGGCAAGATGAGCAGACCTGACGTTCAACTTTGGGTGCACACAGAGGGGCAGGGATTTCTGGGTCACACAATTGGGAGGGCCTGGGTGTTGTTTGGCTTCCTGGAGTAGGAGGGGTTATCCCCGGCCGGTGTCACGCGTCACACAACAAGCTGCAGAGAAGAAACAGACAAGTCACTGCAGCTGCCGCCTCTATTCTATGGCACAAAGACCGAAGCTCTGACCCAGCGGCTCCTTGCATCATGTAGAACTATGATGGCCGGAGCCCCGTTCCTTCACACTGATCATGCTGTCAAATATGGTTTGCACACGATTATCTAAAAGCAATGGCCTCCTGTCTCATCAGTGACAAAGAAATTCAGACTACGTGCACACACTCCTTATACAAGAGACATTTAAAGGGAACCTGTCACCAGCTTTTACCCCACTAAACTAGCAGCCTCCTCAGGCGGGGTATAAAATGTCCTTTCTAGAATTCCCTCTTATGGGAAACCTCTCACATCTACATATATATAAAAAAAAAACTCCCACATAAGTAAAAAATAAGCAGAGTTAAGTTTGGAGGCTGCAAGGTGAGTGTCTCTTCAGGCACTCTTATCTTCAGTTTTATAGTATTAAAGGTAACAAATCTCATCTCTGAGATCACATCAGGCTTGTGGTTCTGTGATTTACAGAACCAGAGATGCAAGCAGTTGAATAAAGGTGGAATTTGGACTTTTATCTGCAGCTTGCAATTCCAACTATGCGACCTGAAAGATGAGATTCTTATCTTTGAGACTCCGGTCACATGCTCAGTTTTTCAAGCCAAAAATCAGGAGTGTGACCGCACCCTAATATAATGTGTTTAGGTACTAAAGAACTGAAAATGGGGGCGTCTGAAGTGACTGCCCCAGGCAGCCTCTAAGCATGACTCGTTTCAGGAAAAATATGTCTCTTCTCAGCTCATTTTCACACTTTCAAAACTTTTTTTTTTTTTTTTTACAGGAAAACAGGCGAGATGAGCAGACCTGACGTTCAACTTTGGGGGGGTGGGGGCCCCTGAATTATGATGCGGGGGCCGTGTTCTAAAATAAAGAGGGGGGTAAGGCCTCTGCAGGTGTTCTCCATCATGAAGCAGATCCGGGTCGGAACCATTTGAGCTCCTTTTCGGGGTGGTCATGTTTTTGAGTTTTGATCCAGGCAGTTGGTTCCCCCCCCTCCAGAAATGACTGCTACCATGTCATTTCGGGAACTGGGGAAAGGGACGTTTGGAAAATTACTAAAGCCCATACAGAATAGAAACATGAAGGACTAGGTGGGCCATCAAAAGGAAATCATACACAGAAAAATAACGCCAGAATGAGCCGCTTGATCACCAACGAGATCAGATACTAATCCATGGATTCCGGCAGCCGACCCAGACGCCTCTCATACTACGTAACTTTCTATGAACCATTATCCACAAGTCCTGGATCAATAGAGGTTTTGGTATGTGTGTAGGATCAGTTTGGTCAAGCGCTCAGCAGAAGCCTGTGGGGTCGAATACCAGAAGGAGAATTGGATTCCGAGAGGAGGGAAGAGGGGAAATCCGATTCCGCTTACGACACAATCATAACATCACCCGCTCAGGTACTAGAGGCACTTTCGCAATTTAAAAGAGCTTTCCACAATCCACGTACAGCACCATGAAGCCGGATAATATAGTACTAGTAGATCACCTACAAGATCCATTTATGGTGAATGATCATGGAGTGTATGTATGGGTGGATGCAGGGCCCAGGCATTTGTATGGAGGTGAGGTGTGAAGACAGCATGTGAGGTGGAACGGCCATAACCAGAACACTCTGCGGCTGTCTTGTACCGGAGAACTACCAGGAAATCCTCGGGTTGCCGTTCTCAGGCGGACGGGTGGAGTGGGGTGTGGGTGGCGTCGGGGTGTGGTTGGGTTTTAGGGTTGCGACGCTCCTCATTCGGGTTCTCCCCTTTACCCTGGGAAAATAAAGAATAATGAACCAGATTAGATACTGACATTAATGTGATACCCTCGAAGGATGCCGAACAACGATCTGCCTAATAATGCGGCGACGAAAGGACCTCTGATTCTTCCAGTACAAGGTGGACGCCCAAAGAAAATCCAATGGACACAAAAAAAGCCGAAGTGAGAAGACATCAGATGAAAAACCTCTTGAAATAAAACGAAATATGTGTTGCCTATCCCTCGAGCAGATGTCTGAACTGTTAATGGGTGGCGAGACACCAGAACGCTGTATTACCCACAGCGGCAAGTCCGGGCGTGTCAAACGCTGGGCGAAAAACCTGAAGACCTGGTGGAGCTCATGAAGAGGATGCTGACCTGGGACTGCCCAACAACGGATAAGTCCCGATACAGCGCTGAAGCATCCATTCATTTTCTCTCCAGCTCTGAAGACCTCATTTAGGAGCACAAATACTATTGCTGGAACCGCAAGACCCGCTATTGGGTACACCAACCGCCACCGACCAGAGCCACCGGGGTGCTGCCGTGGTTTATGCTCCCATTATTACAAATCCCACTAACATGAATGACCATTACTTATTGAAGGAGGTATAACGATGGTGTGAGGTGAGGAGATGACTGTCTCCAGGTTGAAGACTATGCTGACGCAGGTCTCCTACAATATGCACCGTCCAATCTTCTCACCCACCAAAGACAATTGACTCTCCACATGAGGCATCAGTTCCATCATCCTCTTCTTTCCAGGTCGGGGGATGAGATTGGATCCGCCCCTGTTGATATCATCATGACCTGAAAGCTGATCGGCCGCCCGCAGTCCCTCCAGGCTCTCACGTCCATCTCCAACGACATCCAACCGCAGAGAGAAGACCCATAGGACACCAGAGGTGCGTGTGACCTGCTGATGTGTGGTTACATTGTATCCAGGAGGTTATTTCATCTCTTGCCCTTAGGATTGGGGAGCAGTGAATTTACAGAGTGACTGGAGTGCTGCGGCCTCTTTCAGTCTGCACAGCCGCCTCACATGGTTGTAGGGGTTTGCTTGGTATTGCAATTCATCCACATTCACTTTAATAGGACAGCTAAAAACGGTCATTGACCACCAGACCCACTCACACAGATGGTCTGCAAAGTATCAACAAATGGTCTGTAGTCCCTGAGAGATCGTCCTAGACCTAGGACATCCCCAGTGTCCCATCTACCAGGTTTTATGAGGAACACTCCCCCAGGGGGCTTATGTTTATTAGTATCATACTGCAAGCAGCAGGAACTTTTTTCAATGGCAGAGGAAATCACACAAATTCAGATGTATCCCCTGAAGTGACCTGTATACATTTTGGTGACAGTCAACCTGGTGCTGGGATAAAGGGGAAATGTAGAGAATTTGAATTAACAATCAAATATGTAACCTACAGGCCCAAACCCACAACAGAGGACAGCGCCACCAGTGGACAGAGTCTGGCCACAGCTGAGGGGGAGACGACTGACACTGAAAACCTCGGAGCGTCTTGGGGTTCTGCGTATCACACAACGCGCCGCCTTACAGACGTATCGCCAAGTACCCACATGCCCCTCTAGAGGACCTCCCCGAATCTGCTTGGCTCCAATCCTAACGCAAATTTAAGATTTAATGTAACAAGGGTCAGAATTTCCTATTTTTTGGGTGTAAATTAAAAAAACACAAAGCACAAATAACTATCGAGGTTTTCCTGGTTATATTTAATTTGTATGACTTATTTTCTGGGATTGATGAGGGTTGTCCATTTAGACACAAGAGAGTGTCTGAGCGCTGGGAACCCCGGCCCGACGCGGGCTGCCATGGGTGCCGAGTACTGGGGACCACCTGTGATCGTCTAGAATGGTGCGACCTCCAATAATTTCCCCTCTGGTAGCTGCATCCAATATGGCGGCTATTCCATGTGTCCCGTGATCGACCCCCAGAAATCAAACTTCTCCCTATCCTTCAATTCGGGTCACTTACTGTCTCCTTTACCACACAAGACGACTTTAACAATTGTATTCTTATGAAGTAATTTGTACGCCGTCCACCTCCCCCGTAATGGGTGACCGGTAACCCGCGCGGGCCGCACACAGTGTTCCAGCCTCAGCATGAATTAATCCATTGTTCCCCATAAAAAGGCCCCCATATTCACATTGGGGGATATGTAATCAGGACCTCTAACGGACCGCCAGTGGCGCAGAGGCCAGAAATAAATCGAAAATGCTAGTTTTTGCGATTATTTCCCCAATCCGCCACCCTTCACGCCAGTTGTGCCGTGAAGGGGGACGGGGGGGGCGGTGGCGGCCGAGCGTAGGCGGCGGCGACTGGAGTGGGGCCGGCGCCGGGCCGTTACTGTCCCCCCCCCGCGCCTCCACTCGGCGCTAGGCTGCCGCGCTACTTTTCATACGTGAAAAGTCACCGGCTGGCGTCTGTCCTGCGTAGGTAAATTCCCCTCATTGAGTTGAGAATTGTCCAGCAGGTTGGAGGTTGAAGTATATTGTTTCTTGCAGTCCTACTGGACCCCACAGGCTCCCGCCCCCCGGGTAGAAGAAGGTTCTGCCTGCATCGGTAACAGAAAAAAATCCTCAAAGTGCAACTGGAAGCCAGTAGTACCAGCTAGAAAATCCTTGTGCTCGCTGTTTTGATCTGTAGTTTGGGTTAAGCCCCTTATGTATTTCTTATTTCTTCGCCTCCACAAGTCAGGAGTCTCTGATGCAAGGCTCCTCCTCGAATACTGCACTTTTCCTTGTAGGAGGGTCCAGAGAGTGGAAGAATGGCTGTAGTCGGAGGTCCATTCTCTCAAGACCCCGGCCTCCAGTTTGTTGCTGCAGGGAGTGTTGTGGCGTTGCGTGCCGGTCTGATCACCACTATGCGGATCCGGCCGTCGGATGAAGTAATCTCCAGCCCAGTTTTGGTAGGTCCTAAAAGCAACAAAAAGTCGTAAGGGTCAAAAACTGAAAAAAGAATTGCAATCCAGAATTACGAAGAAAAAACACTCCTGGGCCTTGTGTCCGGGTTAAAACTAAAACAGGAAATGCTAGAAAAATCTTCATCATCCCTACATGACAAATGAATGCTACCACCAGGATGAAGCATTATAACATTCACACTTACACGGCTGTGTGTTCCCCCTCTGGGGCGTCCAGACTCAATTTCACTATGGTACCCGGATCCCCTGGTCTCATTTCCATGTAAAATACAAGGGCCTAAGAAACTTAAAGAAAATCAGATCCTACCAGATACACGCACTGTAATTGGTGCTTGGTTTACAATCCTTCATCCTGGGTGGTACATTCCTTTAAGTTCGTTATTAATGCATGCTGCTATAATACTTTCCTATCATCGCACACTCTTTCCGTCACATATATACTTGGTGTGGTCACCGGGGCCAAAGGGATGTGTTGCTCTCTTCCGATGCTGGGAACTACAAAGATTTTCTGCTCAGAAAGAGAAAAATGGGATAATACATGCATATTTTCCGTAATTATATGCAAACTTGCATTTGGCTTTATAAAATTTTTCTACTATCCTGGATCACACCTCATAAAACCCTAAACTATTATGCGGTTTTACAAAAGAACGTGGCGGTCCAATCAGTGGGTGGAAATCCCTCGAAGGCTGAAAAGCACGAGTTGTTTTTCTGGTTTACTCACAACTGCACGGTGGTCAAGATTTCACAGAGCCAACCACAGCTCGCGAGATGGGGATTTCATTAGATATCTATGCATGTAACACAGCATGCATGTGAGGGGACTCCCTTGTTGCATCATATATCGATGGGACGCGGTGGATTCCATCCGCTGCACACGGGTTCTGTCCATAACTACGAACATGCATGTTTTTTTGTGACCATCCAGTGTGGCAGCGATGCAGTGGGGTATTAGTATGAATATCCTCCCTGCACACTGAATCGTTGCCATTGGGCACCGCCACACGTGGTTGTCAATCCTATCGTCGACTTTCTCTGCTGAATTATCTAAAGATTAGCCTCCAGGACTGGTGGTTGCCCTTACCTGGAAGGTATACACCGCGGCCCATACTTGTGGCCTACGATACAATATTATCTTTCTATGATGTTGGGGTGCAGTATTAAGTGTAATACACTGGGACTGAGTGACTGTGCCTTAAAGAACAGCAATAAGACAAGCATTTGTTTCCTGTCGCAGACATTGTTGCTCAGTGCGGAACATAACAGCATGGGGTTCGTGATACTTCCTTGTGCGCATCACCGATTTTTAATGTGTTTTTTTGTACACTGAAGTCTATGGTAGCGTGAAATCTTCACACATCTGCATCAAATCTGCACCAGTCAGCAGCGTGTGCAGCCTCCATGAATCATGATGCGCAGGGAACCCTACACCTCTATGTCGTAGTGGACTTGTTGCCTGCAGGGCAAGCGAGGACTGCAGGAAGGGGACATATTGGGCTTAGTATTTCCCAAGCAGCATGATAATTGAGTCGGACGGTCACCTTCTCTCGTACACGGTTTCTCAGATGTTGTGGTCTATCGCTGGCCAGTTACCTGCAACAAAGGAAGCGGGAGAGAGAGGAAGTGAACCGTAGGGACCAGAAAGTGGTATGTATGGCATAGCCCGGGCCGGCATTCGGGGGGCTTCAAACCTGGGCATTTGCCCTGGTCCCCGTCTTGACAGGGCCCCCTGCATGTGGGCAGAGGATGTATTGCTCTTTGTAATCCCCCCCTTATATCTCCTTTCTATACATCCTCCTATAAAGTGTCCTATTTTCCTATCTATACATCTTCTATATCTCTTATCAATCTTTCATCTCTCTCTACTACTCTCTATAAGCTACTTTATATTTCTGCATCTATGAATCTATCATCTCTCTATGCATTGTACATCTTTGATATTTTCTTCTAACATCAATCTCCCTGTCATCTCCTAATAAAGTTCTCCACAGTCCCATATACCGACCTTACCTCCATCTGTGTTTAACTACATACAGTGTTATGTTATTTATTTTCATAAAAATAGTTAATAATTTTGGGGCCCCACTTTTAGTGTTGCCCAGGCCCCACTTCAGCATGAGTATCAAGGCAGCTGACAGCACAGAAATATCACAATTTTTAAAGGGGTTGCCACTTCTCAATTCTCTTCCCTTACAGTTCCTCTGGTAATAATATATCTAATGGACCTGTTGTCTTTGCCCAAAATCCTTTCAGAGCTTTCATCACTTTTCCTCATCATGTTGCCCTCTCCATAATATATATATAAAACTTTCCTTTTCCTTCTACTGTCCTTCAGTCTTCCCTAATGCGTCTCCCACTGTGCGCTCTATCACTCATAAGTTGTCCTCACTCTGACGACACAGGGAAGGGGAGGGAGCAGGATAAAGTCAAGCTCTTCCTCCTGCAGCGCCTCTACTCAGCAAGCTCAGCGTGTAATCAAATGCAAAGAAAAAAAAAAAAAACCCTCCTGAAAGCTACAGAGAGCACTAACGTAAGGTAGCGACTGCTGAAATCACTTGATGACCATTCGGAGATTATTATTAAAAAGCAGTAAAATGCATGGGCACTTATGTAAAAAGGGTGGCCACCCCGTTAATGTGAGCAACAGCCTCACCTAGAGTCCTTGCTGGTCCTAAACACTTCCTGTATCTCATCTCCATTACCCTTCCGTGGTTTAGGACTCCTCTGTGGGTTTTTAGATCTGACAGAGGATTAACACAAACTTCTTGGGCGCTCTATAACACGGAGTATGGAGTCTAGATCATCTTTTCATCCCCTTGGCCTACGTGGCGGGGGTAGACTCTGATATACCTAAGAGGGAACCAGTAACCTGAGCACTTGCGCCATGTCCTAATCCTCCGGATGTGATGGCTGTACTTACATACAGATACACCAGGACGCCGCCGTGCTTGTTCAGAGACACTTCCAGTGGAGTTTCTTTGATTTAATGGTGAGAACTGTCCTGCGACGGGGAAGGGATAAGTTCGCATTGTCCGACCGCGTACCCATAAGCATCAAAGATTTTTACCCAAGCTTGGGCCAGACAAGTGCATTTATAGACCGCGGGGGCCCAATCTTTCACCCTAACAGCAAGTTAGAACAAATAAGACGACACGAAGACGGCCCAAATCTCACCATAAGAATGGAAATCGGGGAATTATCCCTGCGTCATTGACTCCGTCCATTTTGGCCCGCTGGCCGATATATATGTGTTTGCCATCCACCACTCAGAAGTTGGTGGCCGCACCCACTGTTTAATTGGGCAGATGACCAACCCGGACCTCAGCTCCTAGAACAGACACGACAAGAAAGTCAGTTATGTGCATGTATAGTTTTTTTATGCCATAGACTTTAAAAAAAAAACCATACAACAACTGTCTTAGAAGGAAATCTTTACCCAGGCAAGTCTTGCGGTACAACCGCGTTGGGTAATGGCCTCTGATAACTGTTGAACTCTACATTTTTGTGTTAGTGCCGCATGATTGTCAAAATGCATTTAAATTCCAGGATTGTAGCTGACTTCAAGCTCTCTGGTGTGCCGACCAAGTGTACGCGAATATCAAACAAAGCCCAGCTACACCGTGCAGCCTTAACAGTTGAGAGCTTCCACACCCCAGTGGCAAAACCAGAGTCCACCCTACCTTCCTGGAATATAAATGCATGCTACAGCTTAAATAATTGTCAGAACTCTGCAGAGTCTATTTACAAAAGGTGATAACAGGTGTTGTAAATCCTAATCCCAAGATAATCCCAAGGAGGCAGAAGGAAACCAGTCACAAGATGTGATCTAGGTTTTTGGTTGCCTTAAAGGGCAGCTACCCAGGGAGGACTGCCGGGTCTGGTTAGAGAGCCTTGAACCACTGAGGCTCATTGCATGCATCTTTCATCCTGGGGGTAGAGTCTTTAACATTATTCCTATTTAATAATTATTCAACAACAGCGACCTCCTGCTGGTCCCTCACCAGCTGTCTCTGAGGCACGAGTCGGCGTCGTGTTGTTGCCTTGGATCCTGGGGAAGATTGACAGCAACTCTTAGACGGACCCCTCTCTGCTGTCATTTCCCATCATGTCTTGTAGGATTTTCTTCCCCTGTAAACAGACAATGGGACTTGACCGCTTCTCTACAGTGACTATTTAAGGGGCAAATGATGAGAACGTGTGAGTGAGCTGTGACGTATCTGTGCCTGACATTTCAGGACATGATACTGTTGGGTAGTTTCTTCATTCTGCCATTTGTTTTGCGAGGGCTCCTTTAAGACAGATCTCCACTACCCTAAAATGACATCAATCCTGAACACACGACATCAGGAGAAATATAACACAAAAGAGGAAGTTGTTGTAATATCTTTAATGATTTCACCTGACTGTGGCGTAGGAATGATTGGTGGGGTGTCCTTATTCGTCAGTAGTCCAGTAGAACGATGCAGGTCCACCAGCTGCTCTGGGCTTGCTCAGGGAGGCCGCTTCCAGCTCTGATATACGACGGATTGATGTTGGGCGTTTTAGACTACTCCACCCTTCAGACTGCTTTCTACTAGGGACCAACTAATGGGAGATGATCGGAGTTAGAGTCATCCCAGCATAGCCATCTACCGCATCTACACACTGAAATCTTTTCCGCTATTTATATGCGCACCACGATCCTCATCGTTGCACCGAAGCTTGTCAAATCGGAACGGGTCCCTGTCCCAATGGGGCTCACAATCTAATCAACCTACCAGTATGGTTTTTGGAGTGTGGAGGAAACCGGAGGACCTGGAGACCCATGCAACACACGAGAGAAACATCCCACACTCTTTGCAGATGTTGGACTAGAACCAGGAACTCCGCCTGGCCTAAGACAAATCTTAAAGAGAACCCCATATATTACAAAATCTATTAAAACAACCAGTGATTTCAAGGGATGTAAATTGCCAATCTTGAATGTTCCCCATATATGCACGTGTCTTTCTTCATCATAAGCGAGAGTGCATGTGGTATTGGACTTGGGGGAGATAGTGGTTCAGACATGTCAATCCCATCTTAGAGGCCTGAGCCAACTTCTTGAGCTACAAACCTCAGGTCCATATAAATGCACTTCGGTAAGGTGCCATCGTTTTGGATGCTGGAAGTCACTTGGGATAATTTAACTGCCCGATGGGACATAAACCAGAAGGGGCAGAGGCCAGAGTGACTGTTCTCCGCCCACATGACTCCCTTACAATCCAGTATTGCAGGATCCGTTTCCTGTGTAATCAGAAATCTCTCAGAATCTACAAGACAATCGCTGTATCCTGACAATTCCTGCCTAAATCCTCGTCAACAGTAGTCATTGTAACCAACGTTAGGTTGTGAGTTTGGCTTCAACATAAAAACCTATAACTATTATTTATTGTCCTGCCTCACTGCAGGGTCGCTACAGCTGTTATCCGGACTGACCGACGTTTCTCCCGTTGAGGCTGTAAGAGCACGGGAAGAGCAAGCTGGCGGCCCATTAGACAGAAGAGCACAGTGACCAGAGGCGATGACCAACGCGCACTGGTAGTACTGAAACACAAAATCAATAATCATCTCTTTAGACAACTGTACTCCTATACGAGGGCGGCCGAATACACAGAATCTCATCAGGGATGTAAAACCATTTCCGCAGCTTCCTTGTCCGTTTGATCGCCTAATATAACGTCCCCTGATCTGACATAAGCCGCTGCAGAACAATGTTGTCAGCCCATGGGAAATCCGCCAGTGTGCTTGAACTCAGCTCACTACTGAACGCTCTGCACAGGGACGGGCCGTGGTGCTCAGAAATTCCTATATATGTTTTCAATTAGTCGGCCTTTGGAAATGGGATCCAAATTTGGTCAATGCCACAATACTGACGCAGAGGCGAGAGAGTCCTTGCCTCATACACACTATAATCCAGGACTTCCTGTTCGGACAACAAACGGCAGTGCCTGACATGGTAAGGAACTGTCAAAAATCCCTGCGTCAAACAGACGAGTCCTTGGCATCATATTTCTGTGTAATTTAGGACTCCTGTCCCTGCATTTCAGTCTGTGACATTGGACCAACATTTGGGTCTTTCCAAGGCCGAACAATGAACCGTGTTTATGAATTCTGAGCACCACGACTCCAATATTGAGATAAAAGGATCAGCTTTTTGCATAGCTAAGCAGTATACTTTTTGGGAGGGGACCTACCCTGCGAGCGTATGTTCTTAGACGGCCCATGTATACACATGATCTTCTATCCCCTCTGGTGAAGGAAATCTGATGGAGGAGACACAATAACATAAGATTTAAAAGACAGCAATATCCGGGGGTCCGATCCCTCCAAATGTATAATTTTTGCCCGCTTTGTGATGATATATTGTGTGGATGCACAGCGTCACATCCGCACTAATGGTCATCTCAGCTGTTTGTGTAGTGAACGCAGTCCTTATAATGTCCGTATACATACATGCAGTCAACAACCTTTAAAGATGTTGTGGGAATAGTGGGAGAAGAATCTAATCAGTGGAGTAGTATCTTATCATGTATCTTTCGCTCAAACTTGCTGAGCACAGCGGCCCAATATAGCCCAGAACTTTCACTGAGGGGATGGATCACCAACCGGATGTCCCGGGACTTGTGGTAGAGCAGAGTGGATCGTCAGTGTGTGTACGGACCTCAAGCTCATCATCAGCAAGACAAACTGGACCCCCCTGGTGGTCATCTCATTAAAAATTCCCCCCCGAGCAGGTCCCAAGAAGTCCGGTCACACAGATCTTGTGGATAATGGGTACCAACAAACAGCTACAACACCTTTAAACCACTCACTTTTATCAACCGTTTCGTGTTACTCCAATGCACTTTCAAAATGGTTTTAAAAAAAAACGCAGGAAGCAGGGGTCTCTTACTGTCTGGAATTTGGGCAAGGACGGGAGAAAAGGGGGTCAGCAGTTTTTAATCATGAAACCGCCTCTTGTGATATACAAAATATTCCATGATGTCCGCATTGGTGACAAGGATTCTCATAATAAATCACTCACCGGTTTGTGATACCATGGGTTGCATCTCGTTTCTTCAGATATGAACGTCACAAAGTCCTGGGGAGACAGAAGCCAGTAAAAAACCCTCTCCGGTCCCAAGTAGTTTTAAGAGAAGGGAGACTGGGGCTGCAGAAACTGGACTCAGCCTCCTCCCTAGGTCCAGGGCTGATGAAGCAGCGATGGCACGTGTCCATGTATCGATATTATGCAGCAGATAAGTTATTTGTGTCACGTATAGTTGTGGTCACCAGTTCTGCGGCTCCTGGTCAAACGTGTTCTCTACTTCCCGCTAATGTGTCTGTTGTTTTCGGAGCCACGGGCACCACCTTCGCATATGCACAATGTACATCCGCGCGTTCGAGGCTCCGGCTGGTAATCAATTTCATACAGAATCCGGCATGTGACTGGTGACGCATCTACACAAATCCCTGATCTGACTTGTAGTAGTCGGCAGCTTTTTGTCAATGAACCACCCTCACATGACAAACCCGTCCCCAGCTGTTGTGGGATGGATGAAAAAAGCTACAGAAAAAACCAGGTCTGCAAGGGCTTTGTGAATGCCCCCCATAATCTCGCCACAGCCCCGGAAGACAATCATATAAAGTGTATACAAATCCCAGGAGGGGCAACAAGGACTATTAACTTTCCAGCGGGTGAATGGGGCCCAATATCACCCGATACACCCATGGAGGACGTCTCTGAGAATCTCCTGCCTGCTATAAACACCTCCATCTCACACCCCAGACAACCTACTCGGTCCTCCAGCCACCTCCACTTACCTCTCTCATCTCTGGCTGGGGACTTCGCTATCATCACACTGCACCACTTTCCAGTAGAGACGTGCACCTTTCACCCCCATCCTTAAGAAGCCTCTCTGGACCCATCGCTCTCTCTTCTCTCCATCACGACTCCATTCGGCCTCAACCCTGGACAACACATGTCCGCTGGAACCATCTTCCGACCTTTCCTCCACCGGTTCGTCTCAAACTACACGCTGGTTCCCAACCCAATCAGTTGGCTCAGACTGTGCCCTGACCAGACCCGGTCTCCAATGATCGACTGCTCCCAATGCAAAACTCACGACTCCTGTCTCCATGATCCGTCCTCTGCCCTTTCCCACCATGGAAATCCTCTCCTGCTGCAGACACCATGTGCTCTTTACAATTCAGTTTGTCCGCTGGACCTGACCGTAACTCCTCACTATGAAGGGACAGATTCCCAGGGCAGGTCCTGGTTCGGTATCAGCCCACTTATACACTGTTCTCATTAGCGATGGAGATATGTCCATTGTCTCGTATATTCCATCTCATCTTTCTTTTGCTAATGTTTCAGATACTAGTAAGAAATCTGTAAAGGTAAATGAAAGTGTAAAATAACACCTGGGACCTTGATAATCAAGCCATTGTGTCAGCACACAGCATCTCCACAGCAAGAGGAATCAGATGTCTGCTCATGAGTCTCTCACACCCTGGATTCTTACAACTGACCATCAATGCGTGATAGGAGTAACCACCAATAACACTGTAAGAATGGTGATACAAATGATCTTTACACACTTCATATTTAGTCCCCATGAATTTTGTTCCCCCCATCAATTAACTAATGCCTGATCCTCGTCATCATCAGGCTGTGATAGTGTACTTTTGTCGGGTCAATCATCCCCCATGTAATTGCAGTCCCCCCCCCTATTATTGAATGCAGCCTTTGTGCTGTACAGACTGACAATCATTCCTGGTGCCCAATGTCGGTGGGGTCAGGGTTTAGAGGTGGGCACTGACCCAGAGGAAGGCATTTTTTTTGTATAATTTATAATTCTGCAAATGACGAAGATTTCCAGCTCTGACATTCAGGATCCGCTGCATCTCTCGCCTTAATACACCGATCAACTTGCTCAGTAACACACGGATCACATGACACTGAGCCCGCAGCCGTTCCTCTGTCCACAATGCCATTGGCCACTTGTGCCCAAGAACCACGACCTCTTTTCCCGTGTGTGATTCATCTGGGTGAGGTTTGTTTTCCAAGATGCAGGATATAGTAAGTTTATCCGAGGTATGCGCCCAGGCTACCACGTCCATGGGGGTGGGGGTGGGGAGGCACGCAGATTTTCACCACATCGCCGCACAGACCTTCGTAGCACCTAGAACGTACCCAGTCAGACAAAAGTGCGCGCCACCCTTAGTAAATGAGCCCCCGTGTGTCTACTTTTGTGTTTTATCTTTTAAGGTTTTGTGGGCCTGCGAATGCGTTTTGGTCTGAACGTACATCCAACGTCTCAAATGTTTGAGCAACCCAGCCTGCTCCGGCTCTGGACAAAGTTTTTGATTTGCACAACTAATTTGGTGACTTTTTAACCAAAACTGCGAAAAATTAGAGACATTTTTTTCAGACATTCTGGATCCGAGCAGAGGACGCAAGCCGTGTAAACTCTGTTTGTGCCACTTGCTAAACGAGTGTAAAATTTCCAAAAATGTTGACAGAAATTACATAAAAAGTCGCAAAAAAAAAAAACAAACAAACAAAAAAAACAAAACTAATTGGGCAGATTTACTTACCCGGATCCATTCGCTATCCTCAGCGCGTTCTCTCTGCGGTGGATTCGGGTCTTCCAGCGATTTCACTAATTCGGTTCCTCCGACTTCCCCAGATTTCGCTGCTGCTCTGAAGAAGCATCAGATACGCACTGAGTTCACCGAGCCATCGTGGGCGAAGTAAGCGCTGCCGATCGCCTTTTTTTTTTTTTCAAATGCAAACGGTTTGTCCGAATCCTGCAGGTTTTTTTTTTAACGGGCCATGCCCCCCCATTTCCTCGCGTGCATGCCGGCCACCGTGCGCCACAATACGATCGCGGGACCCGACATCCGGGAAAAAAATCAGCCAAAATGGGAAAAGGTCGGTGTACACTTCGCAAAAACGCGAATCGCGGCCCCTTAGTAAATGATCCCCAAGAGTGTGAGGCAAAGACCCCGACTGTTAATGTGACCTCCGTAGTCCTCAGGTGGCAATTAGTCAAGTTCTGTGTGTACAACAATCGGCAGAGGTTCCGGGAACTGAAGATAAAGTAGTCGACTGCAGCCGGAATACAATCACACCCGACCCGCCTGCAGTCACTCTGACAGAACAACGACCGAGAAAAATCCAACCTCCGTCAACAACATTCAAGACACGTCTATGCGCCACAACCCCATACAGCCCTGGCTGATCACATGCAAATCTTCATTTTGCGTTTATAACCACTGCTGTTTAAACATTGTGTGTTTACAAAACGTAATGTTAACACATCAATAGACATCTGACTCGTTTTTAACACAGTGTAATGTGTTTGTTAAACCAATTTTTTTATAAATGTTAACAGCAATGTAATGGGTAAATCTCTTCTCCTCCGCGGTTGTATTTGCGATTAAATGCGTATGAATGTAATCTGTTTTCAGTGGAGCCCCTGTGTTGTCCAATGGAAATATTTATCCTCCCAAGTTAATATTTGCACCTCACAAACGAGACACACGACTGGGCCGCGATCAACACTGTTCAACGTTGGTTTTTGGTGGCATCCGTGTTGTTGCATGCCAAGGCTTCAATCCTTGTCAACATGCCTGGTTCGTTCCATTGCAGTGTACACCCCTAAACCTGTAACTCAGACAGTGATCAAGGCTGAACCTTTGAATGCCAAAAGTGACGCACTGCATCTTGTGAACACGCCCAGAGATGTCGTTTTTGTTCTCAGGGTGTGAAGCACACGTGGCGTTGGAACCCCGTTTTGGCCCGTTTTAAGCAGGCGTCAAAGCATCCGTTTTTGACCAGTTTTAATTAATAATAATTGGTCAAACTCGCATGCATTTTGTAACGGGACTGTTTAAAAACGGGTTCAAAACCCAAGGCTTCATCACCACATGGGTCCGTTTTTAAACAATCCGTTTTCAGTTATTTTTGGTTTTCGTTTACCATAGCGTTTGGCTGCTTACAACCAGGTTATACTATTAAGAAATTGGAAAAAATGGACTGAAAAACGGACCAAAAAAAACGCCACGTGTTGCCATCACTCCTCGGTCCTTGGCTTCAATTTAAGAAGCTGCAGCTTCCAAATAGCAGATGGGTTTTAGACCTACAACATAAAAGTATTGGGAAAAACTTGCGCCTGTTGCTACAATGTGTGTGAAATGCAACGTGTGGAACACAACCGAGGGCGTTCACACGTGAGCGGTTTGACCTGCGTTTCACGCGTTGAAAACGGCATATACAAAAGCTGAGGAGAGGTATTTGCCTAATTTCATCACTGTACACGCATGCGTTAACAAAACGCATCGTAAACCGCGATGTTACACGCATGCGTTTTTTAATTTAGCATGCGTGTAGACATTGCGTTTCTACAAACGGTCAACGGTAATGGTACATTAGCAAACTTACTTCACATCAGCTGTTGTATAGACGTTCAAACGCAATGAAAACAGCAAACGGGTGACGCGCGCCCTAGGCTTATTTACAATTCGTTTGCCATACAAGATATGTATGGATTGTCTCCGACCCATTTGTTCCCATTGCCGGTTTCATTTACTCCCAAAGACGACCAAAAAATCTTTGGAGTAAAACATTTTTATAAGAAAAACCGTTCAGTAAATTTGTATGTACTCTGCGAGCTGTCAAATCAAAATAACGACAGTAAACCTTCAATGTTTTCCTCTCTATACACTTGTTGTAACCCCCCCCCCCGCCTCCCCCGAGTTTATTGAGGTTTGTTGTATAATGTTACACCTTTTACACGCAGTATAACGCTATTCACATCCTCTCTATAGATCTGCTGTAGTCCTCATCGGGCGCAGATAACGGTCGCAGGGACCGCAGTTAGGGAAGATTGCATTTCACTAGGTGAGACGGAATCCTGGGAGGGGACACAGTTATCCCGGTATCTGCTTTGTTTCAGCCGAGATTCCAAAGTTCCGTCTTATGAAACAAAGGTAACAGAAAAGAAACCAAACAGCCCAATAGGAGAGAAAGAAACAAAGCGTTGGCGACCTACCAGCAGACTCAGCAGTCAGTGGCCTCTCCAGGCTCGTCTGTGGAAATACAAAGAGCTGCCCCCTGCTCAGGCCGGGTCACAAGAGGGAGGGATTTTCTGGGTCACCACAATTGGGGAGGCCGGGTGCTGTTTTTGGCTTTCCTGGAGTGGGGAGGGTTTCCCGGCCGGTTTCACGCGTCAACAACAAGCTGCAGAGAAAAAGCACGACGAGTCACTGCCAGCTGCTGCCGCTCTATTCTATGGAAAAGACCTAAGCTTGGACCCAGCGGCTTTGCATCATGTAGAAACTATGAGGCCGGAGCCCCTTCCTCATCTACTGAGTCACGCTTGTCAAATGTGGCCAACATGGTTTGCCAGCGATTATTAAAAGCAATGGCCTCCTGTCCTCATCAGTGACAAAGAAAGTCGACACGTTCCACACCTCTTATACAAGAGACATTTAAAGGGAACCTGTCACCAGACTTTTAACCCCCTTAAACTCTAGGCCGGGTATACATATTCCTTTCTAAATTCCCTCTTATGGGAAACCTCTCCACTCTACCATATATAAAAAAAACTCCTCCCAAAATGACACAAAAACCAGTCATATTTTACCCTGAGAGGCCTGCAAGGTGAGTGCCTTCAAGGCACTCTTATCTCAGTATTATAGTATTAAAGGTAACAACTCTCAGAATCTCGGAGATCACATCACCGGCTTGGGTTCTGTGATTTACAGACCTAGATGCAAGCAGTAATAAGGTGGGTAATTTGGACTTTTATCTGCAGCTTGCAATTCCAACTATGCGACTGAAGATGAAGATTACTTATTTGGGGAGAGGTGCGGTCACATGCTCGTTTTCAAAAGCCAAAAATCAGGATGTGACGCGCAACCCTAATATAATGTGGGTTTAGGTACTAAGGGCGCTGTCCACGTGCGTGTCGCAAACGCAGACGCCATTCAAAAGCCGCGTCCCACCGGGGTGGTCACGTGGTCATCGCATCGGCGTTCTATGGAAACGACTGCGATCGGGTACGAGCCCGCGGTTTTGGTTCAGCATCGAGGCGTTCTCATAATACCGCCGATGCGATCGGACCGCGGACGCACCCGGTGGCGCGGTTTGAATGCGTCTGCGGTTGCGAACGCAACGTGGCGCGGCCCTAAAGAAACTGAAAATGGGGGCTCTGAGTGACTGCCCCAGGCAGCCTCTAGCATGACTCGTTCAGGAAAAAATATGTCTCTGTCTCAGCCTCATTTTCACACAACTTTTTTTTTTTTTTTTTACCGAAAAGGCAAGATGAGCAGACCTGACGTTCAACTTTGGGATCAGCCAAAAAATGGACGCCCCTAGAAACGACCCATGTCTATGATTGGCCGGGGGTGGGATGTCCGCTCATCTCTAGTGAGATTTCCCATTAAAGGAGAAATTCTAGAAAGAACATTTCATTCCCTCCCTGAGGGGCTGCCAGTTTAATGGGATAAAAAAGGGAGGTAACAGTTTCCCTTTAAGGGACACAGTGATTCTTCCAAAAACCCAGAATTGGTCGATTATTTTACTACGATAAATGACCCAAACTTATTGGTTTTTATTATTGTGTCAGCAACAAACTATGAAGGAATAAATGAACATATTACCGGCAGACAAACACAAATAAATAATCTTCTGCCTCAATTCATTAATTGTTTTTCAGATTTACCCAGACGTTTCGTGCCTTCTGTCTGCGCCTGTAGTTACGCAACACTGCACCGCAACGCAGAGGTCAAAGGGTAAAATGTGATCAGAAGTTGTGGTTACTTCTTAAAGAATCTACTGGAGGAAATGTTTGCACAACTTCTCCGTTAGAAGCCTGCACATTATGTACAGAATAACCTACCTGCCATAAGGACACCTACCACCAGGATGAAACCCTGTATGCAGATGAGCCTCATGTGCCCCCTTTTTTGTATCTTTCTATAATATATTAAGTTGGGGGATTGGCCGCACCATGGGGAACATTTATTATAAGTCTAATAAAGGCGTCTAGTTTTGGGGATTTGTGTGTAAGGCCGGTGTCACACGTTGTGTTTATTCTGCATTGTGAAACACAATACAACAGGTGAGACATAAACACAACGTGTGACACCAGCCTGGGGGCTCATTCACACGCCCGTCTGTGGGGATGTAAATACATCCAGATAGACGGCAATGGCGGCGGTACGATGTCACACATGCATGGCACCATTCTGCGCCTGGAAGAGAGCCTGCTCTATCTTTTCCCACGTGTGCAACCGTTTTCTATGGAGGGGCCACCTCCTCCTCTCCAGCGCACGGGGGGCGTACGCCCGCCCACTGTGTGAATGTACCCTAAGGTTCTGGGCTTGCCTGATTTACCTTAGTGGTTGATATATGGGGCAGGGGAGTCTGTTAGTTTTAAACTTTTGTCTGAAAAGTCCCACCAGTCTGAAACATTGAAGCGGCCCCTTGCCTCCGCCTGTAAAAACCTGCAACTTTATACTTTGATTGCACAAAAAATGTCTTTATTTCAGACGTCCACATCTGGATTTTTAAGATAAATCAGGGGCAGCAGCGTGAAACTCTGTGGTGCCGAACTTGGCAAAACGGGTGTAAAAAAGTTGTCAATTTTGCCGCAATTACAGTAAAAAGTGGATAAAATCAGGCTCTAGTTTATGGAAGGTAACATGGATTCCTGGTGGGGGGGGTTTTTCCAGAATTCCTGGCGGCTTGGGGCCCCTGCACCCGAGGGTGAGGCCACACGTTTCCACTTCTGTTAGGTTTCCTAAGGGTGGTGGCACACGCATTTTTAGGAGGTTTTTAAGCAGTCTCTTAAAAAAACGCTTGCATTTTTTTGAAAACACATCTGTTTTAGCCAGTTTTTCTCAATTTCTTAATTGATAATTGGAAAAAAAACGGGGCAAAAACGAAAAAAAAAAAGACACGTTATCAAAAAACGCTTGCGGTTTTTAAACAACTGCTAAAAGCGGACTTAAAATGGCTTCAAAACCTAAACGTGTGCTACCACCCTAACACAACACGAGTGCCACGGGGGCGGGCTTGGCTGATCGCATATGTTCTCCAGGACACGTATGTATGGTAACCAGACCCCCCGGTGTGTCTTGTATTGTTTTAAAAGCCAACGGGCTTACATGATGTCATCACCCTCTGCTGTAACGCAATGTAACCGCAAGGTGTGAACGCGCCCGAAGGCCGACAACGTTCACTTTCCATAGTAGAGGCCATTGAGCTGCAGACGGCGCGGCCGACTCCCATGGAGTCCGGTTTTAGTGGTGACCTGTGCACACAGCGTGCGATTTTCTTGGAACCTGAGAGAAATATTACATATATATATTTATAGAAAATTAAAGAAAATAACTAACAATAGTACAAAAATTACACGTCAAATATACACACATAAAACTACAACTCCAGCATAACAACCTCCCTCCACACTATTCGCCTCCCCCACCTCATGTCGCCCAAAATGTGTAGGCCCCCGCGTGCGCCAGGAATTTCCTCACGAGCCGGTGACGTCATCACGCACACAGCGTCCTCTACGCCACAATATCCTCACCACCAAAAAAAACTACATCTCCCTACTGCACTGGGCCTAAGTGGGCGGTTCACATGCCATGCCGGGCCAATGAGGTTTCGGTTGGCAGCGCGCTGCCCCATTGGCTGGTTTAAATGACGTAGGTTCCTGTTCATGCTGACGGGAAGAGGCTCCGGGGTCTGCGCAGAAAGAGGACGTGCGGATCGGTGAGAGGGTGATGACCTGATACATATTACATCATGTGCTGTGTCCTCGTGCTGCTTTTGCTTGCGAGTGTAAATGTAAATTCATGTATGAGGTCGGACGGATATCAGTGAGGGAGGATGAAGCCGGGGCGCTGTGATAATACGAGAATGTCCGTTTGCATATAAGGGGGTTCTCCGGGATGTCATGGATCGTAGTGTGTGAACTTGCACTTATTGCCGCTTCTGGATCAAAGTCACATCCTGTATATAATGATATTGCACGGCACAGGACAGCGAGAGCGGTGTACATGTGTAGGGATGTGTATACAGGGAGGTGCGTGCATATGTGTAGGGGGTTACAGGAAGGGAGGCAGTGTATATAGTTTAGGGTGTATACGGGGAGGTGCAGTCATATGTTGTAGGGGTGTAATACAAGCGAGTGCAGTGCATTGTTAGGGGTGTATACAGGAGGTGCAGTGCATATGTGGTAGGGTGTATCAGGGAGGAGCAGTGCATATGTGTGGGTGTATACAGGGAGAGGCATTGCATCTGTGTAGGGGTGTATCCAGGAGGTGCAGTGCATGTGTGTAGGGTTGTATACAGGGAGAGGCAGTGCATATGTATAGGGGTGTATACAGCTGAGGTGCAGTGCATATGTTGTAGGGGTGTATAAAGGGAGGTGCAGATGCATATTGTAGGGGTGTATACAGGAGAGAGCAGTGTATATGTTGAGGGGTGTATTTGGAGAGGCAGTGCATATGTATAGGCGTGTATACAGGGAGAGGCAGTGCATATGTATAGGGTGTATACAGAGGGGCAGTATATGTTGTAGGGGTGTATACCATGGGAGTAGTCTATGTGTAGATGTTAGGGGGTATACCAGGAGAGGCAGTGCATATGTGATAGGGTGTTACAGGAGGTGCAGGTGGCATATGTTAGGGGTGGATACAGAGAGGGGCAGTGTATATGTTTAGGGGTGTATACAGCGAGGTGCGTGCTATGTGTAGGGGTGTATACAGGGAGGGGTGCAGTGCATTTAGGGGTGTAATACGGAGGTCAGTGCTAGTGTAGGGGGTGTATACAGAGAGGGGCAGTGTATATGTGTAGGGGTGTATACAGGGAGGAGCAGTGTATATGTGTAGGGGTGTATACAGGGAGGTGCAACGTCAGTATGCAGTAGCGGGTTGTATACAGGGAGAGCGTGTATGTGTGGGGTGTATACAGGGAGTGCATGCATATGTGTAGGGTGTATCAGTGGAGAGGCATGCATATGTTGTAGGGGGTAGGGTACAGGGAGGTGCAGTGACATGTGTGTAGGGGTATACCGGAGGTGCAGTGCAATGTATATGGGGTGTATACCGCGAGTGGGATTGCATATGTGTAGGGGTGTATAAAGATGCGGTGGCATGCATATGTGTAGGGGTGTGATACAGGGAGCGAGAAGTGTATAATGTGTAGGGGTGTATGATAGGGGGAGAGGCAGTGCATATGTATAGGCGTGTGATACAGGAGAGAGGACATTCATGTATAAGGGGTGTATACAGAAGAGGGGCAGTGTATATGTTGTAGTGGTGTCATACAGGGAGGCAGCGTGGTTATTTTTAGGGTGATACGGCGAGGCAGTGCATATGTAGGGGTGGGAATACAGGGAGGGCAGTGCGATGTGTAGGGGGTGTAATACGAGAGGGGCAGTAGTATATGTGTAGGGGTTATCGCGATGGGCAGTGCATATGTTTTAAGGGGTGTATACAGCGAGGTGCAGTGCATCTGTGTAGGGGTTGTAATCCGGGAGGTGCACATATGTTATAGGGTGTCAAACAGGGAGGTGCATGCATTAGTTGTATGGGTGTATACATATAAGGGGAGTGTATATGTGTAGGGGTGTTTACAGTGAGGAGCATTGTAATATGTGTAGGGGTGTATACAGGGAGGATCAGTGTATATGTGTAGGGGGGGTTTAATATAAGGGAGAGGCATTGCATATGGTAGAGGGGTGATCAGGGAGGTGCCTTGCTATGTGTAGGGGTTCATACAGGAGAGGCAGTGCATATGTGTAGGTGTATACAGGGAGGTGCAGTCATATTGTAGGGTGTATACGGGGAGTCAGGCATATGTGGGGGTGTATAACACGAGTGCAGTGCATATGTAGGGTGTAATACAGGTAGGGTGCAGTGCATATGTGTAGGGTGTATACAGGGAGGAGCATGATAATGTTATGGGTGTTACAGGGAGGAGCAGTTCATATGTTTAGGGTTAATCAGCGAGGTGCAGTGCATATGTAGAGAGGCGTGTATACAGGGAGGTGCAGGGCACTATGTATAGGGGTATACAGGAGGAGCAGTGTATATGTGTAGGGGGTGTATACGGGAGGGCGTGGCTAAGTGTAGGGGTGTATACAGGAGAGGCAGTGCATATGTATAGGCGTGTATACAGGGAGAGGCAGTGCATCTGGTGTAAAGGGGTGTATCCGGGAGTGCTTGCATATTTATAGGGGGTAATACAGAGAGTGGCAGTGCATGTGTATAGGGTGTAATACAGAGGAGGTGCGTGCATATGTGTAGGGTTTTATCAGGGAGGTGCAGGCCTATGTTAGGGGTTGTATACAGGGAGTGAGTGCATAGTAGGTGTATACGGGAGGTGCAGTGCATATGTGTATGGGGTGGTACAGTGAGTTTGTCATACATATGCACTGCTTCAATTGTATCATGTAATGAACTCACCTCGCGTATACACCTCTATACATTGTACCATGAATCCCTGCATCGTAACCCACCAGATATAATCCCCTCATCACATATACACCTCTAAACAATGTAGATGCCATGTATATTGTATATCTCTCTTAAACCTGTCATTGTTGATAGATAACTTCCTGGTGAATCCTGGCCGATCTTATCTGCTTCATTGATATTGAAATATGTTAACGGGTCATCGTGTCTGTTGGTAGATTCGGGTCAAAAATTGTGTCAGAATATCGGGCTTCTCCTCTTCAGGATAAGCTCCCTGTAACGGCTGCTGTGTGGGGGCCTGCGGATGAGTGAGATATGTAAGCTGACATTTTGTATTAGTCCCCAGCGTAGTTTCCCCCCCCTGACAATACAGGGGTTTTGGGTAGATTCAGTACCTGGAGCAGTCCTATGTGCACACCCTCATTCTAGCCTCTAGGCATTCCATGTAGCGTCTGCAGGCCCTATTCATTCTAGAATCATTACCTGGGAACAGCCTGGGTACCACTTACACAACACCTTAATCCTGGGATATGCATGGCAAGGGGCTATACTTGTAACCGGTGAGTATCTGCCTCTAATGGTAACTCCGTTATTGTGCGAGCCGTGAGACCCCCATTCCGGCCATACAAGGAGCCAGGCCCTGTGATGAGGCCTTCCGTGCTATTGTGCTCCCCGCTGCCTGGGTTGGGGGGAGGGTCGGCCGCTCGCCCCCTTTTCTGGTGTCCCCCTCCTGTACACATTTATTATATCCGTCGTCCCTTTCATCTCCCGCCTTCCCCTTCCCAGTATAGATTACCACTCTGTGTTGGCCTTCAGCTGTCTCCAAGCCTTAGTCTCCTCATGGCGTCTTTAACAACTGGGTAAATGTCCCTTGGTATCCTTGTCCCCCCCTCTGTACATTCCCCCCGCTGATATCGTGTCGTCTGAGATTCTGAAAAATCACTTTGGTTAATAAGTAAAGACGGCGTTCCTACTTTTTTTTTTTCATTCCAGCCACTTCGATGGAGCGCCTTTCTTCAAAGATGCAGGGATCCCAGGCCGGGCCGGCTGTCAACTACGCCGTGACGTTTGTGGACAACATGTTGAGAGGACTGGGGGCCGCCTGCACCATAGCAAACTAGGGCGCGAGCAGCTGGCTTCTTGTCAGATCACTCTCTATAGAGACTCGTCACCTGCTGCATCTGCTGCAGAACCTCTTGCGCCGCTGGTGTCTGCTGTTGTGTCGTCCCCTGGATAACTTAAAAACGCCTTTTGCCCCTTTATTACCTTTGATACCATCTGGTGAGGTTTTCCTGGGCGCTGTCATCTGTCCAATAGTCGGTCAGGGAAAGGGAAGCAAAGCCGTAGGAACTAAGATCGGTTTGCTTCCTGCTCTTGGTACCCACCTGATCAGCGGCTTCAAAAACACCTGCACCCCAGATGAAGGCGCCATTTTACTTCACTTATAAACAGATCATAAGGACTCAAATGTCCTCAGAAAACCCTCTAAGGTCACGTCACCACGGAATGGTGCCGGAAAAATCTGTGTTAAGATTTCCCCCGCAGATTGTTGATTGCCATGTATGCGCCAATCTTTTAATGTAAATGGACACGTTCATATAATATATCCCCTGTCCCCCCACATGTGGCGACTTGGTGTCCTTAATCAAGGCGTATTGGAAATATCTTGCAATCGTTTGCTTCGGTCCTGAATCCCTCGTTGCAGCACAGACACAATGTGTCGCTTTACATGAATCTTCCATTCCTCTGCACTGAATCCTCCTGGGTCGCAGTATTAGTCGGTGTTCACATACAGATCCTGCTGCTGCTTCGTTCTTGCCTAAGTTTAGAATTTTCTCAGTGAAAAATATGCTTAAATTTCGATGTCATAAAGCCACTAAACCCCATCCACCCCCATCCCCCCCCATCTACTCCAGTAGTTTCATTGTCTACAGAGTAGTGGTACCAGGATATAATATAGAGTTTAGGCCGCCACCCCCTCTGACCCCGATCATCACATTGTGGCTTCTCCTCAGCATGCAACACCCTATGTACGTATGATTGTCCTGCACGTCTGCCCCATAGTCAATACAAGTGGAAACTTTGTCCCTGATCCTTTTATTGGCAGCAGAGAAACAGTTTTCGTAAATATCAATAGTACAGGATCGTTATATGTGTATATGTGTAAATATTTAGTCACAGATACAAAGTTTTCACATAGGTGACCGGCAACTTGTTCCCTCCCCCCTCAGGCTCCAGAAGTCGATGCTGATGGATCTGAAATAAGGTAATTATCAATGACTGGGCATAACCGCCGCCGTGTGGACGTCATCGCCCTTCTGAAACACTCCAAAGTGGGTACAGACGTTACGTGGCCTCCCCTATGAGTGAGAACCTACAAACAGGAATCTACCTCCTATAATAAACCTGAATTAGGGTTTTCCCAGCTTAGCTGGGTTATCTGTGTTATAAATCGTAGCTTTCCATCCTAATTTGGAGTCTGGGCAACACTCCCCCACCAACGCACCACCACGCACCACACCACCTCCAAAATGTCTACTACCAGTAGTAAGATGTTTGATATTAACACATACATCATCTATATGATTTCGGATAAGTTCCTGTCTCCGATATTAATGGGTGTACGTGGTTTCTTCCTCCATTAGGATATATGTTCAAAGCCCGGACGGAGGCTCACCCAGCCCCGAGCTGCAGAGCGACTGAGGAGAACTGCCCAACACCTAGTGAGCCAACCTTACCTGCATAGTGTTGTTGTATAGCGTGCGCTCAATTCCCTCAACGGAACTGAAAGTCCGACTGCCTTCTATGGAGCTGACACCCTGCTACACAACAACAAAACAAAAGCGTATCATAGCCACCTGTGAGCCCCCATTATATTCCAATGGGCCCCGACAATCTGTCCAATCCCGTATCTCCATAACGCCGTATAATTTGTGTTTTCTTCCCCTCCGCCACCCCCCAATGATCGCCAATAAGCCTCACCTGGACTCCCCTCCCTCCAACTCCTGTGGCTCAGGCCCGAATACCACCACCACATCCAAGATCTCCGTCACGTGTCCAATAAATGGCTCTGAAACATCTCACAGCGTCTGATAGATCTGTCCTTTTGATACTCTCCTGTTCCCTATTGTTTAGGAATAGATCATCTAAATGATCCTCTCCTACTCTTTTCCATAAAATATATGGCTTGTGCTTCATTTTACCGCTGGGGACACTTCTGCCGGTTTGGAGTGTTTGCAGATAGGACAACCAATTTGCATAGTTTATCCTTAGCGCTGTTATACAGAGCCGATGTCACACCCAGCTATAAACCGCTCAATGCACGAGTTTCAGTTCAGCTGAGGCGGTTCCTGATCCATTTACCTTGACGAGTTTCACTCTGTAGTAATTGGGGTCTAATGAGGATAATGTGGGCAGGAGGAATCATTGCTCTGTGCTGATAACCTCTTGAATCATCCCCTAAATAATACCGTAATCTGTTAACCCTAAGCGCTGCAGATGATATTGGTTTCTGACCCGTCCTGCACATGGATCTGCTTCCCACCTATAACCTTAGAAAAGCCTTTTTCTGATGTTGCAGTCCTCTGTCTTCACCAGTAGAGGACTCTGCTGGCGCTGAGTTTCCGTGAAACCGTCGGCAGAGTAACAGCCGAGATGGAAGGAAAGGTACATCATTATATGCCCAAGGACACCCCAAACGAGAAGATCCTGGAGGAACAGGCTGCAAAGGTGGGTGCATGGCGAGGGGTTGGTCCGAGGGTGGGGGCTGGTTGTATCTTACTGGGTGGTGGTCTGAGGGGTGGGGGTGGTTTTATCTTACGTGGTTGTCCCTTATGCACCAGTGGGGGGTTTTTCTTTCCTCGATCCTGACCAATGTTGTTTCTGTTTTCTAATGAATGAAGCAATCAGGCAGGTTCCAACATGGCCCTGACTCTCCATTTTGTTCCATCTATAAGGAGCTCCGGGGTCGCAACACTGGTCTGGCTATGTATCGCCCTCATACCTCTCTGGCTCCCTTGTAGCATGTAAAGGTTATTCCATACAGTGGATTAGCTTATATAGATGAATATTAATTAACATATCACCGTCCTCTCTTGACCCACAGTAACGATCATACCTGGTATTCACAGACTGGGGGCAGAACGTAAAGCGGACACCACTACGGTAGCAAATGTGAGCGAGACATATCGCCTCTAAGGCCCGTTCCAACCTTGCGAGTTGGATGGCGATGACCTCGCATCACCAACACACTCTCAATGCAAGCTGCCGGGAAGCGGCACTGCCCGAACTACCTTCACCGCGTGTGAGTGAAACTGACAATGAGGAGTTCACTCCCTCTTGCAGCTTCGTGCCGTGCGTTTCCCGGCAGCTTGCTTTGGCAGTGTGATGCGTTTCATCACCTCACAACTCGCAAGGGTGGAACAGGCCGAAAGGTGATAGTGGTTGTACGCTCCCCCCTCCTACTAAGCCCCTTTCCCTCCGCCCCAGGAGTGTTCATCACCGCCAAATTATGGGAGCGCCCATGACGGGGTAATCGGCGTATAGTTATGAGGAATAGAAGCGTCCTGATTACGCGTCGTCCCTAAGAAATAAGCCTCACAGTCCACCCGGAGAACTCACGGCCCGGGATCATCATCAATGCTAAAGCCACAGTTCAGGCATAAGCGGCCCTCAACCATCACCCCACCATCAATTAGACTGGCTAAGCGCCCCTCGCTAGGGCCTCCCTCTAATATCACCCTGGCCTCAGAGTTTTGGTCGCTGGCCCGCGGGGAACACGTATTAGGAAGGAATAGGAAGAGCCGTCGCGCTGCGGCTCAGCGTCTGGGTAAGCACAGGTGTGGCTCAGGACAGCAGAGTCAGCAGCATTCAGACCGCCGCTGGGGTGCTTCATTCTTCATTCAGACCATAAAGATGACTGTGGGCAGCTCCAGCGTCACCAGCTCCAGGGCAACCTCGCGCCCAAATGACCCAAACACCGGGAACTGAGCGTCTTCAAAACGCTTGGGGAGGAAATCCGTATAGACTCCTCCGTCTTTTGGCTTTTGTGCCCCCTTGGGAGCTCAGAGCCCCAGTATCCCCCCCCCCCCCCCCAGGTTATGAGGGAGACGTTCACCATTTGTAGCTTGCACAGTTTTGTGGGACTTGTTTTACCTGCGATGAAGACAAGAAGTCGCGGCCACTGTCACCGTT
This sequence comes from Engystomops pustulosus, assembly GCA_019512145.1. Classification (NCBI taxonomy): domain Eukaryota; kingdom Metazoa; phylum Chordata; class Amphibia; order Anura; family Leptodactylidae; genus Engystomops; species Engystomops pustulosus. The sequence continues at coordinate 279,058 of WNYA01000023.1, forward strand.
TTAGGACTCTCCAGTAATAGACGCGTGTCTTTGGTCTTTGTAATTTAAATATTTTATTAGAACGTGTGATTATGATGGTATTTATTTATCTCCGGACTCGGAGGTGGGTGGGGGCCTATATACTGTATGCAGAGCTGGGGGGCCCGGCCTATATACAGAGGTGGTGGTGGGGAGCCAGGCCTATATACTATATATGGAGGTGGGTTGGAGGCCTATATACGGAGGTTGGGTGTCTATATACTTTATACGGAGTGGGGGGGGGGGCGTCCTATATGCTATATACAGAGGTGGGGGGCGTCCTCTATTGCTATAAGACAAGATGTGGGGGGGGGGGGGTGGGGTCTATATCCTATATATGAATGGGGGTCCCGTCCCTATATACGATGTGGGGTAGCTTGGCCATATACACTTTATATGGGGGGGGGGGGGCGGGATTCGCCTATATAACTGATATATACGGAGGTGGGTGCCCGGCCTATATGCTAATATACGGGGTGGGGCGCCGTTATCATATACGGAGTGGGGCCCTATATACTATATATGGAGGTGGGGAGCCCATCCTATATCCTTATATATTACACGAGGGAGTGGCGTCCTATATACGGATCACCTACGATAAAACTCTCACGTTCCGCTGCATCTTGGTTAACAAACTGATCCGGGTGTAATCTCGGCGCATCCCCCTCCTCCTCCGTCCCGGGTACTTTTGCATATTCTGTCTGACGAGCGGTAATTATTGGGATACGGGATCCTCCCGCTTCACTCAACTTTAACCCTGAATGACCCGAGGAACACCTTGTGCTCCAGTCTTATACCCTTATTATTCCCTGCTGTGCAGCGGGCCTCCCACCAATCCTGTGGGGGCTGTAGATCGTGCCGATCCCTTATACGCGGGGCATGTGTTTCGTGTGCGGAGAGGCTTGCATCTTTAGTACCCAATTACAAACATAAAATACCACTTAAGGAAACCTACCAGTTTAAATGGCAGGGTTAATGGCAGTAATAACTGAGCACCAGCTCAGGGATAGCCAGGTTTAGCTGGTGCCGTTACTTACTTTCCGTTTAGTGTTATTCACCGCTTATCCTCGGCACTGAGACTGGTGCTCGTACTTACTGCTTACCCCCTGGCCATTCTAACTGGTAGGTTTCTTTAAACAGTTTTGTCGGGAGAAGATTGCAAAACCCCTCCACAAACCAGCGCCACCACCTGACGGACCCAGGTCCGTCCCCTGGTAAGTAAAAGAAACCAGCATTGGTCGTCCTTCTATCTGGACCACTGGGTCCTGACTTTCCTGGGGTTGTGCCGCAGCATCGAATCCTCTCCAGTCAATAAATGCTACTAATAACAGTCTATACGCTCGCCCCCCTTGTGTATGGGCTGTGTCTGGTTGCACCTCCACCTCCTCCAATGGGAAAGACTTTTGTGCTCTCCCCCTCATATCTCTGGAGGATAACATACAAATAATAAATTATAATAAATGATTCGAAAGGGGACGCTGGAGGATAAATGTCCTCTGTTAAGAATAGTGCCACTAGGCATTATATGGGGATGTGCCGGGCTCGGCGTCACATTACTAGTTAACATTACAATCCTTGTAACCAGATAGAAGGGATTTTGTGTCACCATATGTCACTCTGCAAGCGAGACTGTAATCTGCCGGATTGTGGCCTGGATCCCAGGACTATGGAGACCCCGAGACTCGCAGGGCGATGATCTGCACAGTATAAAGACCCCCGAGACTCGCAGGGCGATGATCTGCACAGTATAAAGACCCAGATGACTCGCAGTGCGATGATCTGTCCCATTATAAAAGACCCCCCGAGACTCGCAGAGTGGCGATGATCCATGGCACAGTAAAAAGACCCCCGAGAACTCGCAGGTGGGCGATGATCTGCCAGCGTAGATAAGACCCCAGAGACTCGTCAGAGCGATGATCTTTTTTCTGCCATTATAAAGACCCGGAGACTCGCAGGGCTATGATCTCGCAGTATAAATACCCCGATACTCTCAGGGCGATATCTGCAACAGTATAACTAACCCCCGAGACTCTCAGTGCGATGATCTGCACAGATAAAGACCCCTGAGACTCGCAAGGGCGATATCTTCAACAGTATCATACAAAGACCCCGAGACTCGCAGGGCGATGATCTGCACATATAAAGTACCCCGGAACTCCCGGGGGCGATGAGCTGCATTCAATAAAAAGACCCCGGAGACCTCTCAGGGCGATGATCTGCACAGTATAAAGACCCCGGAGACTCGCAGGCGATGGAATCTGCACAGTAAAGACCCCAGCGACTCGCATGGTCGAAGGACTGCACAGTAAAAAGACCCAGAGACTCGCAAGGAGATGATTGGCATCAGTATAAAGACCCCGCCGAACTCGGCAGGGCGAATGATCTTCACAGTATAAAGACCCCCGACTCGCAGACGATTAGCTGCACAGTAATAAAAGACCCCTAACTCGCAGGGCGATGAATCTTGTCACAGTTATAAGACCCCTCCATACTCAACAGGAGATGATCTGCCAGTAATAAAGAACCCCCCGAGACTCGCAGGGCGATGATCTGCACAGTATAAAGACCCCGGAGACTCGCAGGGCGATGATCTGCACAGTATAAAGACCCCCGAGACTCGCAGGGCAATGATCTGCACAGTATAAAGACCCCGGAGACTCGCAGGGCGATGATCTGCACAGTATAAAGACCCCCGGAGACTCGCAGGGCGATGATCTGCACAGTTAAAGAACCCCGGATACTCGCCGTTCGATGAGTCTGCCCCTGTAATTAAAGACCCCAGAGACTCGCAGGGCGATGATCTGCACAGTATAAACCCCAGATACTCGCAGGGCTATGATCTGCACCTATAAAGACCCCAAGACTCGCAGGGCGATGATCTGCACAAATAGACCCCGAGACTCTGCGGCTATTACTCGGCACAGTATAAAGAACACCATAGACTACTCGCAGATCGTGATCTGCACATTAATAAGACCCCCGAGCTCGCAGGGCGATGATCTGCACAGTATAAGACCCCCGAGACTCGCAGGGCATGTCTGCACAGTAAATAAGACCCCCACCTAGACTCGCAGGGCATAATCGTCACAGTATAAAGACCCCAGAGACTCGCAGAGCGATGATCTGCACAGTATAAAGACCCCCCCGAGACTCGCAGGGCGATGATCTGCACAGTATAAAGACCCCCCCGAGACTCGCAGGGCGATGATCTGCACAGTATAAAGACCCCAGAGACTCGCAGAGGCGTGATCTGCACAGTAACAAGACACCGACGACTTTTTTTCCTGCATTCTGGCGAGGATCTTCACAGTATAAAGACCCCCGGAGACTCGATTGCGATGATCTGTCACATTAATAAGAACCCCCCGCGTCCTCGTCATGGCCGATGATCTGCACAGTATAAGACCCCCCGGAGACTCGCAGGCGATGATCTGCACAGTATAAAAGGAACCCCCCGAGACCGCAGGGCGATGATCTGCACAGTATAAAGACCCCGGAGACTCGCAGGGCGATGATCGCACAGTATAAAGCCCCCCGGAGCACCTCGCATGGCGATGACTGCACGTATAAAGACCTCCGAACTCCGCAGGCGGTGAACTCACAGTATCAAGACCCCCGAGACTCGCATGGTCATGATCGCACAGTATAAAGACCCCAGAGACTCGCAGTCGATGAATCTGCACAGTAATAAAGACCCCCCCCCGAACTCGCAGGGCTATGATCTGCACATATATAAGACCCCCGAGACTCGCAGGGGCGATCGATCTGCACATATAAAGAACCCCAGATACTCGCAGGGCGATGAATCTCACAGTATAAGACCCCCCCGAGACACGCATGGCGTGATCCTGCCCATTATAATACCCCGGAAGACTCGGCGGGCGATATCTGTCCCAAGCTATAAATACCCCAACTCACACATGGCGATGATCTGCACAGTATCAGAAGCCCCCCCCGAGACTCGTGCAGGGCGATGATCTGCGACAGGTATAAAAGGCCCTCGATACCTTCTGCAGAGCTATGATCTGCACAGTATCAATACCCCCTAGCTCGCAGGCGATGATCTGCACAGTATAAAGAAAACGCCCCACCCGAGACTCGCCGGGCGAGATCTGCACATATAAGACCCCCCTAGACTCGCAGTGGCTATGATCTGCACGATATAAAGACCCCCCCCGAGACTCGCAGAGCGATGATCTTCACATTATATAGGACTCCCGGGGGGGGGGGTGCGGGGGGCCCCCTCATACACAACATATGTGAAATGTGACCGAGCTGACTATTAACATATTTCCATTTCACAAAATTATTTAAATATAAGTTTGAACTAGTCAGTGAGTCTCTATTTAGAGTGCACATCTTTTAATTCTTATAGATTAAGGACCTGTCTCCACATCTGTCAGGACTGCTAAAACATAATGAACGATTTGGGTTTTTGTTGCTTTTTCATAGTAAAACAGTTGATTGCAAAGGACAATACAACAAAATAAATTAAATGCAATCTTACCAAAAAAGACAAGCTAAGGCGAACCTTTTATTCGGCCCAAAACTCCAACCAAACCTGCAATCAAGCGCAACTTGTTTTAATTAAACTTTGCCGCTCTCAGATTAAAGGGATTTTCCCATTTCCGAAAGTGAGGTTCTAATTTGTTTGTTATTATCCCAAGTATATTACACTTTCTCCAATATATAACTTTCTGTTATCAATTCTTCACAGATTTCCTACATCTTTTGCTTTGCTTCCTGCTCATAATGAAGCCTTCTCACGTACGTTTACCTTCTAGTGTTTATGCACACAGTGTGCACGGCTACGTTTATGGCGCCCGGTTTTATTGTGATGTCCCAAAGGTGCACGGCAGCGTTGATATCCCTGGTCAATGTGTGATTGTCCCCCCGATGGCAGCGGCTCGTTATAACAGTCCAGGTCATCAATCCCGGATGTTGAGGTCACCAACAGGTGCAACGGCTCGTTTATCATGCATGCCCGGTTTATGGTATTCACAGCCCGTGCCGCGGGCCTCTTTAAGTCGTTCCCTGTCATGTGATGTCTCCACGGTGCACGGCTCGTTATATCCCTGTGCCCGTGTGATGTCACACAGGGGCACTAGCTCGTCTTAATTGTCCATCGCATCCCGGGTTTCATCCCGTTATGTTCCCTCCTCTACCCCACGGTTCAGGTTACGGCTTCGTTCTATTGCATCGGTTATGTGATTTCCCCTACAGTGCACACCGGGCTCGTTATATCTTGAGTTCGCCGTGCATCCCTTGTCCTCGAAGTGCTGCTCCCCACAGGTTACGGCTCGTTATATCCCTGGTCGTTGAGGTACACAGGTTCACGCCTCCGTTATCGACCGCAGGGTGCACACCATCCCTTGTCCATGTCGAATGTCACCGCAGGTGCCACTGCTCTATAGTCCCCTCCCTCATGTTGATGTCACATCGGTGCACTCACCCTGAACGCGTTGACTACTACTGCGTCCCCGGTCACTCCGGCATGCTCACACACCAGGTGCGCACGCAACCCCGCTTCTACCCCCTCTCCCTGGTCATCAGTGATGTCACCCCGAGTTCGCAGTCTCGTTATAATTCCCTGCGCACCCTAGTGATCGTCCTAGACCAGCAGGTGTACAACGTCTCCCGTGTTATCATCCACCCAAAAATGCTCCCCGGTCGCGCACGGGTAACTGTCACCCAGGTTGCACCAAACGGACTCTTTATAGACGAACAACTACCTGCTCACCCACGCTCGACAATGACCAAAGGGCAGTGCAACGGTATCCTTAGAAAACACCCACCAGGCCTACAAGCAGCCGGCACGTGCGCATCTCCCCTGTGGTCATGGGATCTGATGTACACACGAATAAATAAGTTGCCCGACATCGGCTCCTCCGTTAATCACTTACCCGTACTCTGCCCAGTCCATCTCTTGGATGATGTCCACACGGTGCACTAGCGCATCGCATTAGATCCCCTGGTCAGTCCCGTGAAGGTGGCCCCTACGGGTGCACCCCCCAGCTCCCTGCAGCTTCCTGTTTATACAGTATGCGCCGCCCGAGCGCCCCTATCCCGGTCTCCCCCCTTTGAATGTCCTATCAGGGAGCACTCTCGAGTTACCTAACCAGCTGCCGGGTCGAACCGCCGTCACTCTCGTGTTATCCCAGGACCGTACCTTATCCCCCGCGGAACAGTCCAGCCACCCCCCGGGAATGGGTGCCGACCGCCACGGTGCACGCTCGTTCCGTAGTCCCCGGGCAGTGCCAAGCGTTGAGTCACACACCCTGAACTAGGTGCACGTGCTCAAGTTTACTACTATCGACCACAGTCCCGGTGTTCATCAAACGTAGATCTCGCTCCACACATCATCTCCAAGCACACTGGAGCTCGGCACACTCAGCAACTGCGGCTCCGGTTAATATCGCGTGCGAATTGCGTGGCCCCCCAACGAGTGTCGCATCCAATCCCCTGGGCTCTCATCCCCACGTAGAATCGCTCCACACCAGTGAGCACTTCACACCCACTATTTAGGCATCCAACAGTGGGGACCCGTGTGCCCCCCTCCACTCCGGGGCAACCAAGTCACTACCCCCCTATACAACTGTATACAGAATCCCACAATACAGGCTGTGGAGGGAACTCCAGTTAGAGGATTATTTCATTCACCTTTATGGAATACCGTGACGATATCACACGCATCCCCCCGGCGACAACCGCCCCACGTCTACCTCTATATTCTGAATAATTGAGCATACTAGGCCCGCTGCTTTAACCGTTGACTTCATCTCCCCCTCACCCTGATCGTCTTCATCCTCTATCGTTTCTTCTTAACTCGTTCCCATGTCCACTCACTGTGATGCCTCACCCCTGGTTTGCGACTTGCCAATTCTGGTTTAGGTCTTTTTATTTTTGGTTGTGTGCTAATTCCTTTTATTGCAAGTTCGTCTGAGGATGTCCTGACGGGAACACGATTACGTTTTTTCCTCGAATATACTACAACATTTTTTTTATAACATTTTCACGCCTTACCCACAGTATGGTATCCTTTCAATACGCGCCTACAGCGTATACTATACAGAGCCAACTGAAGGTGTAAACTTCCCCTCATGGTCACCCGCTGTTCCTCCTCCTCAGCCCGTCTATCCAGTTCGCCCTCCTACACTTTACAGCTCCCCGCCCCCAGTCCCCCCAATCTCCCTAACGCGCGCCCGCTCTTAATCAGTGTATCATAGGGTCTTCCACGTGTGTTATATATAACTGTAGAATATGGGATCTCATTGTGCGCGCCCCCCCCGCGCGAGCACTCTCTCGCTTTGCAGCTATCACACTAGTGGCATCATAATGTGTGTCCTGCTTCAACCCTCTCACTTCATGCGCACACTACGCTTTACTGGTTAGCCTACGTCCAGAACGATTGTGGGGGGGTACCGCTGTAATTCGGGGTCACCTCGACATGTGGTGTGGGGACCCGGTACTGCGCCGAGGAAGGGAGGGGTCACTTCCCATCAGCTCCCTTAGCCCGTCGCACTCTGCCCGACACCGGCGGCTTCCACCGTGACGCGTCAGCCGTCTGGAACTACACTTCTGGCCTCTGTTGAGGACCGGGTTTTGAATCGGGGGCAGCCACCTCTCGGCTCCTCGTGGCCTCTCCGCGAAGGAGCCGCCCAGATCTCCCTCGCAGTTCACCACCCAGGCCACCGTGCCTGTGGGTATCCTGCACGGACCAGTCCTACACACCAGGGCATCGTCTGCCAATTCCTCTTTGTTTTCATGGCAGACAAATTGCTACAGATCTTCCAATTTTTTCTGTCATAATATATACAAAGTTCAGCTCTCCCTGCAAAAACAAGCGCGCAACAAACCAAACACAAAACAAAAAAAAAAATACCTTATGGCTCTTAGACGTGTTTTTGTTTTTCCTGCAGACGTCTTCTATTAAATGGGCAGCAGATTATTATACCGTTCAATAGTTTATGGAAATACAGACCGAACACAGAAAAAGCGGCAGGAAGCCCCATGACGGACGGGTGTGCTGGTCCCCCGGTGGCAAAGCAGATTATTTTAGAATTTAAAGTAAAATAAAAACTGGTTTTTTTTCCCTTTTCCCATTTTTTGCCATGTCGGGAAAGTGGGTCGTGGGCCTAAGTTGCACCAAAAAATGGTACAGCACCAAAATTGTAGAATTTTTTTGGGGTGGAAACCGAGCTAAAATATCAGGTAACTTAACAAATTATTGCGACACATGTAATCATCTGCTTGATCCTTTTTTCAGACGCTATTATAACTTGGCCTGATAGGTCAGCCCATATACCGCGTGTTATAACACTATGACTGAAGCAGATGTTACACAGATGCTGTGCAGGGGCGGGGGAGGGGGGGGCGGCTGGCCTCAGCTCAAAGCTCCCCCCTGCCCCCGGTCTCAAGGTACTGTAATCTATCTCATGAGTCCCCTTCCTGAATTAACACTCTCCCCCCACTGACCTGCAGCCCAATATCAGGCTGCAACTTTCACCAGATACAAGCCCCAAATCCAAGAGTTAGGCGCCGGCACCATGGTCAGACATGAACTAGTGGACCCATGATGTACTCAACCTCATGTTGGCCTGATGTGATGGTCCCACTGTGGCGCACAAATCGTGGCCACGCTTCTGGTTAATAATCAGTGTAATTGGATTAGCACCTTCCTCCTGACCTCCGGGCGCCCATCACTACCACCGCCGCCGAATTCTTCCAGACGCTTCCCCCACCGGTCATCTCTCATTACTCCAAAGCGCCAAGGACGGACCATGTAAGTTTATCTCAATATTTATTCCATATATATATATATATTCTGTAATAATGCGGGAAATTATTATTTTTAAAATTTTATTATATAAGTTTTGTCCCTAAAGCAACGGAAAAATCATATTGAAGAAAAAACTTTAATATGAATCAAAAATTATCTATTCTTACTCTTAAATAATATGTTATATTCTTCATAATTCATATTATATTACATTATATCTTATATTTCAACTGCGCCTCTCTTAACAAAATTTCTGGTGATTTTATCGTATTGTTGGGAATAAAAAAAAAAAAAAATACATTATTGTTTTTATATATGATTTATTTTAGTTTGTCTTTTTTTTTTTTTTTTCAAAAAACAAACTTCCCAATTCTCCTGTACATTAATTGACATTTTTATATTCATTTAATTTTTTAACTGTCCTTTCGATATTTCATACTGTTCTAGGTAGTTTTTTGTTTTTTTTTTTTTTTCCAGCGACATGAAAACTATATTGTTGGTCTATGAGGGTCCTATCTTTTTAAACCTTGCAAATATGTTATGGGTTTTTTTTTTCAAAAATTGTAATATATGTAAACTTTCTGTAAAATTGAATTGACTGTACAATTTTCTTAGAAAGTAAATTTGCATAAAAGTGTAGCGAAATTGTAATTTATACATAATATTAAATGGTGACCTGTAAAAATTCCATAAAAGGGAATATAAAATATAAAAATGCGCCAATATAAATTATATTTAAAAAAAATACATGTCCCCTATCATTTTATATAAAAATGTAAAATTTCCATAAACTATTTATTAATGTCCAAATTGAATGTAAAAATTTTTATAAAGCAATGTGGAATTGTGATGTATTAGTAATTTAGATCCGAACCAATGGAATTTACTTTATAAGGTTTTTTTTTTTTTTTTGGCAAGCAGTTTCCCAACCCCAACAATGTATGGAGAGTCCCAACTTTGGTTGGGTGGACTAGTTTTGAACCTTTCCTTACTCACTTAGTTTCAAAACTTTTGTAACTTTCTTATTGTAGGTAATGCGTGTGCCCGTACATATTCCATAGGTCAGGTCCAGAGATTAAGTCCTGCACTGATCTCAAAAAAGTTAGACAATAAGAACAAGCAGATGGACCCAATGCACTTATCTGTAGTTATCATGATTTACTGGAAATCATTTTTTTGCTATTTTGTCTTAAAATGTATTGTAAACTAAAATGTGACACTGTTGCAGTGATTTTTGGTTGTTGGCCACAAGGGGGCATTGCTTACAGAACGACCATCTATTCCATGTGGTTCCATCTCAGAGGGTCCGGCTCTTGTCCTTGTGACAAGTATTTTATTTATCTGGTTGGGGGGGTTATTATAGAAATCTTTTTGGAAAGCTGTATAGGCATGTTAAATTTACATAATGTTAATGTGACTGACATTTCCCATTAGGTTATAAAAAATATAAACTGCCCATATAATATTATATTTAAAAGGAAATTAGAGAGTATCTTGTCTTGTTAACAATGTATTTAATTAATTGGGGGGGGATTGTTATTAAAAATCTTTTTTTTTTTGTATTAGATTGTATATATTTTGTATTATGATTTGCCGTCTTTGAATTTTGGTTAACATAAATGTAATCTATAAATTGATCTATGTATTCTGTATCAGTATAATCCATTTCACTAAGTCACAAAGTTATACATGTTCTAATATAACTTCTGTATCAAGATCTCTCTTGCTGTCCCTGCTATAGAACTGGTCCATTTTCCTTCCAGTGGTATACAATTCGTCCATGTGAATGTGAGGGAAGGCGCACAATTCGTTATTATCAATATAGTATAGATTTGTGTTATTAACTGCTCATGCACCGCCATCAACAAATCCCATGGGCAAGATTCCATCCATTGGAAGTAAACAGTAGCTTTCTATAGAAGCAAAGCAAGCAAGGTCTAGAACACTGTGAGGAATTCACCATCAGGGGTGATTAGTGCGATGGTGTTTCAAGGGCCAGGGAGGAAGAGGGGCCCCCTATTCCCAGAAAATGCTTCCTCCCCGTTTCAATTGTCGGGATCTCACTGTGCACACAGGACGGATGTTCATCTGTGGGGTGGTTTGGGGGCCCCAAAATTTTACCAGTTAGGGCCCCAAAGTTCTTTGTGCCGCCTGATTCGCCACAGTGACAGGAGTGAGACATGTGAACGTTCAGTTTAACCGGACCTGTATAGAGACAGAAAGAAATCTTATAATTGACATCCCAAATCATGCATTTATAAGTCTAAAAATATTAAAAATCTGAAGGGATGAGCTGACCTCCACCATAAAAAAAAAAAAGTCATAGAGGGAGGAATAGTGCCCGGAGCTGCCAATAATGTATGAAGCTCTTCCAAGATACATAGATGTAATAATTAGAGAGCGAGATCTAGATAGATCGAAAATAGATAGATAGTCGATAGATTATAGAGATAGATAGATAGATTATGAGATAGATAGTGGAATAGATAATAGATAGATAAGAGATAGGAATAGATATATAGATAGATAGATAGCTAGAGGAGATAGGAGATAGAGAGATAGGAGATAGATAGAGTCGCTAGGCGCTAGTTAGATAGATACAGAATTCTATATAAAGAAAAACAAGCTACAATATCAAGATAGATAGATAGACTCGATAGATCTATGATATGAGATAGCTCGATAGTTCGATCTTAGATAGGATAGTATATATATAGATATGAGTCGCTATATCGATATGAGGATAGATGATAGATAATTGATATGCTCTCTCTACTATTCTCTGGACTATCGATCTTCTCTCGGCTCGATACTATGAGATCGCTGTATGCTATACGCTCTTCCATTTGATAGATAGAATAGATAGATACGATATTAGCTCGTCATGCTCTGCGCTCGATCGCTCGCTCTGCGCTCGCTAGTCGCTGCTCGATCGCTGGCTGCTCTGCTCTAGCATCGCTTGCTCGCTCGCTCCTGGCTCTGAGCTCTTACGCTTTTTAGCTCTGCTCATCTCTCGCTCTCTCTGCGCTAATCGCTCGCTCTCTCGATAGCTCGATCGATCGCTCAGCTAGCTCTTCGCTCGCTCGCAGCTCGCTATCTTGCTCTCTCTCTCTCGCTCCTCGCTCGCCTTTCGATCGCTCGCTTCGCTCTGCCCTCGCCTCGCTCGTCGCTCCTGCGCCTCGCTCTACTCGTCGCTCGCTCTCGCACTCGCTCTCTCGCTTCTGCTCTCTCTAGCTCGCTTCGCTGGCTCTGCGCTCAGCTCGCTCTCTCTTGCTCTCTCGCTCGCTCTTCTCTAGCTTGCGCTCCGCATGCTCGCTCTGCGCTAGCCTGCTCGCTTGCGCTCGCTCGCCTCTCTCTTCGCTCGCTCGATCGCTCTGCGCCTCGCTCTGAGCTCGCACTCGCTGCTCTGCGCTCGCTGCGCTCCTCCTGCGGCTCGCTCGCTCGCTCGCGCTGCTCGCTCTCATCTGCGCTCGCTCTCTCTCCATGCGCTCGCTCGCTCTGCGCTCGCTCCCCTCTGCGCTCGCTCGCTCGCTTCGTCTCTCGCTCGCTCTGCGCTCGCGCGCAGCTGCGCTGCCTCCTCTGCGTCGCTCGCCGTCTGCCTCCTCGCTCGCTCGCTCTGCGCTCGCTCGGAGCTCCTCGATCGCTCTGCGCTTGCTATCGCTCGCTCTGCCGCTCGCTCTCTCTGCGCTAGCTCGCTCTCTCATGCTCACTCTGCTCGGCGCTCTCTCGCGTCGCGCTCGCTCGCTCGCTCTGCTCTGTCTCGCTGCTCGCTCGCTCGCGCTCCTCGCTTCGGCTCTCGCTCGCCCGCTTCGCGCTCGCTCTGGCTCCTCGCTGCTCGTGTCGGGCGCTCGCTCGCTCGGCGCTCCTCCTCGCTCTCTCGCTCGGCGCCTCGCTCGGCGCTCGCTGCTCGCTAGATCGATCGCCATCGCGCTCGCATCGCCTCGCTACCTACTCTCTCGCTCGCTCGCTCTGCGCTCGCTCTATCATCGCTCGCTCGCTCGCTCCTCGGCGCTCTCTCGCTCGGCCTCGCTCGACACCTCTCTCGCTCGCTCTGCGCTCGCTGCTCGCTCCGGTCGGCGCTCCGCCTCGCTCGGCGTCGATCTTCATCGCTCGCGCGGCTCCTCGCTCTGCGCTCGCTCCTCGCTCGCTCGCTCGCTCGCTCTCTCCTCCTAGCTCTGCGCTCAGCTCTCTAGCTCTGCGCTCGCTCGCTCTGCTCTGCGCTCGCTGCTCGCTACGCTCGCTCGCTCTCTCGCTCGCTCCTCTCTATGGCTCGCATCGTCAGGCGCTCGCTCGCTCGCTCGCTCGACTCTGCGCTGCTCGCTTCGTCTTGCTCTGTCAGCTCGCTCCGCTCTGCGCTTCGCTCGCTATCGCTCGTCGCTCGCGCTAGCTCGCTTCTCTGCGCTCGCTGCCTCGCTCTGCCTCGGCTGCTCAAGCTCCTGCGCTCGCTATCTCCGCTCGCCTCGATCTGCAGCTCGCATTCTACTCTGCTATCAGCTCGCTGGCGCTCTCTCAGCTCCGCTCTCTCGCATAGATATCTGCGCGCGCGCGCTGGGGGTCTGACGCTGAGGAGTCTGCCGCACCGCCCGTCCCACCTACTTTTTTTTTGGAAATGCCTCACCCCCCCCCCCCCCCTGGGCCCTAGCAGTTTCCTATTCTCTGCACCCCCGTCATAAGTAAAAACTGAGGTTCCTGGTGACAGGTCCCTTTAAAGGGCATGTTCCCCGAAAGCGTACAAAGGTTGTTCCTCTATGTTATGGATTTTTTATTTCAATGAAGTAAAATCAATATTATAGATTTTATCCACACCACGTTCCTCCTTATTCCTCCTATTGTTTGGTATTTTAAGGAGATTCCGATGACAGCGATATGTGGCGTGTGGTGGCGCAGTTTTTTTGAACGAAGGCATTCCGCTTCGCTAAGGCAATACTTTTTATGGAACAGTTCCTGCTGCGCTATTTAACCGGCCCATGCGTCTATTTCCGTAATACAGTAGCCAAGTCCTGATCAGCCCTTCTTCAGGACCAATCATAGACGATGAGTTTCAGGCTATCCGTAGACACACGGATGCTCGCCTGAGCAATCGCCATGAAACATGAACGTTAAAGACCGATTTTCACAGCGTGCGCAGGTCGCCTTAGGGCTTATTCACAAATCCGTTATTTTCCAAAAAAAACAAATGTGTGAATAGGTGCTAAGAACGCTTAGTCTAACTCTGTATTTCCTGTTTTTGCCACCAAGTTTGGCACAAACTCGTGATAACTGTGTTGTGCACGATTGCTCACCGGGACCACACTCGCGCGTCACTTATTCATTGATTTGGGCGCAGGTTCTTATTGACGTGAGCGACTTCCATGCTGAAACGTGCAAAAAAAAAATGGAAAGATCCGCGACGGCTTCAGACGTTTGTCGTGTTACACTCTTTTTGGTGGCCCCCCCGTATGTGGGATGACATGTGGCAATAATTATCCACTTTTGCTGAAACTGGTCCTACGTTTTTTTCTGAGTAATTCCACCGTGTAATGCGCCAGCGGCCCGCACCCCAGTACATGAGCAGTTGGTCATTCTTGAGGCGCTGATTGACGGGATTATAGTGACGTAAAAAATTTTAGCAGAAGCGTCGCACACGGGGGATGATGTTGATGCGTCTGTTATGCCATGTAATTAGATTTACTACATCTGGTTATATTTTCCCCTATAGACCCGTCTGTGAGCCGCAATTATGGTGGTCCCCCATCTCCCCCCTCTACACGCAGCTTCTATGCAAATCCAAAGAGAGGAGGAGTAGGTGGGGGGGGGGTGAGGGTCCGGATCTCCCACCCTCACTTCCGCTGGAGCCATATCTATGCAAAAACCTGCAACTTTTTATTTTCCGCAAAAATGTCTTTTTTTCACACGTCCACATCTGGATTTTCAAGATAAATCAGGGGCAGCAGCGTGATACTCTGTGGTGCCAAACTTTGCAAAACGGGTGTAAAGTTGTACAATTTTGGCACAATCACTGTAAAAAGTTTGCCTGTGGGGTTTTCCAGAATTCCTGGGGGCTTAGGGACCCCTGCACCCAAAACAAAAGTGGGAGGTCTGCCTGAAACGCATGCGTTCTGGCCAAACCCCCTCCCACTTTCGTTTTGGATGCGTTTAAAAACGTGAGAAAAACGCCACGTGGGAAGGCGCCCTCAGGGCGAGGTCACACGTTCCGCTTATGTTGTTTCCTAACGCAACACGAGTGCACAGGGGGCGGGACTTGGCCCGATCACATATGTGTCTCCAGGGAAACGTATGTGATTGGTAACCAGACCCCGGTGTCTTGTATTGTTTAGAAGCAACGGGTTTACAGTGATGTCATCACCTCTGCTGTAACGCAATGTAAACGCAAGGTGTGAACGCGCCCTGACAGGCCGACAACGTTCACTTTCCATAAGTAGAGGCCATTGCAGCTGCAGACGGCGCGGCCGATCCCATGGAGTCCGGTTTTAGTGGTGACCTGTGCACACAGCGTGCGATTTTCTTGGAACCTGAGAGAAATATTATATATATATATTTATAGAAAAATAAATCACAATATACAAAAATTACACATAACAATATTAAACACATGTAAGAACTACAACTCCCAGCATAAACACCTCCCTCCACACATATCCCGCCTCCCCTCCACCTACAAATGGCGCCCAAAATTGTGTAGGCCCCGCGCGTGCGCCAGGAATTTCCTCACGCAGCCGGTGACGTCATTACGCACACAGCGCCCTCGACACCATATTAATCACCACCACCCAATAAAAACTACATCTCCCTACATGCACTGGGCCTAAGTGGGCGGTCACATGCCAAGCCGGGCCAATGAGCGTGTTCGGTGTGAGCAGCGCGCTGCCCCATTGGCTGGTTGTAAATGACGTAGGTTCCTGGTTCATGCTGACGGGAAGAGGCTCCCGGGGTCTGGCAGAGAAGAGGCGGCTGCGGATCGGGAGAGGTGAGTGACCTGATACATATTACATGCTGTGCTGTGTCCTCTGTGCTGCTGTGGCATTGCAGAGTGTAATGTAAATTCATGTATGAGGTCGGGACGGATATCAGTGAGGGAGGATGAAGCCGGGGGCGCTGTGATAATACAGAGAGATGAGCTGCCGATTATTGCAGTATAAAGGCTTCTCCGGGAGTGTGATGGATCTGTAATGTGTGAACTTGCACTTATTGCCGGTACTGGAGCAAAGTCACATCACTGTATATATGTATCAATGCACGGCCACAGGACAGCGAGGAGCAGTGCATATGTGTAGGGGTGTATACAGGGAGGTGCAGGGCATATGTGTAGGGGTGTATACAGGGAGGTGCAGGGCATATGTGTAGGGGTGTATACAGCGAGGAGCAGTGCATATGTGTAGGGGTGTATACAGGGAGGTGCAGTGCATATGTGTAGGGGTGTATACAGGGAGGGGCGGTGCATATGTGTAGGGGTGTATACAGGGAGGGGCGGTGCATATGTGTAGGGGTGTATACAGGGAGGTGTATACATATGCACTGCTCCATTGTATCATTGTAAATGAACGCACCTTGCTGTATACACCTCTATACATATGTACATGAATACACCTGCATACTGTATACATCACCATATATAAGCCCCTACATAACATATACACCTCTAAACAATGTAGATGAATACATGCACTGCCATGTATATATGTATATCTCTCTTAAACCTGTCACTATTGATATATAAGCTTCCTGGGGAATCCTGGCCGATGCTTATCTGCTTCATTGATATTTGATATGATTACGGGTCATCGGGTCTTTTGGTAGATTAGGGTCAAAAAATGTGCAGAATATCGGCTTCTCCTCTTCAAGGAGAACTCCATGTAACGGCTGCTGTGTGGGGCCTGCGGATGATGTATATATGTAGCTGACATGTTGTATTAGTCCCAGCATAGTTCCCCTGACAATACAGGGGGTTGGGGTAGATGCAGGACCTGGAGCAGGTCCTATGTGCACACCCTCATTCCTAGCATATAGCATTCCATGTAGGCGGCTGTGGGCCAAGTCATTCTAGAATCATTACCTGGGAAAGCTGGGTACCACTTTTACGCAACACCTTATCCTGGGATATGCTGGCGGAGGGGCAGAGGGGTCTATAGAGTGTATACCGGTGAGTTACTCAGGTAAGTAGCTGCCTCTAATGGTAACTCTTAGTTATTGTGCGGAGCCGGTGAGACCCCACATTCCGGGCCATAAATAGAGCGCAGGCCCTGTGATGAGTCCGGGGCTATTTGTGGCTCCCAGCTGCCTGTGTGGGGGGAGGGGCGGCCGCTCACCCCGTGCTGTGTCCCCTCATGTACACAGTTATTATATCCGTCTTCCTTTCATCTCCCGCCTGCCCCATCCCAGGTAGAGATTAACCCTCTGTGTTCTCCTTGCAGCTGTCGGTCATCGCTGAGGCTCCCGTCATGGCGTCTGTAACAATGGGTAAGATGTCGCCTATTGTATTTATACATTCCCCGCTGATATCTTGTCGCCTGATATTCTTCATCACTTTGGTTATAAGTAAAGACGTCCGTTTCTGTTTTTTTTCTTTTCAGCCACTTCTGAATGGATCGCCTTCTTCAAAGATGCAGGGATCCCCGCCGGGCCGGCTGTCAACTACGCCGTGACGTTTGTGGACAACAGGTGAGAGGACGGGGGCCGCCTGCACCATAGCAAACACAGGGTGACACCGGGCGCGAGCAGCTGCTGCTGCAGATCATCTCTATAGCAAGACTACGTCACCTGCTGCATCTGCTGCAGAACCTCTTGCTCCTCTGGTGTCCGCTGTGTGTGCTAATAATAAATCATTAGGACTCAAATGTCTCGGGAAAACCCTCTGAAGGGTCACGTCACACAGAATTGTGTTAAGATTTCCCCCGCAGATTGTGACGGCCTTGTCCTGCGCCAATCTTTAATATGGACACATTAATATAATATATCCCCTGTTCAATGTGCGACGTGTGGTGTCCTATCAATGCGTTTTGGAAATATCTTGTATCGTTTGCTCAGGTCCTGGAGCCTCGTTGGATCACAGACACAAAGGGGTCCTATTACTTCTTCCATTCCTCTGCACTGAATCCTGGGGTCGCAGTATTAGTCGGTGTTCACATACAGATCCGACTGCTGCTTCAGTGTGTCTATATGGAGATATCTGTCTCAGTGAAAAATATGCTAATTCTAGGTCATAAGCCACTACCCGCCATCTACTCACTGATCCAGTATTTTCAGTGTCTACAGAGTAGTGGTACCAGGAGATAATATAGGTGGGGGCTGAATCCCCTATCAGCACATTGTGGCTCTCCTAGAGCAGTGCACACACTATGTAATGTATGATATGTAATGCACTTCTGCCCCATAGTAATTACAGTGGAAACTATCTCCCCGGTCATGTGATGTCACACAGGTGCACGGCTCGTTATATCCCTGGTCAGGTGAGGTCACACAGGTGCACGGCTCGTTATATCCCTGGTCACGTGATGTCACACAGGTGCACGGCTCGTTATATCCCTGGTCATGTGATGTCACACAGGTGCACTTAACCTGTAGGACCACATTGGGACCCTTTCCCTCACATCTGGGACCAATCACCTAAGGGAGAACAATAGGGTAGGGATCCATTTGTTATCATTAACTTTATGGAATATTCATTTATTTATTTGAATAATTGACACTCTTTACGTGACTCTCTCTCACCTGATTTTATCCTCTTCGTTTTTTAACTCACTACTACTATGTAGAAATATGGACTTCCAATTCTTTTATGTCTTATTACATTTGGTTGTGTCTATTCACTTTTATCTATATGTCTGACTGACACATATGTTTTTTTATATACTAAACATTTTTTATACATTTGTAACCTAACACATATGTTATTACATATGCCTACAGTTATTAGTCAACTGAAGTGTAAATCCCTCATGTGCTCTTCTCCCTGCCTTACAGTCTCTATTTATTTAATCTTTATATATGTTTCTTTTTATATATATGTATTACATTTGTATATATGTGTGTTTATTATCTAGCAGAACATTTGTATTTATTTTTGTTATAGAAATTGTGTGTACGGACCTGATGAAGGAGGCATTCCGCTTCCGAAACGCGTTGTCCACTGTGATCCGCTATAACTAGCAGTACTGGATGTCAGGTTTACTGCAGCAGCTCTACTACCCAGATACGAGTCACCATCACTGTTGTGATTTACGCTAGGCATATACTGCCAATTCCTGTTTTCCATTGTCAGACAAATTGCTACATATCTTACAAAATGTTTCTGTCATAATATTAATACAAAGTTCAGCTCTCCCTGCAAAAAACAAGCTCGCAACAAAACCAAACACAAAAAAAAAAAAATACATTATGGCTCTTAGAACTTGTTTGTTTCCTGCAGAACTTCTTCTATTAATGTGCAGCAGATTATTTACCGTTCAATAGGTTTATGGAAAGTACAGAACGAAACACAGAAAAAGCGCAGGAAGCCACATGACGGACGGGTGTGCGGGTCCCGGTGCAGCAGATTATTTAGAATTTAAGAAAATAAAAATAGGTTTTTTTTCCCTTCCCCTTTTTTGCCAGTTTCGGGAAAGTGGGCGTGGCCTAAGTTGCACCAAAAAATGGGACAATGCACCAAAATTGTAGAATTTTTTTGGGGTGGAAACCGAGCTAAAAAATATCATGTAACATTAAACAATTGTTGCGACAAATGTATCATCTGCTTTGATCCTTTTTTCAGACGCTATTAGTAAATTGGCCTCGATATGTCAGCGCCATATACCGCGGTGTTATAACGACTATGACTGAGCAGGATGTTACACAGATACGGTGCAGGGGGCGGGGGAGGGGGGGGCGGCTGGCTCAGCACAAAGCTCCCCCCGGCCCCCGGTCTCCACAGGTAACTGTAATCTCCAGGATTATCCCTTCCTGAATTAACATCTCACCCCACTGACCTGCAGCACAATATCCAGGCTGAAACTTTCACCAGATACAAGCCCCAAATCCAAGAGGGAGGCGCCGGCCCCATGGTCAGACATGAGACTAGTAGGACCCCAGTGATGGACCTAACCTCAGGGTGGCCCTGGATGTGATGGTCCCACTGTGGTCCGCACAAAATCTTGGCCACGCTTCTGGGTTAATCTAGTGTAATTGGATTAGCACCTTCCTGCGCCCATCACTACCGGCCGCCGAATGTCTCCAGAGTCACCTGACAACCACCGGTCACTATAACCATTACTCCAACACCTCATAGGGACGACCAGTGTAAGTTTTATCTCAATATTTTTTGAATACATTGTATATATATTCTGATCAATAATGCCAGGGACAATGAAATTATTTTTTAATTTTATTATATAAGTTTTGTCCCTAAAGCAACGAAAAATCATATTGAAGACAAAACTTTAATATGAAAAAATTAATATATATTATCTATTAATAAGTTACTTTATTATTATAAGTTTAAGTATCGATTAGTAAGTTTATGTTGATCCTTTAATCGTGCGATAGATATGTCTAGTGCAACAACAACTTCTTTGGTTGATATTTGATTGTTTATAATAGGTTTTATAAAAAATTATCATTTTATGGTTCTTAAACGTACGATTAGTTTTGCGATTGCACTCATTTTATTTTTTTAAACAAACTGTCAATTTCTGTACATTATTGACATTTTTATATTCAATTTAATTTTTTACTGGTCTTTAAGATTTTATACTTTTATAGTTATTTTTTTTTTTTCCAGCGACATTAAAATATATTTTTGGTCTATTATTGTCACTTATATTTTTACCTTTGAAAAATATTTTATGGGATTTTTTTTTTAATTGTAATATATGTAAAATTTCTGTAAAAATTTGAATATGACTGTACAATTTTATTTATAAATGTAAAATTTGCATAAAAGGTATCGAAATTTAAAATTTACATAATATTAAATGTGACTGTAACAATTCCATATAAAGGGAATATAAAATATAAAATTCCCATATAATATTATATTTAAAAATAAATACATTTTCCATATCATTTTATATAAAAATGTAAAATTTCCATATAACTTTATGTATTAATGGACAATTTATGTAAAAATTTTTTATAAAGAAACGTAATTGTGAATTTATTATTAAATTTAGATTCCATAAACATATGGATTTACTTTATAGGTTTTTTTTTTTTTTTGCAGCAGTTCCCAACACCCAACAAATGTCATGGAGAGTCCCAAAATTTGTTGGGGTGGACTAGTTTGACCTTTCAATTACTCACTTAGTTTTCAAAACTTTTGTAACTTTCTGTATTGTAAGTAATGCGTGTGCCGTACATATTCATTCAGGTACACATGAGATTAATCCTGCCTGATCTCAGAAAAAGTGAGAAATAAGAACAATCAGATGGACCCCATTCACTTATCTGTAGTTATAGGATTTTACTGGAAACATTTTTTTTGCTATTTTGTCCTTAAAATGTAATTGTAAAGCTAAAATGTGAAAACGTTGCAGTGATTGGGTTTGGCCACAAGGGGGCAGGTGCTTACAATAAACGACCATCTATTCCATGTGTTACCATCTACAGAGGGTCCGGATCTTGTCTTGTTCAATTTAATTTTTTTTGAAGGGGGGGGGGGGTGATTAGAAATCTTTTTGTAAAATGTATAGAAATGTAAAATTTACATAATGTTAAATGTGACTGTAACATTTCCATATAATTTTATAAAAAAAATATAAAATTCCCATATAATATTATATTTAAAAAGAAATTAAGAGGTATCTTGTCTTGTTACAATGTATTTTATTAATGGGGGGGGATGTGATTAAAAATCTTTTTTTTTTGTATTAGATTTGTATATTTTGTATTAGATTTGCCGTCTTTGAATTTTTGTAACATAAAATGTAATCTATAAATGATCTATGTATTCTGTATTCAGTATAATCCATGTAAACGTAAAGTCACAAAGTTATACAATGTTCTAATATACTTTCTGTATCAAGATCTCTGCTTGCTGTCCTGCTATAGAACTGTTCCATTTTTCCTTCCAGTGGATAGAATCTGTCCATGTGATGTGATGGAGGCGCACAAGTCGTTATTATCACAGAGAGTAATAGGATTTGTGTGATAATAACGGCTCATGCACCTCCATCACATCACATGGGCAGATTCCATCCATTGGAAGTAAACTAAGAAGCTTTCTATAGAAGCAAAGCAAGCAGAGGTCTAGAAAACTGTGAGGAATTCACCATCAGGGGGGGATTAGTGCGATGGTGTTCAAGGGGGCCAAGGGAGGAGAAGGGGCCCCTATTCACAGAAAATGCTCCTCCCTTTTCAATTGTCGGGATCTCACTGTGCACACAGGGACGGATTTTCATTCTGTGGGGGGTTGGGGGGCCCACAAAATTTACCAGTTAGGGCCCCAAAGTTCTTTGTGGCCGCCCTGATTCCCACAGTGACAGGAGTGAGACATGATGACGTTCAGTTTAACCCGGACTGATAGAGACAGAAAGAAATCTTATATTGTATCCCAAATCATCATTTAATAAGTCTAAAAATATTAAAATGCTGGAAGGGATGAGACTGAGCCTCCACCATAGTCATAGAGGATGAATAGTGCCCGGAGCTGCCAAATAATGTATGAAGCTCTGCCATAGATACATAGATTAATATATAGGAGATAGAGAGATAGATAGATAGATAGATAGATAGGAGATAGATAGATAGGAGATAGATAGATAGATATAGGAGATAGATAGATAGGAGATAGATAGATAGATAGATAGAGAGATAGGAGATAGATAGATAGATAGATAGATAGATAGAGAGA
Source organism: Engystomops pustulosus (assembly GCA_019512145.1). NCBI lineage: Eukaryota > Metazoa > Chordata > Amphibia > Anura > Leptodactylidae > Engystomops > Engystomops pustulosus. The sequence continues at coordinate 301,677 of WNYA01000023.1, forward strand.
TAGGAGATAGAGAGATAGGAGATAGATAGATAGATAGGAGATAGTTAGATAGATAGATAGATAGATAGATATGAGATAGATAGATAGATAGATAGATAGATAGATATGAGATAGATAGATAGATAGATATGAGATAGATAGATAGATAGATAGATATGAGATAGATAGATAGATATGAGATAGATAGATAGATAGATGGATATGAGATAGATAGATAGATATGAGATAGATATGAGATAGATAGATAGATATGAGATAGATAGATAGGAGATAGATATGAGATAGATAGAGATAGATAGATAGATATGAGATAGATAGATAGATAGATAGATATGAGATAGATAGATAGATAGATAGATATGAGATAGATAGATAGATATGAGATAGATAGATAGATAAGTGCACTCTACCACAATGTAACCTCAATGACTCTCGACCTTTAGGACCAGGCCATTTTCATTCATTTTCGCCCACACCTTCATAAATCTCAGAACTTTTTCAAGTTTTGTTCACCACTTGTAGTCTCATTTACTGTGCATACATAAAGTAACTTTCATTGCTGTTATTTCTTATCTATTCCGAAACTTGGAAAAATTGCCAATTGTTGAATTGGTGTAAAACGCATTTGCGGTCGCTTTCTTGAGCGTTTATTTTTGACCTGTTCACCTGTGCTCTCCAATTCATCCCTCTACAGTATTCTTTGGTCTGTACGTCCTGGATAAGGGGCTACAGCATATTATTGGGAGTTTATTATCTTCTACAGTTTATTACGAATCAAATTTTGTACACTCAATCCAATTAAATCCACGCACTGAGTTAGAGGTAAGAAAATTGATAACTCGCCAGGTCAACAGACTATCCTCTTTAAACATATAACCGATCACTTCCCTCCCACGCCCACCGAGTGGTCACCCGGAGGTGGGTGGCAGCAGTCATATGTCAAATGTGAGTTTATAGAGATACTATTTTAACACCCAATACTCCGGGCTTTGTCTTGCTATTGACAATTCCAAAAGTTTTAGTGATATTTGGTGTTTGATTCTTTAAACTGAACACATTCATCCATTATCGCTGCTGGTGGTACTTACAGAGCACTACTACTATACAGGCGTCCCCGGTTAAGTACAGGATAATTCTCTAGTTTGTTTTAGTTGAATGTTGTTTAATGCGGAATTGTATATTTTTAAACGGTAGCTCAAGAATTTTTTTGGGGGGTTTTCAAAATCTTTGCTCAATTAGACAAGGGGATTATCAATAAACTTCATTACAGAACACCTTACAGTTGATCATTCCGTCGTGGGACTATAGTAACCATCCAGAGATTCAAACCAGATGGTCACATGGGACGAGGGTCTGTCTTTAACTAGGGTCGTCTGTAAGTCGGGTGTCGTAGTAGTGGTACCGTCTATACTGATATCCTCAGCAGGAGAATCTACATAGAAAGTCTACTCTAAGGGACATTGTATGTGTATAGACTCGTCAGTCAGTAAGTCAATTGTACATTTATACTACGGTATAGCTTTCTCCGTCGACCAATGGAATGAGATAACCAAGTTTAGGAGTTTTTTGTTTTTCCTTTTTAACCCAGTTATAAATGTTGGATCGGTCCTGAGCCTGACGTATAGCAGTCTATAAATGTTTGATGATGCCAGCTTGATATTTCAAACCATTGCCCCCCAAGTAACATTTGCAAGAACACCATTTCGCTGTACCCGCTGCCAATACGGCATATTAACCCTTTCCACACACCCATGCCCCCCCTCCTCCCCCGATGACTGCTGAGACTGGGAACTGACTCTGATGGTTTGCCTAAGGGATAACTATATCTCGGTTGTGCTCTTTTGATAGTTGTAATTTACATTACTGGCTATGTGTCAGCAAAGACAATGACAAATTATTGAAACCCCTGACATAGAGACCGAGGCCAAAAACAGAGCGCAGCCGGCTACGCTCAGATCACTGCCCTGCACCCTGGCACCCAGGGACTACATATCAGACCCCTGAAGCCCTAGGACATCAGTCACTAATTTTCTGTATAGCAATGAATATGTATCAGATGTAAATTAGATATATTTTATTATTCCTACTACTATTTACTATTTAAAGGAAATCCTCCACAACCAAGTATGTATAAACCGGGACAACTTACTCATAGATCCCGAGCACCGTGACTGTGGTTAATCGTGTTTGTTATCCATTGCTCTTCCGTCCTTCTAAAATAACTTTAAATTTATGCTCTAATGGACAAAAGGTTATACCAGAACCCACCCTCCAACTCTGTTTCAACAGGCTGGTAACCAGGGAAGAGTTGATGTAGACTTGCCATGTGCCTGGCTGTATGAATTATAGGCCCCTACAAGTCTGAATCACTTCCAACATATGATGCATTCTTTCTGCCTTTTCAGAAAGGACGCATCATATTAATCCTATGGGTTCAGTACCTTAGCAGGACCTTCAAAGGTCCTGGAATGGGTTATACTTGTGTATTGGAGCAGGTGCTTCAGATGTATGGAGTAGTTCATGGTGTTCTGAACGTTCCTTCTAGGTATAAAATTTGCGTGGTTGTTTGGGGTGGGCTAATCGTGCTTGAAGACTTCAGGTCTTGGGTAACATCGTGGTGCCCCTTGGTACCCTGGGCTACCACTCCAAACTTCCTATGTTATAATCCACGTATGTTGCTGCTACAATTGCTCACCCTCACCCGCTCCCATCAAACTTCCCCCATCCCTCTGCCTGAAATGTTATCTCAGGAAAATACCTACAAATTCTAATAAAACATTTTCTAATAAATAGTCTGTTCATTTTTGGATTTCCTTTCATATAGAATATCTACAGACAGTGCCAGACCCTCCCCTCCCAGCTTAACTTTCAGACTCCTGACGGATAATCTGAGCTTTTAAAAAGTTTCTTGCTGCAAGCCTCCTTCATTCCCGCCGCTCACCAGGCCCGGCCTAAGTCACCACCGAGTTGGAGATCCGTAAACTGGTGGTAGATGTCCAGTTATTAGACACTTTATCAGTATCCTTTGTCTCTCAGCTGTCAGAGGCCAGAGGTTAGAAAGCCAATTTACACAAATCTGCTGAAATAAGAAAGAAAGGGGAAAAAGAAGGACACAGAAATTTCGCTTTAATAAGTAGTTACAACCATTCACGATTATCAATTGATGCATTAATTTATGCAATTTTGTGAACTTTAGTTGCACTTACAAGGCATATTTTCTAGATAGATCATTAGTTGTAAATGCTTTAGGCAGCTACTGCTTTGAATATGCAGGGAACACTGATGGGCAAAAACACAATGGAGGAATTTATCAAAGCACCTTTTCTAATTTGCTGGTCTACAGATATCACAACATTGGGGCTTATTTACTAAGGGTCGCGCGGACTACTCTTGTTCTCAGATGTTTCCATAGTTTTCGGGATTTTGCGCCATGTGACAGCATTTAAACTGGGGATTGTGTCCACCCAATCGGATTTTGGCACGCTGTGTGCTGGCCTTCCACTGCGGTCAAAATCGGGGGGGTGGGGGGGGTGTGGACAGACTGAGTGGGGATTTAACTTTCAAATGTTCACAATCCAAAGCACTTACATTCCACCGGGAAGAAGAAGGTGACTCTGTCGGTACTGAGCAGTGGAAGTGACACATGCAAATTCGGGCGCACGATCGTAGTGAATTGAGGCACATCAGCGGACAATGCACTTTTGGAATGAACTTACCGGACCGGTAAGTAAGTGTGGCCTAATATCTCCATGCCCTTTTCCAAAAATTGGGGGTAGAGGGTTTAGAGGGAGGATGCGGTGGCTTCTAATACCCATTACCTTTTAAAAAAATCATCAGAAATAATTATAAATATTGTTTCAAATACAAATACAATTTCTGAAGTTTTGGCTATATCATAGTTATGAGCCGATAGCCGATACAGTTGATCCATACAGTAGGATCTATATCTCTAGTGGATGAGCCAGCAGTGTCTACAAACTAATATATATATAATTATAAGTGTGTAATTATGAGGAAATATTATGTATATTTATGGTTAAGTTTTATTGCATTATAGGATAAATTTAATAATACTGATGTCCCCCTATGCATTTATAATACCATTTTACATAGCCGCATATTTTTATGGGTGCTTGAGCCAAGCAACAATACAAATTGTTGCTCTCATTCGTATTATAACATATCTATATGTATCATAAACCTATGTTAAAAAAAAAAAATGTATAGGATTTTTGGTATTAATATTTATTTGTGATAGGACGAAATTATCAGAAAGGGATCACCATGTAAATTGTATTCCAACTGTACAGATATATCAGTAGTGGGAAAGATTCGCACTCTATAACATGTATTATATTCATACCCAGTAATATCTTGGTTGGTTGAAGATTGACACTCCCTATAATGAACATAACATCAAATTTATGCACAAGTTAGACGCACTTGCATCCATCCATTATTTGACACGCAAGAGCTGCCCTAAATTCTTTCAGCGCTTTCCCAAAAACATTTGACTTTTTCCCCACAAAGCCACCCCCTTTTCTGCCACACCCCATATTATAGCATGTAGTAAAAATATGTCGTTGCCCTATACGATTGGAGAATGATAAGAAGTGATATTTATGCCCTTACGTATACGAATGCGGTTTGAGTCCTACCACCTGAACCCGAACTGCACCTCTACCTGTATCACCCGAAACGCACTTCCAATGTTACATTTAATTCCACTAGACCAAGACCTCAATGTATCGGGGACGATCGACCTGGGAAACATTCCAGAAAAAGCCCACGCCATTGTTATTTAAAGAAGGGATCTAAAAAGGTTAGGGCGACCTGCGATCGGTACAGGTCATGGGTGTTACCAGAGGGGGTTCAGTGTCCGCTCATCCCTAGTTGTAACATCAAGTATTTACGTGATCCATTGGTGACACACAGATTACCTGTACATTTTTTATATGGTCCCGCGATCCCGTGGTGCGTTGTCCGACGAGGCTTTGGGTCCAGTGCGATTCACTAAGGTTGTTGTCCGAGTTTCCTGCATGTGTTGCTGCTTCGCCGAAATCCCCCAGGGTTCACCTTCTTCTTTCTGATGCATGTGAGCTGCTCTTGCGACACAAAACCTTTTTTAAATTCCGCATTTTTTCCGGATCCGAACGCGTGCGCCAAAATCCCCGGGAAAATCGGAGCAAAATCGAAATATTCAGGAACCCGAGCGAAAAGAAATGCCAGCGTTTCCGACCTTAGTAATGAGCCCAATGGGCAGATTTATCAAGATGTCTAAAAGTAAAAATGTGCGTAGTTGCCCCTGGCAACTAATTACAGCACTGGTAAAAGATTTATAGGCTGTTACACTGTGGAGCACTTCCCCCTTCCAATTGTGTGTTGAAAATTTCTCTGCTGCAGTGAGATTACATTAGGCAGAGGGATGGGTGCTGAAGGAGAAGAGGGGTAGACAGCGTAACAGCCTGTGAAGCTACAGCACGGAGGGGCTCTGGTAACATTGGCAAAACTTTAAAAGTTGAATTTAGAAGGAGGGAGGCCATGGATAACAAATTTAAAAATATCACCACAGTCACAGTGCCTGGATCTATGAGTAATGTTCCTGGTTTATCCTGATAGATTTTGATGGTAGATTTCTTTAATATCAAAGCCGCTCATTTGGAAAATGTTCAAATGGTCACTTTCACTGCACATTTATTCAGAGCAGTAAAGACAGGAATCCCCTAATTTTTCTGTCTCCGTTACTCAGTGTGTTTTTTTAGAAGAAAGTCAATATGCTGTGTTGATACAAATGTGGAAGAGGAGCTTCGTAGGATGAAAATGAGAAATTAGTGGAGCTTTGATAAATTAAAGTAATTAAGCGAGTTCAATTAATTCTAAAAACATGTAAATAACCAGACAACCCCTTTAATGAACACCGCACTGGAACTTCACAGTTATTTACATATGGAACATAAATATCTGATAATGGAATATGTAAATAATTCATTATATATAAATTACAAAAAATATACCTATAATAGGTAATTAACACCTATATATAATATGCCTGGTAACTGGGTTATTATTAAACCAACTTATGCTTTCAAGGTGTAATAATTAAGTGTAATGGTGTGATTATTAGAATTAGAATTATGAATACCTACCCTATAAAAAGATCATTTTCAACCATTGTAATAAAAATTCGGACTTATAGTAAATGTACAGTTTATATACTTTTTGAGTTAGTTTTTATTGAGGCTCCTTGTGTGGGTCATACATGAAAAAATGTAATAATTTTTTTTAAAATAATGCTAATGTGCCTACAGGCTTCTGGGGGGGGCAACACAAGAGCCCCTTGGTACTGTAGATTCACGAGCTGTTACACTGTCTTCCCCCATCCGTTTGCCTGCTTGTATCTCATACAGCTGGAGGGGGGAAGTGCTCCTGGATAGTGTAGTAGCCTATGAATTTACAGAGGGGAGGGGTCCTGGTAATGCCCCCCAAAGCCCTTCTCGCTCATAAGCCTAAAACCGGTGATTTTAGAAGGAAGGAGGCCATGGATAACAAATATAAGAAGATTCCCACAGTCACGGTATCTGGTTTATCATGCTGGATTTTGATGGTGGAAAAATTCTTCTCTAATAATTGAAAATGTAGAACTCATAGCAACACAAAGGGGGGCATTTATTATGGCCTTTCACATGGAAAAATGGTGGTAGCTTGTTTTTTTCCCTCTTTGCACCTCCTGCACCTGAATTTATGAAGTGTCAATGCCATAATATTATTTTCTGACACTCTCAACTCGTTTATTTGGGGTTGGTGCCAAAGTTTGGCGGCCCGCTTTTGAATTGGTTACTCAGGTTGCACCTCGATGCCCTAGGGTCCGTGACCAAGATATTGAACAACTGCATCCTTACACTTTGTGGGAAAAGCTTGCGGGTGGCCACCCTAATTATGGTCTAGTGTACAAGGCAGGTTCCATTATTGTCTGGTTGGGTAAGACTGACCAGACTGAGCTTGGAACTTAAAGGGCTTGTCCACTTTCAGCAAATACAGGCGGTCCCCTACTTAAGAACACTCGACTTACATACGACCCATAGTTACAAACGGACCTCTGGATATTGGTAATTCATTTCGTGTACTTTAGTCTAGGCTACACATGATCCCTATAAAACAGTATCAAATGTGTCTGTGAATGAACTTTATAGTGTTAAGCTGATTCTTATGACCAACCCCAAAAACATTTTAAAATCCAATTGTCACAAAAGACCACAAAGTTCTGGTTGGGTTACAATGATTAAAATATACAGTTCCTACTTAATACAAAACCAACTTAAGAACAAACCTACAGACCCTAACTTGTATGTAACCGTGACTGCCTTGTAATGCATACTTGTTGGTGTACCAGAAAGTTATAAACTTTTCCAATATCTTTCTATAACAATCCCATTGTCGTTCCAAGAATCTCTGCTGCGTCTTCTATGGGAAGCTTCACTGTTTATCCTGTGGATAGAAAATCTATCCATGTGTGTTGATGGAGGTTGCACAAGCTGTGAGATCACAACGACGCTGATTACTCTCTGTGATAAATAATGATGTGCACCTGCATTAGCCATCACAGCACGATGGACAGATTCTATTCCACCCATGGAAGTGAAATATTGAGCTTCCTATAGAATATGGCGCAAGTTTATTGTGAAATCTGTATAACTTTCCTATACCCAAACCATATAATATTTGCTGAAAATGGATCGACCCTTTCACCTTTGGATGACACTGAATATGACCGCAACCAGTCATTTGTCAAAATCTGGGTTCTGGACACCACAATTGCTCTTAGGATGAATGGGGCATACATCCCACAGAAATACTTGAAATCTCTTGAGAAAGTCTTCTTAGCTTCTGCCGGATGCAATCTCTGCCAGTTTCAGATCTGGGTGCGATTTTAGCTCTGTCCCTCAGGGGGAGCATAATCTCTGATTGCCCCAATCTGCGGTTCTATAGTACCAAGAAACAAATTCCTTGTGTCATATTAAAGATAAGAATCACTTCTTTCAGATCACCTCAGAACAAGAGATACAGACAGTTTAAAAAAGGTCTGAATCGGATCTATATCTGCAGATCCCATTTCCAGCTATGGCCCACATGTATTAAAGGGTTTGCGCCAGTTCTCTGTCTGACTTTGTACTCAAAAGTTTGTGCAAACTACTTTTACATCTATTTATAAAGTATATGCGCCAATTTTGTATTGCAGCTGTACTGTGTCTGACACAACAGCAAAAATGTGCACCTAAAGGGGCGAGTAACTGCTTAGTCAGAGTTTGCGCCCCATTAATTACTAACGTGTGCCACAATTCTGCTGTATGATCAAAGTGCACTAAAAAAATGGTGCTCACTTCCCGAGCAGTGCAGGGGGCACTAGATTCATGAAGACCGGGCTCCAGTTTTAAGGAATCTGCCGCACTCTGCACACTACACAGGAAAACTGCACAAAGTACACACTGCGCTAGTTCTTATAAATGCGTATTCATCTGTATCTCTGGTTCTTTAGATTACACATCACCTGATGTGATCGGAATGATGAGATCTTTACCTTTATAATGACACCAAAAGCTTGTTTATAGGTGCTATAGAGCCAAAGGGTGATGGCACATGTGGCGTTTTTGACCCGTTTTTAAGCAGTAATGTCAAAAATCGCATGCGTTTTTGACCAGTTTGAATTATCTAATATGGGTCAAAACTGTCAAAACCGAGTGCATTTTTCAAAACGCATGCTTTTTGAAGGACTGCTTAGAAACGGGCCAAAAACGCGTTCAAAACGCCACGTGTGCCATCACCCTAAGAGTCTTCTGAATTTACATTCGTCATCCTGCCTCTAAACTTGGCAAAACTCAAGATATTCCTCTTCTCCAAAGTGCATATGACTTTTAGTGCTAAAGGGGTGAGATTGCACAAAAAAGGGGGAATTCTAGAAAGGACGTTTAATACCCAACCCTTGGGGCTAGGGGTTTCATATGGTAAATCCTGGCGTAAGGTTCTCTTTAGATTTGGTCGGGTTTGGACACCAATCCAGAGTCCAGTGGCTGAACCCGTCCATCTCTAGAGGGAACCTTTAGAATTTACCACATCAAACCACCAGCCCCTCGGGTGGGGTAGTAAATGTCAGTAAGTGTCCGTATACTACAATATTATCCGGATTACCATTAAATATAATAGGAGGATCAGACATTTACATCAGACTTCACTAGAAGGAGAGGTAGAAGTGTCTGAGCATTGGGTGGTATAACATGACTGACACACACAACTGTGCATTTTCCAGGCTGATGACTGCACAGGAGTACTTTATAGACAAATAACGCCATGTTAACCCTTACACTGCAGCACAGAGTGTGAGTATTCTAATAGGATTTTAAATATGCCTTGTGCTGAAAATGAATGATGGTCATTCTATATATCCCGCACACAATTTTACAAATTTTATTTTGCATTTTCCAGACTTATAATTGTATAACCCTGTTAACCCCCTGTGTTCTGGTACAATGTAAAAGCAGTGTAACAGGATGGTGTATGTGCTTTATATGGCCATTGAGTGATGATATGATCCATGATCCTCTATAACCAGCACATACAGCATCTAGATAATTTTGCATAAAATAAAATATTATCAACTATATTTTCACGGCAGAGATCAAATCATTGTAACAGTAATTCCGTGATTCCAATGGCACACAAAGGGTGGAACATATTTATAGCAAAGATATTATACGGTATATACAGTAAGCACTGGGCAATGATACACTCTTATTTCCTGAAGCTACCAATATGCATATTATGGCACACAAAGGTTGCCCTAATAGGTGCCCTGTATATATGAACAAATGCTATATGTTAATACAAAAACTCAACATTAACCCTTTTCTTCTTGTGCAAAGCAGTGTATGGCCTTCGAAAAACGGGTGTATAGCTGTATACAGTATGCAATGATATATCATATACTCAAAAAATATGAATAGTTAAGTAGATTAATGGGGTTACCCATCCACAGAAGATGATCAGACTCCGTATGTTGATAGTTGTGGTATTATCACTGTATAATGTGTACATAAAGCATCCATATGATTGGCACAGTAAGAAGGTCAAGCTTATAGATAGACGCCAGGTCTGTGGTCCTCTACCTGATGTCTATCTATACATGTAATTGATATCTACTGATATATTTGTAGTACTGATACCTGCCCTGCATAGGGTCGGCACAGAAGGGTCATCTCATAGTATAACAATCAGGTATTATAAATGCACTTAGTACCTGGCATATGTCTGCAATGGAATAGATCAGCTCTATGTTGGTGAGACGTAGGGACTTAGTGGTGTTTGTATATGTCATGCAACTAGATTCAGTACAGCATGAAGTATTAATTGGCAACAAAGGGTCACATCTTTTCATAGTGGGAAGGTAGGGACCAACATTGGCATCATGTACGAACACCAGCTGGTAGGTAAAATGTTGCAACTTAGTACATGCATTGCATAGCCTCTGGCCAAAAAGGGTCAGCTCTATGTATGTAGTTCACAAGTAGCTGGGTATCTATGCACTGGGAGACAGGCCACGTATTTGCTCTGGCACAAGGGGTTATATCCATGAATAGACGCGATTATGGACCTATAGACACAATCATTGCAATGTCTTTTCGGCCACATTGAGTGCAGATCTATGGACGTTAGCTATGGACCGTATGTGGTAATCTGTGGCTCTGAATAAGGCTCTGGCACCTAAAGGTCAAGTCAATGTATAGTAGCAGCATGTATGGACCTGATTGTGGTGTATCTTGTGCTCTGGATAGACTCTGGCACCTAAAGGGTTCAGACAATGTATAGTAAGCAGGTAGGGACCTGTATTATGTGATATCTCTTGCTAAGCAAGGCTTCTGGCAACCTAAGGATTAGAATTTTGTTAATGTATAGTACAAGGTACTGACCTGTATTGTGAGTATCTTGTGTCATGCATAGCGCTGGCACCAACATGTCAGATCAATGTATAGTAAGCAGGTATGGACTGTATTGTGTTATCTGTGCTCTGCATATGCTTTGGCAGGTAAAGGTCAGATTAATGTATAATAAGCAGGTAGAGACCTGTATTTATGTGGTGTATCGGTTGCCTATGCATAGGCTCTGGCAGGGGTAAGGGTCAGAAATGTATACATAAGCATGTAGAGATGTATTGTTGTATCTGTGTATGCATAGGCTATGGCAGCAAAGGGTCAGTCTGCACATTTATTAAGCAGTATGGACCTGTATGTGTGTATCTGTGCAGGCAAGGTCTCTGGCACCTAAAGGGTCAGACTTTATATATTAAGCAGGTATGGCCCTTATTGTATGTGTATCTGTGCTCTGCTAGGCTTGGCACCCTAAAGGTCAATCAATGCATTTAAGCAGTATGGACACTGTATTGTGTGCGTATCTGTGCTCTGCCATAGGCTCTGCACCTAAAGGGGTCGGATCAATGTATATAAGCAGGTATGATTTGATTGGTATGTATCGTGCAGTTGCATAGGCTCCGAAGTAAAGGGTCAGATGAAGTAATGAAGCCGGTATGACCTGTATTGTGTGTATCTGTGCTCTGCATAGGCTCTGGCAGATAAAGGGTCAGATCAATGTATAGGTAAGCAGGTATTGACCTGTATTGTGGGTATCTGTGCTCTGCATAGGCTCTTGCAGGTAAAGGGTCAGATCATGTATAGTCAGGCGGTGGGGACTGTTAATGTGGGTTTATCTACCATGTCTAGCATGTGCTCTGGCCACAAGGGGTTAGCCCTGAGTACGACATCATAGTGGATATGCCCACATCAGTCGCGCACTGTGTATAATACCATGGCTTGTGGAGTGCAGCAGTCATTTAGGGGTCTGCAGCTTTAAAGCTCCCCCATCTCTGCTGAGAATGGTTTTAATTGAATCAGCTTTTATGCATTTGAACCTGTGCGACCTCAGAAGAAAGCACACATGCTTTTCCCACGGTCTGTCCCCATGCAGGCAGGCAGGGCAGGCAGGAGGGCTTGTCTAGTCTGTCCCCCCCTCTAGTGCTGAGCTGTGCACAAGCATAGCCAGGGACATCACAAGCAGCTGGATCCTCTCAACTCTCGGCATCCGCATCTCTTCCCCACCACCCTTCTCTCTCTGCTGCTGATGCTGCTGGATCGCTCTGGAAGATGCCATTGAAACTCTAAGAGGATCTCTTCCCCATGACATATGTGGAAAGCAAGCACTGTCAACTTGATTACATCTTAAGGAAGACCCAGCAGTTGGGTTATTTTCTTATCTAAGAGAGCCCTGGCATGTAAGATGTCCTGTCCTGCAAACCTTGAGCACTGATCCCTTGAGGAGTGAGGAAGATAGATGGAACTTTTCCTGCCCCTGACTTTGCTGGAAAGGATTTGGGAGAAAGGAGATCTGCTGTTGATGGGAGAGGGGATGGGGGCTCGTCATGTGAACGGGAAGGAGGGTCCTACGGAGCCTTCAAACTCCCCCACCTCAGCCTAAGCAGAGGTTATGCCAGGAGCGATCCAATGCCACTGCAAATGACTATGACTGGGGGGTCGGTGCGCACATCATCCATCCACTGTGCTCATCCCATGCATCATACACGCCAACCCCCACTGGTATCATCGCCAGGGTGCCACACTAACACTGGCACGGCTAGCTCAGCACCACTGCATAGGGTCCCCTGCACTGATCACCAACCTATGGCTATCTCCAATACATTGAAGAAGATATCCTCATATTCCCAGGCTCAGGGATCAGATGGAGCATAGCCGCTTTCATGGTGCGTCTGTAACTGAGCCTACTGGCTGCTTCATAGACAAGTGTACCCACAAGGACATATTATATCATTGCTTCAATACGCGGCTGCTATACAGTGGATGCTCCATGTGTCCGTACTGTGAAGACTTTATATTCTACAACCTGAAGTGTAAGACTGTTTACAGCTTGCAGAGGCAGTACAAACTTCACTGAAAACTGCCTGCCTGGATCCTGACCTCAGTCTCCAACTCAAACACAGATTATCTCGTAAATACAGCTTTATAACACATTGGGACCTGGAGAGGTTGACCTTTAAAGACTACTTGGAGTACATTGCTGTTTGCACAAGCCACTTTGGCATTTTTTTTTCCAATTTCTCTTGTGGGCGGGTGCACATTTCCATGCCCCCCGGATCCTCTAATTATCAACTGTCCTGGATTTGTAAGCGGCGGAAACTCACAGATAGAAGAGCTGGAGTTGTCTTCAGAGGGACCGGCTAGACATGGGGTCCTGTGATGGGAGGATCCTCTGTTTTTGAGGGCTTTTCTCTCTCCTCCTGTCCCTACTCATTAACTACTTGCGGGTGCTCCAATCATTCTCTCTGACAACCAGGGTAAGAACTGCTTTCTTCTAACTGCCCCCATGCTTTTTACTGTGATAACTTAGTGACAGTATATACTTCTAAGAAGTCCTCAATTACATATGTGTTAATAAAATTATTAATATTCATCAATTAATTATTTACGGTGAGAGCTTATAGATGGTGTCAAAATCAGGTCACATTTGCATAAATCATCTTCTTCTATTAGATTATGATGGTCCTTAATCACATGACAACAGAGTGATACAGGGAATTGCTAGATAGAAATGTTGGTATATAGATCATTGTATAATATATATATAAATATATATGTACTTATATGTATTAGTACATCAAAGTGAACCTTTTTTTGTTGGTGTAATCTAAAATCTAATAATTCTGTAAAAATCTTCTTGACTTTTGGCTTTTATTTATTAATGACTACTAAAGTTCATGCTCACGAGAAAAAGTCTGCAGCTGCAGTATCCTAACCACAGTAAGCCATATTTTACTCTCCCCCATCCTTAGGATTAGAGATCCTCAGCAGTGGCCTCTTCAGGACCATTGACTGGAATTCAATTTGTACTCTGATTCTTCCAATGTAGAATTGATCCTGTATGCTGGGATGATTTGTGTTTGTGGCCTTTCGAGAACCTTTTGTTTTGTCTTGTTGTGATGATCAATATTTTTTATATGTTATATTTTGAAAGGTTTTCAGCTTGTACTTATGTACACTGTATCATCCTGAGCCTAGTGGCGTGTGTCTCAGATTCTGATGTAAAATACAGAATACACATCACACTTTCCCATTACATTCTACGATATGACCAGGTAACACAGGTACTGTATATAACTGTAATCTCCATACTGCCTATCTACGCTAAACAACTAACACCTCCCTGACACATACAGCTCCAGAATCATGGACAAACTGAATGACATAATAATAATTCCACAGTCCTACAAGTTTTATGAATATTACACTCTGCACCTTGGTTGGTGTATACAGTTTATAATTGAGCATTGGAACAATATAATATACTCTGGAAACTTTCAAATTTTTGTGAATGCAAAGTAGAGAGTAAATAATGGGTTGGATAATTTATCATTGATATATTGAAACAGATATTTAGAGGATATATTTGTAGATGTCTCATAGGTGATTAATATGGACAGGACATAAATAGACCGATAGATAGATGATAGTAGATAGATAGATAGATAATAGAAATAGATAGATATATGAGATAGATGATAGATAGATAGATGATAGATAGTAGACAGATAGATGACAGTATAATAGATAGATGAAGATATACGCAAACAGAGAGATGAAAAGAAAGTGAGATAGATAGAGAGTTGACCTCATGGGGTCATTTATCTTATTTTCCCCTTCCCTGAGCTCTTCTTGCGTCTTTTGTGAGTCTATTTTTTTTCCACCTTTAATTTATTTTTTGTCTTTGTCATAAATTTTTCTTTTGCTCTTATTAGGCGCAAATTTTTAAAATGTGCAAGTGCGCATTATTTGAGCCCATATAGGCACAAATCATGTTAAATAATACACAAACATCTAGAGAAGGAGAAATACAAAGACAAATTAGCGCAAAACTAGGAAACTGCTACACGGCAAACTCCAGGGGACTGCTGGAAAAAAGCTGCAAGAAATTGTGCAAATAACCCAATGCGCTCAAAAATTCACTAAATACAACCAAAAAAGATGCAGCAGACTAAGATAAATGGCCCCTATTATGTTGGGGTGTCAGTGGATGATGATAATTGACAGTAGATCAAAAATGGGAAAGTCCAGAGTAGCACTTCACGGCAAATTTCAAATGGTGCAGAGCCGTTGATCCAGTGGCAAAAGATCTCATAAATATATCCAAAAAATAGGCAAGCACTCGGTGGTTCCAATCAAATTCATGGAGAAGTTTATTCCATATAGCAGCGACGTTTCGGTGGTGGCACCCCACCTTTTTCAAGCATGATAGATAGATGAGCTAGATAGAATAGACGAGTAGATAGATGAGATCGATAGATGTTAATTATAAGATTTGCGATAGATGATAGACTAGATAGCTAAGAGATCGATAGTCTCGCTATGGTCCTAGCTCGCTCGCTCATCTGAGACGCGCTCCCTCGATCTGCGATAGCAGCTCTGCGCTGCTCGACTATCGCGCTCTCCGCTCGCTCGTGCTCGCTGCTGTAGTGTATAGCTAATGCTATCCAAAAGTCAAGACAGACAATGAAGCATTACCCCAGATCAATGGTAAAAATTGGGGTGAGGTTTTAATCCAAAACCGGCGCGGTTCCCCTGTTTTGGAATACCTCACCCCAAATTTCACCATATTGATCTGGAGTGCTGCTTCATTTTTACTGTTTGGATATCTATAGACAGATATTATGTAGCTGTGTCAGATATAGATTATTTTGCTAACACCAGCGCCAGATTCTATACATCTCTATTACACTTTGCCAGGCATCAGGCCTTCATTATATCCATTTTTCTACTTTTTACATTTAGTAGCAATATTTACTTTAGAACTGTATTTAGATGGCTTCTCGCGCTCATAGGACGGGCAATCTAACACCACCATCTTCAGTGTTCTACACCCCATGGTGTCTATCTGTCCATGTATCTGGATAGACCCACCCTCCAAGTGCTTAAGATACTGGGATATTCATTTCTATGTGTTAACAATGGTGCAAAAGTACAGAAATGTCAAAAATGTTGACAGACAGACATCCGCTAAGTAATTCCTATAGTATGGGCTGCCTGGTTGGTTGGTAATATGGGCTGATATATGACTAGTTGGCTGCCATTATATCTATCTACCCCTTTGCCCCCTACATAGTAGAAGAGGTTGATAATGGGACGACTACTGTTCTAGGCATCAGTGATCAGCGCTCTACAGGTGCGCAGCCTAGGAAAACCATTGTAAATCAATGTGGCAAACATTTATGAGCCATAACACATGACATTACTGTACAATGACATTCTCTGTGTAAGTGGGAGAGCGGGGGCATTACACGACCCAATCAATGGTTTTCATGTATCAAAAAGGTCACATTGTGTTATGTTAAGAAATCAAACTGACTGTGAATATCCCTTTAAGAGGGGTGTTTTATGTTGTTATTAAGCTGCACATAAGGTACATAATTTTCAGCTTTTTGTCATTATCTGTGAAGTAGTAAAGTTACATCCTTTCACTTAATAAAAAGTCTTGGAAACAGCAGAAAGTCACCAATTCTGTTTGGAGTCTCATGGAGTTGCAGTCCTTATGTTGTCTATAAAAATGTCTCAGTATTTTGAGCACTTGTTGCTTATATAAATGATATGAAATTATCCTGACACTGAGGACAGTCACTGTGCTGCGCCCTAAAATAACACAAAACCGTAAAAGTACATGCCTCCCCCCCCAACACCCGAGGTGTGAAGAAGTCATTTACCCTATGAATATAATGTACTATCCGCCAAAAAATACAAACTGGTCTTCTATGAGGATGGTCACATACAGGAGAAACCCAGCTGTACTAATCTAGATGAGACATGGACTGAATTCCAATCTACTATCTATCTATCTACTATCTATCGATCTATCTACTCTATCTATCTATCCTATCTATCATTATCTATCTATCTCAATATCAATAGCTATCTACTCAATCATCTATCTATCTATCTCTACTATCACTATTAGCTCGATCTCTAGCTATCTATCTACTCTATCTTCTAGCTATCTATCTATCTATATCTCATATCTACCTTCTATCTATCTATCTATCTATCTATCTCATATCTATCTGATCTATCTATCTTCTATCTATCTATCTATCTTCTATCTATCTCATACTACATCTATCTGATCTATCTATCTATCTATCTATCTTCATCTATCATCTACTATCTACTCTAATCTATCTATCTCTAGCTATCTATCTATCTCGATCTGATCTATCTCTTCTATCTATCTCATATCTATACTATCTATCTATCCTATCTATCTATCTGTCTGTCTATCTACTATGGTGCCAACAACCCAAAACCCAGGAGCACGAGTAGGAGACTGCGTGGACCTTATATTTGGTGGACATCACCCAAAACCCATGTTTCAAGGGAAGGAATCCGACCGGACCGTGAACCGGAACATTGCTATTGATATGCTAGGACCTGTTCGAAAATGCAAGAAATGATGATACGTGTGATCGTTCTGCCTTCTGGATGGTGGGCGTATCTAAGACATCTTCCATCTATGGTCCGGATGAGATCGGGTCTACAGTGGAGGACTGTGACTGTGTAGCACCAACCAATATACCCCGGCCAGAAATCTGTGACTAAACTTAGTCTAAAGCCCACCTTTGCAGAACCGGAGTCTTATGTTCTGCAGAAGCTGTTGTGTGGTGTCCACGTCCTCGAAAAGTCACATCTGTGGCCTCCAGCATTTCTAAGAAAAGTTTGTGCATAGGGATCCTGCCCTCCAACCGGGATCTGACAGAGGGTGCGACGCTTCATTCGCTGTTTGACCGTAGTAGCGGTAGAGTCCATGGAAGTTTCCGGACGGGGGGATCCTCGGCGTGATGTTCCTCTCTCTAGTCCTGTAGGCCTCGTGCAGACGATCTTGAAGGTTCAGAACGGACTCCCGTTCTCGATGCTGCTGGAATCTGCGAGCAAGAGGGAAGAAAGATTTGTTCAACCGAATTCAAACCAAAAAAACTTTATTTAAAGGATACACACCCGATCGGTATGCTACATTGAAGAGGTCTACGAGTATGAACTGAACAACGATCGGGTCACTCGCTAAGTTTGGGTCCACAGGTACTTTTTGGTGGCCCAATGAGTAATATTAGCATACGAAACCAGAAATGTCTCGTTAGAACTCTTAGAATCGTATTTGGTGTAAATCTACTAAAATAAGGAAATTACAGGATAGAGTAGAAAGTTGACTGGGGTTCAATATCACGTAATGGACCACAGATTCTGGAATGGACCTAATAACCTTCAAATTGGGTCGTCTTATGGGTTATAACCCGGGTACGTGGAGAATCCTCTGATTCTATGCTGGTCTGGTACTGAATGATGGGTTGATTCTTCTCTTTAGTAAAATCCCACACACAATTGTGGCCAACCATAACTTTCCCTGGATTCCATAAGCGATCAGAGCGATCGACCGATCTCCTGGACGTATTACAACAAATGGGATCTGCCGTGCGGCTTCTACCACGGTGTCTCTCACACCCACAGAATGTGAGAAATGGATTTATCGGTATGTTCGGAGGAAACTGACACATTCAGCCACGCTCTGATGAATCAATCTGAGGACCCAGAGTCGTAAGATAAATAACATTTACATCCCCCCCCCCGCTTTCCTATCCTTTCCTTACCTTTCATTATTTGTTACTTAATCTTTTACACCCATTTTTCGTAATAAGTGGTGGGGGGGGGCGGGGGAGCAGCTCATTGGAATTCACTGAATCAATAGAACGATGGATATTTTAATATGAGATGATCAGTCTTGTGGTTGTACATTGTAAATCACTCCTGCAGCCAGAGACATCTGCCCAAGGGGCCACCGGCCGCCCCCAGCGCCAAGAACCCCAATTTTTACCTTTTTAATATAAGGGAATATTCAATTAGTTTTATTAAAAAATGTAAATCTTTTGAGTAAATGAAATACATTTGATGTCGGCATATTCTGACGCCAAAACACTTTTCGTATCGCTGTGTACGGTGTTGTTGTTGGGACAAGCTGTTTTTTCATTGTTGCACTTTGGGACTAGGTGACTTTTTGGATCACTTTTTTTAGAAAATTTTAAATGCGAAAAAGTGCCGATTCAGACATTTGTTTGCAGGAGACGTTTTGATATGGCGGGGTAGATGCCTTTCAACCGCGGCACTTACATGTTTACCACAGGACTGATCTCTAGCGCCAAGTGTTGCAGGGTAATACAGCAGACACCCGCCATGTATAAAGAGGGCTCAGCCCGTGAATACATGATACTAACGGAGTGGCGTCTTTTGCTAAGTATGGCAAAATATAATAGGATGGGAATGACAGGCCGGATAAGTGTGGTGGGGGCCCACACAAAGATGGTGGGGGCTCCCATTGAATGTAGTCCAGACGGAACAGCAATCGCATATATACTACTCCCCAGCAATAAGACCATACGCGTTCATGTGACCACATTTGGTGGGCCCCTTTTAGGGAAAAGTGGTGGGGGCCCCGGGGGCACGCGCCCGTGCGTCCCCCCCCCATATATCCGGCCCTGAGGAACGAGTGATGAAGTGTAGACTATGTAAGATAGGGTTAATATGCAGAGACACTTAGGCCTGACACAACCATCCGTAGCCCGCTCAGACGTACGACTAAACACAGAAATCCAAAGTTACAGAAAAGTGTTTGTAGCCAAATAAGCAACTGCACACAAATCCAAATTAAGCAAATCCATTTACTGCTATGATCGCTCCGGCTCCAAGCATTTGCGTTACTGCGAGGGACGAGCCCCCCCCCCCCCCCCCCCCCCTGCCCTCCTTTGTTCCGACCATCCCCAACACACAACGCCCGGGACATTATTGCGGCCAAGAGGCGGCCATCGAAAACGCAGTGTCTTTTTGTAAGAGCCGTGACAGCTGTCAGTGGGATCATCCCGTGACTCCGGCCTCACAGATCGGGGCCGATTGTAGGGGGAGTCAAATGAACGAGGCTGATAACCCCTCATGATGACTGAAAGAAATTGGGTCGAAATTGCCAATTGTTTTGCATCAAGACTGTCAATGCGTGTAGCCATGGTGCTGGGCTAATGGAGATGGTTTTAAGTGAGAGACGGGGATATGGGCATTTTTCCATAATATATTTGCCTTTTATGAGTCTCATGTTTTCAGATACAAACCAAAGAGCGAAGAGCTTGAAGGGGTAATTTTGGGTGACAACCCCTTTAAGCAGTGATCCGAGACCTTTATAACACTGATAATTAGGTTCAGATACTTAGTAACAAATGTAAGTCTGTTTATCAGGGGCCTGCTTTCTTACTAAAGATCATCTTTCCCAATCCCACCTTTTTTAAACTATCTCTAGATCGTCATGTGAAAGATGTTGATTCTTATTTTTACACTAGACACCTTGTATGGTTCTATGTGCTATATAAGAGAAAGTAAGGGGACTGAAGTGACCTGCCCTGCGCCTCTAAACTTACTCATCTCAGGCAAATGGACTCTCTTCTGCTCATTATACAACAGGTGTTTGGATGATTTGGGCACTATTGGTTCAGTGGGAGCAAAATTTGAGTGACTCCTTTAGACATAGCACAGAATGGTGAAACCAGAACCACACTGGTGCTACTAGATATAGAATTATAGTAATAAAGATAAGTGGACCCAATGTTTCGGGGTTGCCCTGTGACTGGACATATTGTCAAATTGATGCCTGAAAAGCCGATTCAGCAATTGAAGCCCAGAGATCAGCCATAGCTATGATTGGCTGGCATATATCCTGGTTGCGCGGTGCCCAATCCAACCCAAATGGAAAATATTGGGTTCAGCTTATCTCTGATCATGTAGGATGTATCATCAAAATACCTAATTTTAATATCGAATCGTTCTACATGAAATAGATCATAATACCAATGAATACTCCATTCACTTCCAAATAAAGATCTTTGGGGCCCATTAAAGTAATGAACCTGGGGCCCACCGGAGGATTCTCTGATCTCTGGTGGGCCAGTCCGACACTGGTCTCTACCCGAGTTACCAGGCCATGGCCTTCAAGGTGACAAATTCCTCTTGTCCAGTTCGTCTTTCGGTATTTCCGGACGAGCTGAAGCAAACAAAATGGAGATTGAGGAGCCCCGAGCTGCGGCTCTGATCTCTGCCCAACAAGAAGTTCTCTGCCAGCGCCAGCCGTCTTCATCTTAACGAGCGATAGACGATGCCCAGGACGAGGACTTCCATCCTCCACGCGCTCTGGAAACGCCATCTGATCCACCAGGAGAGGACGGAGAAGCCTAAGCCGGAACGGAAGAGTTAATTGTTCCTGCTGTAGAATGAGTAATAGTGGGGGGCTATGGGGGGAAACGGTATATGAGGACATTGTGGTACAACCGGGGGTTACTCTACAACTCCCAGCGTGAAGTCAGAAATCCCCTATCTGTGACATTTTGAGACCACAATTGGTGAATTGGATGATGATGATAGGAATCCGATCTGGATTTGGGTGAGTGATGGGGCAGCAGTCCCCCCCCCCCCCCTGTAACCTTCACTGCAATCTGGCTGGTTTTATTTTCCCCTCCCGAACTCAGCGTGAACCTCCTGCCCGTCACGCGCTCCCGCTCCTTTCAATTAGCTCCTCTTTGTGGTGTCCCCCTTACCCTGCTTTCGCACTATGGCATACAGTGTTTCTATAATATTGAGTGCTCCATAATTGGGAAATATCGGAATTCCATCACCGGAGAGAGGGGGGGGGGGGGGGGGCTCGGCGTGTGGCACAATCGGAGAAGGGACCCGAATACTATTAATTTGGAGATGATAATCTGTGTCCTTCTTGCAGCCACTCAATAGATGCAGGGGGTTGATAGCTCAAAACCCAACTTGGGGGAAGGGGGGGGGGGGGGGGGAGTCGGAGGCGATACAAATGTTTTGGTTATCAGATGTTTTTCAAGGGAACATTCTGGATCCACTGGGAAAATTATTATAGTCACATCCATGGTTTTTACGTTCAAAACTGAACGACTCTTAATTATGGAAATGGGGCCTTGAACTCACATTTTCAGTGATCGTCCTACTTAGATTCCCCCATATTATTATATGATGGAATTCTTTATAGAATAGTAATAATGTACCAATACTTCCGCAGAGGAATTACCTCCTGCTCCCTTTTGCATGTATATATATATAGATGTATATGATACTGGTGTCTCCTATGTCCAGGAGCTAGTTGACCCTCCATTGTTCGTGCCTTGGTGCTCCACTACTTCAGATGCACCCCCGAGCTCTGAATTGGTGCTTCCTCTTACAGTATGGTATAATAATAATAATCTTATTAAAAGCTCACAGAACGCAGCGCGCACAGTGTTTGCAGCCATGGGGCTCACATCAACAACCCTAACAGTATTTTGGGAGTGTGGGAGGAAACCAGAGGAACCAGAGGAACCCAACAACACGGAGAGAACATGGTAACCCACGTAGGGCAGGTGAGTAGGTATTCAGGACCTACCTGGGACATGTTTGCCCCAGCCGATGGTGACCAGCGCTCCCGGTTGATGAGCTCGCACAGTTGGGTCAGGGTGCGCAGGTCCTATCTTGCAGCAAGATCCGGGCTGGCAATACTCCCCGGGCTCCACCAACCCAATGAACACTACTTTGTTTGCTGTTAAAGCAGGAGAGAATTAAGCAGTGACTATATCATTCCATGTCCCATTGTATCTGTAACAAGGCTCAAAATATTCCCCCAAAACCTACTTGTCCCTTTCCTGGAATGAAGGTGAGCGGCGAGGTAGGAGCAGGGGTCTGGGTCTCAACCCCACGGACGTCTGTAATTTGGTGTATTTTGTCACCGCCGCCCTCATCATCCAACCTACGCCTACAAGAGACAGAAATGTGAGTTATAGGCGATTATAAAAGACATTGCCCCTTAAATGCAAAAATCACAGATATCATATTATTTGTAAATCTGTTAAAATGATTTCAGCACTATGTGCGCTACTTATGTGTATATTGATGTATAAAACTCCATATTGTATAATGGAAGAATTTTCTGAATAATAATGACCATGAAATGTTTAAAGGAATCTACAGCAGAATCAAGCATGGGACCAGGGTCGGCTCCGTCTCAGTAGGCCCCTGGGGACAGAGCCTCAGGGGCCCCTTTGCAGTGAACCAACAGTCTCCAGAAACGTTACAGTCTCCTGTTCCCTAAAATTCCCTGCATCATCCCAAACAGTCCCCTCATTGTCATATATACACCCCCCCTCACACCCTAGGATCATTAGATACAACCCCCCAAATCCCATGGGCCCCCCTGCACTGAGGGGCCCCGGCCAGAGAGTTAGGCATCATGACTGTGGTAATCATCTTATAGTTGTATCCAGGGCCTCCTCCTCTCAAAAATCAACGTTAAAATGATGCTAAGAATCAGAAGGTGCAATTCCCTCCCCCCCCCGCTTGAGGAATCACTGGGAGGGGAAGTCTCCTGCACGTTAACAGCCTGCGAAGTACAGCACAAAGGGGTTTGAAAAAACAATTTACAGAGGACAAAGTAGGCAAAGTCAGTGAAGATTGTCCGCATTACCCCTCATCATCTTCCAACTTCAGGCACTTGCGGAAGCGACGGCTGACAGGACTCTTCCTCCCCGCGGTGATCTCACAGTCATCACCACAGACAGCTATACCATGTTACCATGCAGAGGAGAGAACATCACACTGAGGACTAGCAGGTAATCACACGCATTAAAGGGGAACTCTAGGACCAGATAAGGGGCGCGCTTACAGAAATGCCAGCCCCTTGTGGTATTACGGGTGGTGCAGCACCTCTATTTACAGGCAGTCCCCGGTTACGTACAATGTATGGTATCCATATGTTTGTTTAGGAATTGATGAAACTGGATATTATAATTGGATCCAGACAAATATTATTTTTGGCCCCAGGGACTATGGGAGTTGGATTTTGCCATTTATGGATATGTCGATAGGCTGTTGATACAAGATATAGGAAAGTTGGACAAAAAATCCGACTACGTACAACAATTTGCAAATCTAGCAAATCCATACGCCTCTGAAATCCCAAAAGTCCAGTACTTGGGGAAGACCCCACTAGACATCCACTCGCTTTATGGGGCACAACATTACCCACCCGGTCCGTGTGATCCCCGGAGGTGCGTTACGACGAGGAGAAGTCCGGCGGCGCAATCCAACTTAGATCGTGCGCCCGATATCCTGCAGTGTCACTACCACCCCTGAGGTCCCCAGGTTCACCTTCTTCTCCTGGTGCATGTAAGTGCAGGGTAGTCCGGATAAAGCGCGTGGTCGGGAAAAGGAGGCACCCTAAGTATCCTCGCCCGATACCTGCGTTCAGCGTCCCCGCGCGAGTCCTGAGTCACCTTCTTCTCCCTGGTGCATGTAAGTGCATTGTCCGTGTAATAATGCGCGTGCTGGAGTCACTAAAACATCGTGCACCGATATCCTGACATGTAACCTTCCCCCTCAGGTCCCGGAGTTCACCTCTCTTCCTGGGCGGTAAGTGCATGGTCGGTGTAAATGCTGTGTGCGGGGATCCTAAAATCTGCCGTATATCCGCATGTGTCGCTTCCTCCGCTCAGGTCCTCGGAGTTCACCTTCTTCTTCCTGGTGCATGTAAGTGCATTGTCCGTGTAATGCGCTGTCGGAGAGTCACTAAGATCGCCCCGATATCCTGCATGTGTCCTTCCCCTCAGGTCCCCGGAGTTCACCTTCTTCTTCCTGGTGCATGTAAGTGCATTGTCGTGTATAATGGCTGTGCGGGGAGTCACTAAGATCATACTGTATCTGCTGTCTTCTCCCCGCTCAGTCCCGGAGTTCACCTCTCTTCCTGGTGCATGTAATCAGCTTGCCGTTGTATAATGCGCGTGCGGGAAGTCACAAGAGATCGTGCACCTATTCTACAGTGTCACTTCCCCGCTCAGGTCCCCGAGTTCCCCTGCGCTTGTCCGAATCAGTCAGGTGTCCACGGCCACAACCTCCGATCTGTGTCGCATAAAAGCCAGCACGATGCGCAAAATCCAATCATCGCTGCACCAAAAACCCCTGTTAAATGCAAAATCAGATTGGGTGTGTTAACCCTAGCTGACGATTGAAGGTTAGTGGCACATGTTCATCATCATTTTACCAAGGAACACCACTCCCCTTGACATTATCACCGATTATAGGTGTTACCAGCGGCGGTTCGGGCACAGCAACCAAACTTCTGTTCCAGGTTCAGTGAACCCCAACCTGAATGGGACTGCTTATCGCTAGTCATAAGACTGGTGGTGTCTGCCCGTGTTTAACAAGTCCAGAATGGTGCCTTATGTCCCGGGTGGTCCTACACCTAAACTCATTTCCAAATTATTCCAAATAATATCAAATTATATATTTTCAAGAGGCAGAAGGAACCTGAAGTAGAAGGAAGGAAAAGAAAAGCACTTTCCAGTCATCCCCAGAGTCTTGGGATCGGCCAGTAGAAAGTTGTCCCGCTACATTGTTTGGCACAGAAGGACCTATAATAATATTTGAAGTTTTTCAGGTCAGACTCGGCCCCTTTGTTCCTGAAAAGGCAAAATCTTAATGATTCCGTGCATAACTAAGACAGATTTATCACAAGTGTGTAAAGGATAGACGGACAATGTGATACTGCATGATACTGGATGATAAATCAGACGGTCTGTAGAGGGCGAGGAGGAATATGCATGACCCTGTTATAAAAGCTTTTTTTTTTAAGTGGTTTTAGAAGGATGTATAAAACCCAATAGGGCTCATTTACTAAGGGTCGCTGCTCGCACTTTCATTGGACTCTTTACGGTTTTCGGGATTTGCGCAGCTTTGACTGGTATGTAACAGGTGTCTGCACTGAGATCTGCACGGATCAGATCAGATTTTTGCGCAGCTGTGCTGCTTCCATGCGACACAAATCGGGGGGCAGCCGTCTGACAATCCGACTGATTCGGACTGAGCGCGGGATTTAACTTTCAAATTGTGTTGCAAGACAATGCACTTACATGCACCAGGAAGAAGAAGGTGAACTCCGGGGACCTGAGCGAGGAAGCGACACATGCAGGATATCGGGTGCAGGATATTAGTGACTCCCCGCACAGCGCATTATACACGGACAATGCACTTACATGCACCAGGAAGAAGAAGGTGAACTCCGGGGACCTGAGCGGGGAAGCGACACATCAAGGATATCTGGTGCAACATCTTAGTGACTCCCCCACACGCATTATACACGGACATGCACTACATCACCAGAAGAAGAAGGTGAACTCCGGGACCTGAGCGGGGAAGGACACTGCAGGATATCAGCACATGATCTTAGTGACTCCCCGCAAGCCATATACACGACAATGCACTTACATGCACCAGGAAGAAGAAGGTGAACTCCGGGGACCTGAGCGGGAGCGATACATGCAGGATATCGTCACGATCTTAGTGACTCCCGCACAGCGCATTGTACACGACAATGCACTTACATGCACCAGAAGAAGAAGTGAACTCCTGGGACCTTAGCGGAGCGGGGAAGCGACACAAGCAGGATATCGGGCGCAGGATCTTAGTGACTCCCCGCACAGCGCATTATACACGGACAATGCACTTACATGCACCAAGAAGAAGAAGGTGAACTCCGGGGACCTCAGCGGGTAAGTGACACATGCAAGATAAGGGGCGCACGATCTAAGTGAATTGCGCCGGACTTCATCCTCGTCGTACAACGCACCTCGGGGATCGCAACAGGACCGGGTAAGTAAATGTGCCCCAATAAAGCGAGTGATGTCTAGTGGGGTTATCCTCAAAGTTACTGGACTTTTGGGATTTCAGGAGTTTATGGATAATTGATAGATTATGCAAATTGATTTGTACGTTAGTCGGAAATATATATTTGAGATCAACAACTTTCTACTATATCCATTGTATAAAAATACTATAGTAATATCCATAATATGGCAAAAAATGTCAAAACTCCAATAGTCACTGGGGCAAAAAAAAAAATCATTTGTCTGGAGCTACAATTATAAAATATACAGTTTCAATTTACATACAAAGTATGTAACCTATCATTGTACGTAACCCGAGGACTGCCTGTAAATAGGGTGCTGCAATACCACGTAAATACCACAAGGGGCACTATTTCTGTAAGCGCGCCCCTTTATCTGGTCCTAGAGTTCCCCTTTAATGCGTGTGATTACCTGCTATGTCCTCAGTGTGATGTTCTCTCCTCTGCAGGTAACATCGAGTATAGCTGTCCTGTGGTGAATGACTGTGAGATCACCAAGCGGCGGAGGAAGTCCTGTCAAGCCTGTCGCTTCCGCAAGTGCCTGAAAGTTGGAATGATGAAGGAAGGTAAATGCAGGACAATCTTATCACTGATTTTACCTACTTTGTCCTTTCTGAAATAGTTTTGGGGGGGGGGGTCAATTTCAGAACCCCTTTGTGCTGTAGCTTCGCAGGCTGTTAAACTGTGCAGGAGAACTTCCCCTCCCAGTGATTACATCAAGCAGAGGGAGGGGGGAATTGCAACAGCCCTTCTGATTCATTAGCATCATTTTAAACGTTGATTTTAGAAGGAAGATGGATAACAAATATAAGATGATTACCACTGTAATGGTGCCTAAATCTGTATGGCAAGTGGGCCCAGAGCTGCAGGGGGGCCCATAGGGATTTTGGGGGGCTGTATATAATGAATCCATAGGGTGTGAGGGGGGGGGGGGGGGTATATAAAATGACAATGAGTGGACGGTTTGGGATGATGCACTAGGGAATATTTTAGGGAACAGGAGACTGTAAGTTTCTGGAGACTGTTGAGTTCACTGCAAAGGGGCCCCCTGAGGCTCTGTCACCCAGGGGCTCTACTGAGACCTGGAGCCGACCCTGGTCCCATGCTTGATTCTGCTGGTAGATTTCCTTTAAACATTTCCATGGTCATTATTATTCAGAAAATCTATCCATTATACAATATGGAGTTTATATAAATTAATATACAATCATAAGTAGCGCAACATAGTAGCTGAATATCATTTTAACAGATTTACAAATAAAACATGATAAATCTGTGGATTTTTTGCATTTTAAGGGGCAATGTCTTTTAATATATCGCCTATAACTCACAGTTCTGTCTCTTGTAGGCGTGAGGTTGGATCGAGTGCGAGGCGGTAGACAAAAATACAGACGTCCGGTGGAGGTTGAGACCCCAGACCCCTGCTCCTACCTCGCCGCTCACCATTCATTCCAAGGAAAGAGGACAAGTAGGTTTTGGGGGAATATTTTGAGCCTGTTACAGATACAATGGGACATGGACATGATATAGTCACTGCTTAATTCTCTCTTGCTTTACAGCAAACAAAGTAGTGTCTCATTTGGTGTTGGTGGAGCCCGGGGAGGTATTTGCCAGCCCGGATCTTGACCTGCAAGATAGTGACCTGCGCACCCTGACCACCCTGTGCGAGCTCATCAACAGGGAGCTGCTGGTCACCATCGGCTGGGCTAAACATGTCCCAGGTAGGTCCTGACATTACCTACACCTGCCATTATATCCACATGCAATCTGTCAATAAATTTACGTGGGTGATACCATGTTCTCTCCGTGTTTGTGTGGGTTTACTCTGGTTCCTCCGGTTTCCTCCCACACTCCACAACATACTGTTAGGTTGTTTAGATTGTGAGCCCCATGGCTGCAAACTCTGTGCAGCGCTGCGTAATCTGTAGGAGCTATTTAAATAAAGAATTATTATTATTATACCATACTGTAAGAGGAAGCACAAATTCAGAGCTCAGGGGGTGCATACTGTAAGTAGTAGGAGCACCAAGGACACTGAACAATGGAGGGTCAACTGGCTCCTGTGACATAGGAAGACACCAGTATCATACATACATACAGTATATATATATACATGCAAAAGGGAGCAGGGAAGGTAAATTTCCTCTGCGGAATGTAACTTGGATACATATTACTTATTCTTATAAAGAAATTCCATCATATAATAATATAGGGGGAATCTAAGTAGGAGGATCACTGAAAAATTTGAAGTTCAAGGACCCCCATTATCCTATAAATTAAAGATCGTTCAGTTTTGAAAGTAAAAACCATGGAATGTGACTATAATAATTTTCCCAGTTGGATCCGGAATGTTTCCCTTGAAAAACATCTGATAACCAAAACATTTTGTATCCGCCTCCGACTCACCCCCCCCCCCCCTCCCCCCAAGTTGGGTTTTGAGCTATCAACCCCCGGCATCTATTGAGTGGCTGCAAGAAGGACACAGATTATCATCTCCAAATTAATAGTATTCAGGGTCCCTTCTCCGATTGTGCCACAGCCGAGCCCCCCCCCCCCCCCCCTCTCCTCCTCCGGTGATAGGAATCTCCGATATTTCCCAATTAAATGGAGCACTCAATATATAAAGAAACAATTGTATGGCCATAGTGCGAAAGAGACAGGTAATGGAGGCTGACACCACAAAGAGGAGCTAATTGAAAGGAGCGGGAGCGCGTGACAGGGCAGGAGGTTCACGCTGATATTCGGGGAAAATAAAACTCAGCCAGATTGCAGTGAAGGTTACAGAGGGGGGGGGGGGGAACTGCTGCCCATCACTCATCTAAACCTACAGATCGTATCCTACATCATCATCCAATTCCAAATTGTGGTTCTCAAATAGTCACAGATAGATGGAATATTCTGACTCTCACGCTGGGAGTTGTAGTAGTAACACCCGGTTGTACCCACAATGTCCTCATATACCGTTTCCCCCCATAGCCCCCCACCTATTACCTCATTCTACAGCAGGACACAATGTAACTCTTCCCGTTCCGTCTTAGGTTTCTCCGTCCTCTCCTTGGTGGATCAGATGGCGCTTCTCCAGAGCGCGTGGATGGAAGTCCTCGTCCTGGGCATCGTCTATCGCTCGTTACAGATGAACGACGAGCTGGCGCTGGCAGAGAACTTCTTGTTGGGCAGAGATCAGAGCCGCAGCTCGGGGCTCCTCAATCTCCATTCTGTTTTGCTTCAGCTCGTCAGGAAATACAGAAAGACGAAGCTGGACAAGGAGGAATTTGTCACCTTGAAGGCCATGGCTCTGGCTAACTCAGGTAGGACCAGTGTCGGACTGGCCCACCAGAGAATCAGAGAATCCTCCGGTGGGCCCCAGGTTCTTATACTTTATAATGGGCCCCAAAGATCTTTATTTGGAAGTGAATGGAGTAATCATTGGATATTATGATCTATTTCATGTAGAACGATTCAGATATTACAGATTAGATATTTTTGATGATACATCCTACATGATCAGAGATAAGTGAACCCAATATTTCCATTCGGGTTTGGATTTGGCCCGCGCAACCAGGACATATAGCCAGCCAATCATAGCTATGGCTGGTATCTAGGGCCTTCAATTTGCCGAATCGGCTTTTCGGCCATCAAATTTGACAATATGTCCTAGTCACATGGGGCAGACCCCTGAAACATTGGGTCCACTTATCTCTAATTACTATAAATTTCTATATCTAGTAGCACCAGTGTGGTTCTGGTTTCACCATTCTGTGCTATGTCTTAAAGGACGTCACCAAATTTTGCCCCACTGAACCACTAGTCGCCTCATCCAAACCCTTGTGATAATGAGCAGAAGAGAGTCATATTTGCCTGAGATGAGTCAAGTTTAGAGGCTGCAGGGGCAGGTCACTTCAGTCGCCCTTATATTTCTCTTATATAGCACCTAGAACCATACAAGGTGTTGTAGTAAAAATAAGAATCACATCTTTCACATGACAGATCTAGAGATACAGTTAAAAAAGGTGGGGATTGGAAAGATGATTTTAGAAGAAAGAAGGCCATGGATAAACAGACTTACATTGTTTACTAAGTATCTGAACCTAATCATATCAGTGTTATAACCGGTCTCGGATCACTGCTTAAAGGGGTTGTCTACCCAAAATAGCCCCTTCTACACGCTCTTCGCTCTTTGGTTTGTATCTGATAAATGGAGACTCACTAAAAGGCAAAGTATCATCTATGGGAAGAAATTGCACATATCACCCGTCTCTCAGCTTAGAAACCATCTCCTATCAGCCCAGACAATACATTAGGGACAATACATTAGGGTCGTCAGTGATCAGTTAAAAAACATTTGAGTTTATGCAAAACAATTGGACAATTTCGACCCAATTTCTTTCTTTCAGATCCTCTATCATGATGGAGGTTATCAGCCTCGTTCATTATGACTCCCCCTACAATCGGCCCCCGATCTGTGAGGCCGGAGTCACGGGATGATCCCACTGACAGCTGTCACCGGCTC
This sequence comes from Engystomops pustulosus, assembly GCA_019512145.1. Classification (NCBI taxonomy): domain Eukaryota; kingdom Metazoa; phylum Chordata; class Amphibia; order Anura; family Leptodactylidae; genus Engystomops; species Engystomops pustulosus. The sequence goes on from WNYA01000023.1 coordinate 333,034, forward strand.
TTACAAATAGACAGCACTGCGTTATCGATGGCCGCCTCTTGGCCGATCAATAATGTCCCGAGGCGTTTTGTGTGTGGGGATGGATCGGAACAAAGGAGGGCGGGGGGGGGGGGGGGGGGGGGGGGGCCTCGCTCCTCGCAGACTAAGCAAATGCTTTGAAGCCCGGAGCGATCCATGCAGTAAATGGATTTGCTTAATTTGGATTTGTGTCAGTTGCTTTATTTGGCTACAAACACTTTTTCTGTAACTTTGGATTTCGGTTTGTAGTCGTAACGATCTGAGCGGGCTACAGGATGGATTGTGTCAGGCCTAAGTGCTCTGCTATATTAACCCTATGCTTACATAGTCCTACACTTCATCACTCGTTCCTCAGGGCCGGATTATATGGGGGGGACGCACGGGGCGCATGCCCTGGGGCCCCCACCACTTTTCCCTAAAAGGGGCCCCCACCAAATGTGGTCGCATGACCGTTATGGTCCTTATTGCTGGGGAGTAGTATATAGCGATTGCTGTTCCCTGTCTGGACTACATTCAATGGGGGCCCCCACCATCTTTTGTGTCCTGGGGCCCCCACCAACCTTAATCCGGCCCTGTCATTCCCTATCCTATTATATTTTGCAGTACTTTAGCAAAACGACGCACTCCGTAGTATCACTGTTATTCACGGGCTGAGCCCTCTCTATACATGGCGGGTGTCTGCTGTATTACCCTGCAAACACTTGGCGCTAGAGATCAGTCCTTGTGGTAATAAACATGTAAGTGCCGCGGTGAAATGGCATCTACCCCGCCATATCCAAACGTCTCCTGCATACAAATGTCTGAATCGGCACTTTTTCGCATTTAAAATTTTTCTAACAAAAAAGTGATCCAAAAAGGTCACATAGTCCCCAAAGTGCTAACAATGAAAACGGCAGCTCGTCCCACAAAATACAACAACACCGTACACAGCGATACGAAAAAGTTATTGGCGTCAGAATATGCCGATACATCAAATGTATTCATTTACTCAAAAGATTTACATTTTTATAAAAGTTTTAAAAACATAATTGAATATCCCTTATATTAAAAAAGGTAAAAATGGGGGTTCCTTGCGCTGGGTGGCGGCCGGTGGCCCCTTGTGCAGATTGTCTCTTGCTGCAGGAGTGATTACTACATGTACAACCACAAGACTGATCATCTCATAATTAAATAATCCATCAGTCATATTGATCAGTGAATTCCTAATGAGCTGCTCTTTCCATCCGCTGCCCCCCCCCACCCCCCACTTATTACGAGAAAAGTGGGTGTAAAAGATTAAGTAACAAATAATGAGAAGGTAATAGGAAAGGAAATGCGGGAGGGGGGGGGGGGGGGTTTAAAATAAATTATGACTTAGGGGCTCATCAGAATTGATCATCAGATCGCTGGCTGAATGTTGTCAGTTTCCTCCCGACATACCGATAAATCCATTTTCTCACATTCTGTGGGTGTGGAGAGACACACGTGGTAGAAGCCGCACGGCAGATCCCAATTTGTTGTAATACGATCCAGGAGATCGGTCGATCGCTCTGATTCCGCTTATGGAAATCCCAGGGAAAGTTATGGTTGGCCACACATTTGTGTAGGGGGATTTTACTAAGAGAAGAATCAACCCAATCTATTCAGTACCAGAACCAGCATAGAATCAGAGGATTCTCCACCGTACCCAGGGTATAACCCAATAATAGACGACCCAATTTGAAGGTTATTAGGTCCATTCCAGAATCTGTGGTCCATTACGTGATATTGACACCACCACCGTCAACTTTCTACTCTTATCCTGCTAATTTCCTTATTTTCAGTAGATTTACACCAAATACGACTTCTAAGAGTTCTACGAAGACATTTCTGGTTCTGTATGCTAATATTACTCATTGGGCCAACCAAAAAGTAACCTGTGGACCCAAAACCTTAGCAGTGACCCGATCGTTGTTTCTGTTTGTTCTAGTTCTACTTATCGCGTAGACCTCTACATGTGAGCAAACCGTCGGTGGTGTTCTCCGTTATATAAAGGTTCTTTTTGGTTTTGCATTGGTTTAGACAATCTTTCTTCCCTCTTGCTCAGATTCCAGCAGCATCGAGAACGTCGGAGTCCGTTTGAACCTTCAAGATTGTCTGCATCGAGTGCCCACCAAGGAACTACGAGAGGGAACATCAACGCCGAGGATCCCCACCGGTCGCCGAAAACTTCTCATGAGCTCTACCACCGCTACTCTCTAAACTTCTTAACTTTGAGAACTCTCTTTCCTTACCCACAACTAGGTACTAGCTGTGAAAAATCCTGAAGGGGACTCCCCAACGAGCGAATGAAGCCGGTCCCACCTCTGCCAGATCCGGTTGGAGGGCAGGATCCCTATGCACAAACTTTTCTTAGAATGCTGGAGGCCAATAATGTGCACTTTTCAGGCAAACGTGGACACCACACAACAGCTTCTGAAGAACATGAAAGCCTCCGTGTCTGCAAAGGTGGACTTTAGACTAGTTTAGTCACAGATTTTCTGCCGGAGATATATTGGTTGGTGCTACACACGATCACAGTCCTCAACTGTAGACCAGATACTCATCCGGACCATAGAATGGAAGAGTCTTAGATACGACCACCTTCCAGAAGGACAGCAGATCACACTGTACACTCATTTTCTTGCATTTCGAGAAGGTCTAGCATATAATAGCACTGTCCAGTTCCAGGTCCGGGTCCGGTAATCTCCTTCCCTTGAACCATGGGTTTTGGGTTGTGCCACCAAAATATACAGGTCCAGCAGTCTCCTACTCTTGCATCATGGGTTTTTTGGGTTGGTTGGCCACCAAATATCTTGGTCCGGTAATCTCCTTCTCACCTCATTGAATCATGGGTTTTGGGTTGTGCCACCAGAATATACAGGTCCGGTAATCCCCTTCTCTTGAATCATGGGCTTTGGGTTGTGCCACCAGAATATACAGGTCCGGTAATCCCTTTCTCTTGAATCATGGGCTTTGGGTTGTGCCACCCAGAATATACAGGTCCCTGGTAATCCCCTTCTCTTGAATCCCATGGGTTTGGGTTGTGCCCCAGAGATATAACAGTCCGGTAATCCCTTTCTCTGAATCATGGGTTTTGGGTAGTGCTACCGAGAATATACGGTCCGGTAATCCCCTATCTCTTGAATCATGGCTTGGGTTTGTTGGACACATAATATACAGTGTCCGTGTAATCCCTTTCTCTGGAATCTGGGCTTTGGGTGTTGTGACAACAAACCAGAATATCAGTCCGTAATCCCTTCTTTCTCTTGAATCATGGGCTTTGGGTTGTGCCACCAGAATATACAGGTCCGGTAATCCCCTTCTCTTGAATCATGGGCTTTGGGTTGTGCCACCAGAATATACAGGTCCGGTAATCCCTCCCTCGTCTCTTGATCATGGTTTTTGAGGTTTGCCACACAAGAATATACAGTATCCGGTATCCCGCTTCTCTTGCATCATGGGTTTTGGTTGTGCCCACCAGAATATAACAGGTCCGTAATCCCGCTTCTCTTGCAATCATGGGTTTTGGTTGTTGCCACCAGACATATAAGGATCCGTTAATCCCCCTTCTTCTTGCATCAATGCTCTTTGGGTTGTGACACCAAATATACAGGTCCGGTAACCCCTCTCTTGCATCATGGCTTTGGTTGTGCACCAAATATACGCACTGACAACTTGTTGCTTTGTTTGGTTCTTGTTAGTTCTCATTGTGTGTCCTATCTTTGTTGTCTAGCGTCCAATAATGCAGTTTTCTATAATAAGATTGAAAGAAAGTTTTTCTTGCAAAGATCATCAATTTCTAATACAAAAGGAGTAAAATAATAATTGGAAATTGGAGAAACAAAAAAGCCATCTTGGCTGGAACGTGATAAAATATATCTCCCATTATACGACTCCAGCCCCCAGTATACACGCCAGCCCCCCAGTAATACAGCCAGCCCCCCTTATACCATCCGTGCCCCCTTATACAGCCTGCCCCCAGTATACAAGCCTGCCCCCAGTATAACAGGCGCAGCCCCCCATAACAGCCAGCCCAGCCCCAGTATACAGCCAGCCCCCAGTAATGCAGCCAGCCCCCCAGTATACAGCCAGTCCCCCCATTATACACCTGTCCCCCGTATACAAGCCTGCCCCCCAGTATACAAGCCTGCCCACTCCTCCCGTATAACCCGCCAGCCCCCCAGTAATACACCACCCCCCAGTATGACATCCGGCCCCCCGTATACAGCCAGCCCCAGTATACAGCTTGCCCCCAGTATACACCAGCCCCCGAACAGAGTCCCAATACGCCGGCCCCCACAGTATACACCCCAGCCCCCCAGTATACAGCCGCCCCCAGTATACAGCTGCCCCCCAGTTATACAGCCTGCCCATGTACCTCTGCCCCCCATATAACAGCCATGCCCCCCAGTATACAGCACAGTTACGAGCCCAGCCACCCAGTATACAGCCTGGCCCCCGCAGTAGTAATACGCCTGCCCCCCAGTAACCTGTATAACAGCCTCCCCCGTATAACAGCCAGCCCCTCGTAGTACATACGCCGGCCCCCCATATCGCGTCCCACTATACAGCCGCCCCCAGTATACAGGCCGTCCCACCTCAGTATACCCGGCCCCCCCAGTATACAGCTGCCCCCAGTATACAACAGCCTGCCCCCGTAGACAGCCTGCCCCCCAGTATACAGCCGGCCCCCGTAATACATCCTGCCACCCCAGTAATCCAGCCTGCCCCCCCAGTATACAGCTGCCCCCCATTATACAACAGCCTGCCCCAGTATAACAGCCCGGCCCACCATTATACAGCCGGCCCCCCAGTATACAGCCGGCCCCCCAGTATACAGCCGGCCCCCCAGTATACAGCCGGCCCCCAGTATACAGCCTGCCCCCGCATTATACAGCCACCTCCTTATACCAAGGCTCCGAGGTATATAGCCTGCCCCCATTATACAGCCTGCCCCCCATTATACAGCCAGCCCCCCAGTATTAGCCATCCCCCCATATACAGCCTGCCCCAGTATACAGCCGACCCCAGTATACAGCCTGCCCCCCAGTAATAAGCCTGCCTCCCAGTATACAGCCTGCCCCCCATTATACAGCCGGCCCCTCCCGTATACATCCGGCCCCCAGTTACAAGCCTGCCCCTACCCATATACAGCCCTGCCCCCCAGTATACGCCTAGCCCCCCATTATAAAGAGCCGGCCCCCCAGTATACAGCCGGCCCCCCAGTATACAGAGCCGCCCAACCATTATACAGCCGCCCCCCTTTACCGCCGTCCCCCCAGTATACAGCCTCCCCCAGATGACAGCCTGCCCCCCAGTATACACCTTCCCCCCATTATACAGCCTGCCCCCAGTATACGACTAACCCCCTTATACATCTGCCCCCCAGTATACAACACTGCCCCCCAGTATATGCCATCCCCCATTATACAGCCTGCTCCGAGTATATACCGCCCCCAGTATATCGCCATCCAGAGCCCCGAGTATTGCCTGCCCCCGAGTCTATAGCCTGCCCCGAGTATATAGGCCAGCCAAGAGCCCCCTTTATACGGCCTGGCCCCCAGTGTGCCCAACATATTAAAGAAAAAAAAAAGGGAATTCGATCCTCACCTTTCCAACACCCTCTGAGGCAAACACCCAACGTTGCTCAACCTGCCGCTTATGGATGGAAGAGAGAACACCTGAGTGGGCATCGACAGGTGAGGATTGACTTTACTTTTTTTTTTTAAGCTCATGTATCGCCCATTTAACGGTTTTTCAACACAATTTTTTTTTGCTGAAAAACCTCGGCTTATACTCGGTTATATCCCGGTAATATACATTGGCATCCTCTGCGATTGTACGATCCAAAGACTAAGCAGAGGTGTCATCCAAACGAACATTGAAAGTCCTAACAATAAAATTCCCAGTCTTTGCGCAGCATTCCCCACCAACCACAACTGTGGAATTTTTTCCCAGCTTCCCATTACATGGCCATAGATATTATTGTGGACACAAGAAAATACAATTTGTCTTGAAGATAAAAATCCCTCATAAACTCTGTAAAAAAAAAAAAAAAAAAAAAAAAAAGGAGCGGAGTGAAAAAACGGGAACACAAGGAAACAAAACAACTTGGTCTTGAAGGGTGTTAAAGTAAAAGGGTTTGTAAAAAAACATGAAAGAATCTGCCATATTTCAGTTTGTGGTACAGGGACCTTTGGGGGCCCCCATTGCCTTGTACTAGAGGAGCGTAGTGATTTACCGAATGTTACATTTCATACCATTAGAATTATAATAATAAATTTCCCGGACGCGCCGCTTTTTTCCGTCATTTTCTAGGGAAAATGGGAACAGAGAAGAAGCAAAGAGCAAAGAAAGAGTTAAGCATCAGCTTGAAACACTGATAGAAAAATCAAAGGCCCCAAATTGGATGATGTGTTTGTTAATTGTAGATCGTTAGTGCGTCAGCGTGAGTGCGAATGTCATGTAAGGCAAGAGAGTCGCTCCCGACTGCAGGCTGATACCTGCAGGTGCATAATAACGCGCATCCCTTCAGGCGCGCTGGGGGGGCGGGAGTTAATTAATCGGTGAAGAAGCTGAAACCTCTGCATAACATATGAGGGGCTCTGATACCTGTGGAACTACAACTCCCAGCAATCCTGTATTGATAGTATGGGCAATGTTTATTCTTGTGGATTGGCCATTCAATGGGGTACAACAGAGACCCCGCAGACCATCAGCAGAACAAGGGGAAGCAAAAGCTCCTGGACTGAAGTGGCCAAACAGGGAACTGCAGCTCTGTCTGATTCACTTTTCAATGGAGGCAAACTAATAGAAGCCGCACACATAGGAGCAGGGCCCTGACCGCAAGACTTACACTCTATGAGACACAAAAGTAACAGTTAGGAGGATACTCACCAGATCCCAAGAAACCGCAGGACGGAGAATAACCAGAATCTCTTCATTCTCATAGAGATCTGCAACATTAAAGGTTGTGATGAGAAAAGAAATAAGTTCAGCTTACAAAAATAAACCGGATGAAATTATTTCTGCCTCAACCAAATCAGCAATTATCACAAGTGAATTTACCCAAAATTAAGGGCTGCACTCCAAAAACCACCACAATTATAATATATTTCTAAGCTGCCCCCTAGTGGACATCTAGTAAGTTTACACTGTAATAATCCTCAAAAGGTCATTATAATCAACTAAGCGCGTTCCATGGAGATATCTACAAGAAGGGGTAAGAAATGTGACATTTCCGATTATGCCACCAACTGTACCATGAAAGAAACAATAACTAGAATGTTACACTGTCCACAATATCTCATAGAGTTTATTAGGTCATCGCTAATAGCAGGATGTCCACAGCTTATCCATCCCCCCTCCCTGTACAATACCTCTATATAGATACACTGACCCACTTACATCACTACTGACAATAGATGATGTCACACATATCCCTCCCCCTCGTACAATGACCCTATTAGATACACTGACCCCTCATACATCACTACTATATGACAATAGATGATGTCACAGCTTATCCCTCCCCCCTCCCTGTACAATGACCTCTATTAGATAACACTGACCCATCATTACATCCTACAACAATAGATGATGTCACAGCTTATCTCCCCCCCTCCTGTACAATGACCTCTATATAGATAACGGACCCATCATTACATCACTACTGACAATAGATGAGTCACATTATCTCCTCCCCTCCTCCCTGTCAATGACTCTATATAGATAACACTGACCCATCTTACATCACTCTGACAATAGATGATGTCACAGCTTTATCTCCCTCCCCCCTGTACAATGACCTTCTATATAGATAACACTGACCCATCATTCATCTACTGACAATAGATGATGTCACAGCTTATCTCCTCCCCCCCTCCCTTACATGTCCTCTATATAGATAACATCGACCCATCATCAATGATAACCAATAACTCACGCTGACAATAGATATGTCATCAGCTTATCCCTCCCCCTCCTGTACAATACCTCTATATAGATAACACTGACCCATCATTACATCACTACTGACAAAGATGATTTCACAGCTTATCCCCTCCCCCTCCCTGTACAATGACCTCTATATAGATAACACTGACCCATCATTACATCACTACTGACAATAGATGATGTCACAGCTTATCCTCCCCTCCCCTCCCTGTACAATGCCTCTATATGATAACACGGACCCATCATTACATCACTACTGACAATAGTTATGTCACAGCTTTCTCCTCCCCTCCCTGTACAATGACCTCTATATAGATACACTGACCCATCATCCATCACTACTGACAATAGATGATGTCACAAGCTTATCTCCTCCCCTCCCTGTACATGACCTCTATTAGATACACTGACCCATCATTACATCAACTACTGACAATAATGATGTCACAAGCTTATCTCCTCCCCCTCCTGTACAATGTACCTCTATAGTAACACTGACCCATCATTACATCACTACTGACAATAGATGATGTCACAGCTTATTTCCTCCACCCTCCCTGTACAATGACCTCTATATAGATAACACTGACCCATCATTAAACTCACTACTGACATAGATGATGTCACAGGCTATCTCCTCACCCCCCCTGTACAATGACCTCTATATAGATAACACTGACCCATCATTACACTCACTACTGACATAAGATATTGTCACAGCTTATCTCCTCCCTCCCTGTACAATGACCGCTCTATATAGATAACACTGCCCATCATTACATCACTACTGACAATAGATGATGTCACAGCTTTCCCTCCCCTCCCCCTCCGTACATGACCTCTATATAGATAACACTGAACCCATCATACATCACTACTGACAATAGTGATGTCACAGCTTATCTCCTCCCCTCCCTGTACAATGACCTCTATATAGATAACACTGACCCATCATTACATCACTACTGACAATAGATGATGTCAGCTTATCTCCTCCCCCTCCCTGTACAATGACCTCTATATGAAACACTGACCCATCATTAACATCACTACTGACAATAGATGATGTCACAGCTTATCCTCCTCCCTCCCCTTACAATGTACCTCTATATAGATAACACTGACCCATCATTACATCACTACTGAAAATAGATGATGTCACACTTATCCTCCTCCTCCCTGTACAATACCTCTATATAGATAACACTGACCCATCATTACATCACTCTGACAATAGAGTGATGTCACAAGCTTCCCCCCTCCCCCTCCCTGTAACATGACCTCTATATAGATAACCTGAACCTATCATTACATCATCTACTGACAATAGAATGATGTCCAATCTTATCCTCCTCCCCCCCCTGTACAATGACCTCTATATAGATACAACTGACCATCATTACATCACTACTGACAATAGATGATGTCACAGCTTATCTCCTCCCCCTCCTGTACAATGACCTCTATATAGATAACACTGACCCATCATTACATCACTACTGGACAATAGATGATGTCACAGCTTATCTCCTCCCCCTCCCTGTACAATAACCTCTATATGATAACACTGCCCTACATTCGACTACTGACAATAGATGATTCACAGCTTATCTCCTCCCCCATCTGTACAATGACCTCTATATACATAACACTGACCTATTAACATCATACTGACATAGATGATGTCACAGCTATCTCCTCCCCCTCCCTGTACAGACCTCTATATAGAACACTGACCATCATACATCACTACTGCATAGTGATGTCACGTTATCCCTCCCCCTCCCTGTACTTGTCCTATAGTAAATCTGTATGTATATAGCGTCCAGATCTTAGGGGACATATACAATCAAAATATGACATTACAGAGCGATACATTGTCCACTGGCTCTGCTCTCAAGAGCTTCATCTATAAGCTCTTTATAATAAATTTTAAAAAAGAGATACTTGATCTATTTTTGGAAGGCATAAGACATTGGTACCATTCCTTAAGAGCGGCATCCTCCTGCTGTCCCTTTAGATCTTTGGCGATGTCCTAGTCGGTGTCCTCTGGGCTGTCCCTCTGTGCCACGGTGCCAGGATCAGGCCTATGGGAGGACTGGAATCCCCCCTCTAATCCTATTGACAAACAAAATGCAAATCAGCCCCCCAACTCTGGAAAGATTTACCAAATGAAAGTCTCTCTCAGCCTCCGATTACACGGGACGGGCATATGTTCGTGGAGTGAGAGCGAAGCAGGACACACAATCACTTACAGGGATTGATGTCCTCCTCCGTACCCGCAGATGATCTGTGAGCGGCGTCAAGGCAGGACAACCACGATGGATTTTTCACTGGTGGATGAGCAGGTAGGTAGCAAATCATCATAGATCACGTCTGGGTAATAGTCTGTCAGCAAGAAAGAGGAATATTCTGCCGAAATGATATTCCTTAAAATCCAGAATAATATAGAGGCGATTATGAGACGTAATGCTCATTCCTGCCTGCGCCCCCATTGAGGAAATGAGGCATCACACAGTGCTCCTTGACCTAATTAATCTGTGTTATGTATAGATGAGATATTCCTCCACATTGAGGGAATCTTAAAATGTATTCCCAATACTAAAGGTGTTGTGCCTTGACAACACCAATTGCTTAAATTGGCACCAGGTTTGACCCCACTAACCACTAGTCCCTCATGTAGGATATGAAATGTCTCCTCCAACGTCAGCAAATATGACCCTCTCAACCCATTTTCACATGAGATGAGTCAAGTTTAGTGGTTGTAGGAAGATGTCACTTAGAGCACCCGTCTTCGGTTCTTAATACCCAGAACATGATTTTTGGATCATTTTCAGATAACAGAGTGCTTATTGCTTTAATGCTAGTACCAGAAATACAGGCACTAAAGACATTGGGGCTCATTTACTTACCCGTCCATTTGCGATCCAGGGGCGTTCTCCACGAGGATTCGGTCTGCCGGATTCACTATATTGTGCCAATTCCACAGGTGTCGCTGCTGCGCCGAGGTCCGCCGGATTCACCTTCTTTCGTCCGGTCATGTAGTGCGATCTTGTGACACAATTCTGTTTTAAATCCTGGCGTTTTTTTTTTTCCGAAGCGTCGCCAACCCCCCCCCGATTCCTGGTTGGTGAAAGCCACGCGGATGGCAAAATCCGATGCTGCGCAAAATCGGGGTAATTCGCGCAAATCTGAAATCGTCGGGAAACCACAAAAGTTTTTGATTCGGTCCCTTTAGTAAATGAGCCCCATTGTTGAAATAGCAGTTACAGTAAAGTTCCGATCCAGCCTACCTATTTTTTGTCTGCCTGTATGTCAGATTTGTAGCTCACAGAACCTTATGCCTCTTTAAAGACTCATCTTTAATTATGAACCCAGGAGCAGGTTTCTAGGTGCTATAGAAGAGTAGATAGGGGCTTTGAAGTGACACTACCCCCTGCAACTACTAAAATTCACTCATCTCATGTGAAAATAGGCGAGAAGGTCCTATTTGACTCTTTGGGTGGTTTAGGTAAACAGGTGAGAATTCACATAAAGGAGGGAAATTCTAGAAAGGACGTTCCTGAGGAGGCTGCCGGTTTAGTGGTGAAGTTTCCTTAAGGGGTTAATGCCATTTAACCTTGTGGTCCCAGAAAAACTTTTCCCTTGTGCAGACCCTTTATCTCTCTATTCTGTCACTTGTACATAGAGTCTTATCCTTGTTCTCCTCGAAAGTCGAAATCCCGGAGAAACTAAACTGGGAATGTTTGTATTAGAGAAAGTTATTTTGTCACTTTTTGGTGCCATGAATGTAGTAATATCCTGGGAACAAGTATCGGGTGAAGAGGCAATGGTCTCTCCCCTGTCTGTGTCCTGATTTTGGGTGCAGTGTTTTTTGGGGAAGTGCAAGTTTGCATTTGAATAGCATTCCCAACTTACTGGCGGATTGTCCTCCACAGATTCGGCCATGAGTGGGCTCTTCCTATACGCCTCTTACAACGGGATCTGTCTCTTCAGACGTCACTGTCCACTCCACCTCAGCACGGACCTTGCACAGGACAGACCGGCAGATAGAGGGCGCCCACCAGCGAGACCATCTGGATGTGGATCGCCATCCTGGCCACGGTCGGGATATATGTCCTGGGAGTGGTGTGGCCTGCACCTTCTGACGAACACGCTCTGTAATAGACAAGTCGTAACTGTTATCCATGGGGGCAGTAGTATATTACACACTGCGGGGCATAGTATTATACAGCACTGGGTCAGTGGTATTATTACAGCCTGGGGCAGTAGTATTATTACAAGCACTGGGGCAGTAGTATGATTACCGCACTGGGCAGTAGTATTATTCCAGCACTCTTGGGTCAGTTGGTATTCTTACAGCACTGGGGCAGTAAAAGTATTATACACACTGGGGCATTCAGTTTCTTACAAGCACTGGGGCAGTAGTATATTACAGCACTGGGGCAGTAGTATTATTCAGCACTGGGGCATATTTTATTCTGACAGCACTGGGGCAGTATATTTTACAGCACTGGGGCATAGTATTATTACAGCACTGGGCAGTAGTATTATTACCAAGCACTGGGCAGTGGTATTATTACAGCAATCTGGGGCAGTGGTATTAATTACAAGCCACTGGCGTGGTATTATTACAACACTGGGGCAGTGGTCTTAGTACAGCACTGGGGCCGTAGTATTCTTAACAGCACTGCGGCAGTAGTATTAATTACAAGCACTAGGGCAGTAGTATATTACAGGCACTGGGGCAGTATATTATTACAGCACGGGCAGTTATTTATTACAGCACTGGGGCAGTAGTATATTACAGAGCACTGGGGGCGTATTATTATTACAGCACTGGGCAGTAGTATTATTACAGCACTGGGGCATTTAGTATATTATTACAGCACTGGGCAGTAGATTTATTACAGCACTGGGGCAGTCGTTTATTATTACAGCACTGGGCAGTAGTATTATTACAGCACTGGGTCATTAGTATTATTACAGCACTGGGGCAGTCGTATTATTCAGCACTGGGGCAGTAAGTATTATTAGAGCACTGTGGGGCAGTAGTATATATTACCGCCATCTGGGGCAGTAGTATTATTACAGCACCTGCGGCAGTAGTATTATTAAGCACTGGGGCATTAGTAATTATTTACAGCAACTGGGGCGTAGTAATATTATAGCACTGGGCAGTTAGTATTAGTACAGCACGGGGCAGTAGATTATTACTGCACTGGGGCAGTATTATTACATTACAGGCACTGGGTCAGTATATATTAGTAGCACCTGGGCAGTAGTATTATTTATATAGCAACTGGGGCGTAGTATTACTTACAGCACTGGGGCAGTGGTATTATTATAGGCACTGGGGCAGTGTATTATTACATCACTGGGGCAGTAGTATTATTAGCAGCACTGGGGCAGCTAGTATATTACAGCAGTGGGTCAGTAGTATTCATTACAGCACTGGGCAGTGGATTATTACAGCACTGGGGCCAGGAGTATTTTACAGCACTGGGCTTAGTATTATTACAAAGCCTGGGCATTGGTATTATTACAGCAAGCTGGGGCATAGTATATTACAGAGCACTGGGGCAGTGGTATTATTACATATTACACACTGGGGCAGAGTATTATTACAGCAACGTTGGGGCAGTAGTTATTATTACAGCACTGGGCATTAGTATTATTATAGCACTGGGCAGTAGTATTATAAGGCACTGGCAGTAGTAGTATTACAGCACTGGGGCAGTAGTATTATTACAGCACTGGGGCAGTAGTATTATTACAGCACTGGGGCAGTAGTATTATTACAGCACTGGGGCAGTAGTATTATTACAGCACTGGGGCAGTAGTATTATTACAGCACTGGGGCAGTAGTATTATTACAGCACTGGGGCAGTGGTATTATTACAGCACTGGGGCAGTAGTATTATTCCGCCTGGGGCATATTATTATATTACGCAACTGGGCAGTGGTAATTATTCAGCACTGGGGCAGTATATTATTACAGCAACGGGGGGCAGTATATTATTACAGCACATGGGGCAGTATGTGAATACTTAGTTTGCCCGGTCAACAACATAACAAAGAGATCAATTGCTACAATCTACTAGTGGCAGTTATCATAATCCAATCCCCTTCCTTTATCAACTGAAGGTATTAGTGCTCAGCAGTGGAGCCACTGAGCATGCTGTGCACAGCAGGGATACTGGCAGAGACCCCCTACCCGCAGCAGGTGTGAAATATAACCTATGGTGCACCGATCAACCACAAGAACTGGGAGGAGGGGTATGCGCTGCAGTTATCACTTAGAGAATGCTATAATAGGACAAAACCCACCAATACCGAGATGGCAGCCTACGGTGATATCTCCAGAACAAAGGATAAACCGGAGCCCCCATTTTGCTCCCCCTGGTCTTGTTTGTCAAACCCGAACTGGGTGTGTGAACCCCTGCACTGTTCTTGGCTCACAATCCGAATCCCACAAATGTGGGAAGTGAGGGCGTTCCGGTAGCAGTATAATTGAATATATATACACACATACAGACATTATACATATACTGTATATACTGATGACTGTATAGTAAGGAAAATACTAATATACTATATGATAATATTCATTGTTTATATGTATTTTTAGTAAATTCGACACTTACTAAACTAAATTAAAAGGGCCAAACACATTACAAGCCATTAACGTTCAGTCTCGCAGTGAATGAGCCAAACAATGAACCAACAGAAGAAAAACACAACAAAAAACTTCCCAATTTACAGAAGATGACAAAGCTGAAGCTAGAATGGGAGGACACCGAGTCTTATTTGTATTATGTATTTATTATTATTTAAAATAATATAGAAAAAGTTCCCCATACAATACAAAAAAAGGAATAAAAAATAAAATCTTTTATAAAAACATAATGGCACGAGTTCCTTTTTTAATCGATTTTATTGTCCTAAATAAGAATGGATGAGGTTTGTTAATATATTATAAAACGGATTTATTATATCTCTGGCTGTGAATACTGATGACTCCAAGACCAAGGATCCCACAGCGCCAGAGTTCACAAGCGCCAGAGTCACAAAAGCGCCAGAGTCACACACAAAGACAAACAACACATACACAACCTAATACAGCTCGCATAGTCCCAGCGCCAGAGTCACAGACAGCGTCCAGAGTCACAGCGCCAGAGTCCCAGCGCCAGAGTCACAAGCGCCAGGTCACTCGCCAGAGTCACATACACGCCATATTCACATAATGCGCCAGAGTCACATCGCCAGAGCACATGCTCCGCATCCACAATTGCAGACTTCCTGGGAAATCTGCCCAGCAAAATCATCATAAAGCAGGGCACTGTCTGATAGATCCCCGGGGCTGTTGAATATGCATCACGGAGGGGCCATTGGTAACGCCCTGCAGAGCCCTTATGGCTCTTAATTGTTAACATGAGAGGAAGGATTAATAACAACATACCCATACCGTGGAAGATTTTTCCACAGTCCCGGTGGCCTGGATCTATGAGTAAGTGTCCCTGGATTCTTATGCTGGATTTTTATTTAAGGATTGTTGTTCCCGTCTCCCAACTTGTCCAAGACCAGTGAAGAAAAATACCTTCTTTTCTCCTATAATAAAGAAAGGTGGACATAGACCCTCACATGTGGTCACAAAACCGCTCATCACAGGACATTCTAACACCAACATATTAAGATCCCATGGTCCGCACATCCAGAGAGTAACATACCGCCTTACATATAAAAACACATTAGACAAACTATTTTTGTAACACTGTCAAACGTCCCTTTAATGAGGTTCTCCTGCACAGCTCCCTGCTCCGGATCCACTAGCCAACACAATCCATTCTCCACGGCTTTCCACAATCCTATAGCCATAGCAGTGATTTTACGGAAACAGAGGATAGCATCAATTGAGGGCGAACTCGGGGCAATGAAGATGGGGGAATGTGTGGGTGGGGTACAAACATGGGCAAAAGTTTCCGAAAAGTTTATATTATCCAAAACTTAATGCCCTGAGAATAGGTTCAAGCATCACCAACAAGTCCTCCCCACCTCTTCAATGGATTGTCCCCCCCAAAATCAGTGCAGGAGACTAAATTGTGGGGACGAAACCCCTCCCGATTTTGGAGGACCGCGTCCGACGCATCTAATGTGTCGTTCACACAGCTATATTTCATAGCCCCTACGATATATGCTGTCCAGACAAGGGGTGTGGTCCCTCTGTTTCTATGCAATTTGGACCCACTATCGAAAGCCTTCCCTAAAAGAATACTGCACAATCCCTAAATACAAACCAGAAGATAGTGAAGTCAAGGAAGAAGCGTTCCTGCCCATTTGGTAAAGGGGTCCATTCCAGAATCTGTGGTCCATTACGTGATATTGACACCACCATTGTCAACTTTCTACTCTTATCCTGCAAATTTCCTTATTTTGAGTAGATTTACACCAAATACGACTTCTAAGAGTTCTGCAAGCGAAGACATTTCTGGTTCCGTATGCTAATATTACTCATTGGGCCAACCAAAAAGTAACCTGTGACCCAAAACCTTAGCAGTGACCCATTCGTTGTTCTAGTTCATACTCGCGTAGACCTCTACAATGTAGCAATACCGATCGGTGGTGTTATCCTTTAAATAAAGTTCTTTTTGGTTTGAATTGGTTGAACAATCTTTCTTCCCTCTTGCTCAGATTCCAGCAGCATCGAGAACGTGGAGTCCGTTCTGAACCTTCAAGATCGTCTGCACGAGGCCCTACAGGACTACGAGAGGGAACATCACGCCGAGGATCCCCACCGGTCCGGAAAACTTCTCATGACTCTACCGCTACTCCGTCAAACAGCGAATGAAGCCGTCCGCACCTTCTGCCAGATCCGGTTGGAGGGCAGGATCCCTATGCACAAACTTTTCTTAGAAATGCTGGAGGCCAAGATGTGACTTTTCAGGAAACGTGGACACCACACAACAGCTTCTGAAGAACATGAAAGACTCCGTGTCTGCAAAGGTGGACTTTAGACTAAGTTTAGTCACAGATTTCATGGCCGGGAGACATATTGGTTGGTGCTACACAAGATCACAGTCCATCACTGTAGACCAGATACTCATCTGGACCATAGATGGAAGAGGTCTTAGATACGACCACCATCCAGAAAGACAGCAGATCACACAGTATACTCATTTTCTTGTATTTCAATGAGGTCTAGCATATAATAGCACTGTCCGGTTCCAGGTCCAGGTCCTTCCCTTGAATCATGGGTTTTGGGTTGTGCCACCAGAATATACCACTGTACATACTTGTGCTTTGTTGTCTTGTTAGGTCTCCATTTGTTGTCCATATTCATTGTCTGCGTCCAATAATGCAGTTTCTATAATATATTGAAAGAAGTTATTTCTTGTAAAAGATTCATCAATTCTATAGAAAAGGAGTAAAATAATAATGGAAAATTGGAGGAGAAAAAAAGCATCTTGGCTGGAACGGATAAAATAGTATCCCCCAGTATACAGCCAGCCCCCAGTATACAGCCTGCCCCCCAGTATACAGCCTGCCCCCCAGTATACAGCCTGCCCCCCTCATAAAGCTCTGTAAAAAAAAAAAAGAAAAAAAAAGGAGCGGAGTGAAAAAACGGGAACACAAGGAAACGAACAAACTTGGTCTTGAAGGGGTTAAAGTAAAAGGGTTTGTAAAAAAAACATAGAAAGAATCTGCCATATTTCAGTTTGTGGTACAGGGACCTTTGGGGGCCCCCATTGCCTTGTACTAGAGGAGCGAGTGATTTACCGAATGTTACATTTCTTACCATTAGATTCTGATAATAAATTCCCGGACGGCCGCTTTTTCCGTCATTTTCTAAAGGAAAATGGGAACAGAGAAGAAGCAGAAAAGCAAAGAAAGAGTTAAGCATCAGCTTGAAAACTGATAGAAAATCAAAGGCCCCAAATTAGGATGATGTGTTTGTTAATTAGTAGAGATCGTTAGTGCCTGGCGTTAATCATTACCGGAGCTGGCGAGCGCTGGATACACTGCAGGTGCATAATAACAGCGCCATCCCCATTCCAGGGGCACGCTGGCGGGGCGGGAGTTAATGAAGTAATCGGGAAGAAGCTGAAACCTCTGCAGAACATATAGAGGGGCTCTGATACCTGGTGAACTACAACTCCCAGCATCCTGTGATTGATAGTAGTGGGCAATGTTTATTCTTGCGGATTGGCCATTAATGGGGGTACAGCAGAGACCCCTGCACCATCAGCAGAACAAGGGGAAGCAGAAAGCTCCATGGACTGTTAAGTGGCCAAACAGGGGAACTGCAGCTTGTTCTGATTCACTTTAATGGAGGCAAAACTATAGAAGCCGCACACATAGGAGCAAGGGCCCTGACCGCAAGAGCTTACACTCTATGAGACACTAAGTAACAGTTAGGAGGATACTCACCAGATCCCAAAGAACCGCAGGACGAGAAATACCAGAATCTCTTCATTCTCATAGAGAATCTGCAACATTAAAGGTTGTGATGAGAAAATGAAATAATTCAGCTTACAAAATATAAACCGGATGAAATTATTTCTGCCTCAACCAAATCAGCAATTATACAAGTGAATTTACCCAAATAATGAAGTGCTGGACTCTAAAACCACCACAATTATAATATAATAGTTCTAAGCTGCCCCCTAGTGGACATCTAGTAAGTTACAACTTGTAATAATCCTCAAAAGGTCATTATAAATGCAACATAAAGCGCGTTCCATGGAGATCATCTACAAGAAGGGGTAAGAAATGTGACATTTACTGCATGATGCCACCAAACTGTACCATGAAAGAAACAATAACTAGAAGGTGTTACACTGCGTCACAATATTCTCATAGAGGTTTATTAGGTCAATCGCTAATAGATGATGTCACAGCTTATATCCACCCCCTCCCTGTACAATGACCTCTATATAGATTACACTGACCCATCATTACATCACTACTGACAATAGATGATGTCACATATTAGCTCCTCCCCCTCGCCATACAATGACCCCTATATAGATAACACTGACCCATCATTACACCACTAATGACAATAGATGATGTCACAGCTTATCCTCCCCTCCCCTGTTACAATGACCTTATTAGATAACACTGACCCATCATTCCTCACTAATGACAATAGATGATGTCACAGCTTATCTCCTCCCCCTCCCTGTACAATGACCTCTATAGAGATACACTGACCCATCATTACACTCACTACTGACAATAGATGATGTCACAGCTTATCTCCTCCTCCTCCCTGTACAAGGACCTCTATTAGATAACATGACCCATCATTACATCACTACTGACAATAGATGATGTCACAGCTTATCTCTTCCCCCTCCCTGTACAAGTGACCTCTATATAGATAACACTGACCCATCATTACATCACTACTGACAATAGATGATGTCCAGCTTATCGTCCTCCCCCTCCCTGTACAATGACCTCTATATAGATAACACTGACCCATCATTACATCACTACTGACAATAGATGATGTCACAGCTTATCTCCTCCCCCTCCTGTACAATGACTCATATAGATAACACTGACCCATCATACATCACACTGACAATAGATGATGTCAGAACTATCTCCTTCCCCCCCTGTACAATGACCTCTATATAGATACACTGACCCATCATTACATCACTACTGACATAATGATGTCACAGCTTATCTCCTCCCCCTCCTTACAATGTCCCTCTATAGATAACACTGACCCATCATTACATCACTACTGACAATAGATGATCTCACAGCTTATCTCCTCCCCCTCCCTGTACAATGACCTCTATATAGATAACACTGACCCTCATTAAATCACTACTGACAATAGATGATGTCACAGCTTATCTCCTCCCCCTGTACAATGTCCTTATATAGATAACACTGACCCATCATTACACCACTACTGACTATAGATGATGTCACAAGCTTATCTCCTCCCCTCCCTGTACAATGACCTATATAGATAAACACTGACCCATCATTACATCACTACTGACAATAGATGATGTCACAGCTTATCTCCTCCCCTCCCTGTACAATGACCTCTATATAGATAACACTGACCATCATTCAATCACTACTGACAATAGATGATGTCACAGCTTATCTCCTCCCCCTCCCTGTACAATGACTCTATATAGATAACACTGACCCATCATTACATCACTACTGACAATAGATGATGTCACAAGCTATCTCCTCCCCCTCCCTGTACAATGAACCGCTATATAGAAAACACTGACCCATCATTACATCACTACTGACAATAGATGATGCACAGCTATCTCCTCTCCCTCCCGTACAATGTCTCATATAGATAACACTGACCCATCATTACACTCACACGACAATAGATGATGTCACAGCTACCTCCTCCTCCTCCCTCGTACAATGACCTCTATATAGATAACACTGACCCACATTACACACTACTGACTATGATGATGTCACAGCTTATCTCCTCCTCCTCCCTGTACAATGACCTCTATATAGATAACACTGACCCTATCATTACACTCACTTACTGACAATAGATGATGTCACAGCTTATCTCTCCCTGTACAATGACCCCTAAGAGATAACACTGACCCATCATTACATCACTACTGACAATAGATGATGTCACAGCTTACCTCCTCCCCCTCCCTGTACAATGACCTCTAATAGATAACACGACCCATCTAATATACTCACTACTGACAATAGATGATGTCACACAGCTATCTCCTCCCCCTCCCTGTACAATGACCTCTATATAGATAACACTGACCGACATCATTACATCACTACTGACAATGATGATGTCACAGCTTATCTCCTCCCCCTCCGTACAATGACCTCTATATAGATAACACGACCCATCATTACATCAACTACTGACATAGATGATGTCCAGCTTATCTCCTCCTCCTCCCTGTACAATGGCCTCATATAGATAAAACTGACCCATCATTACATCACTACTGACATAGATGATGTCACAGCTTATCTCCTCCCCCTCCCTGTACATGATCCTTATAGTAAATCTGTATGTATTAGCGTCACAGATCTTAGGGGACATATACAATCAAAATATGACATTAACAAGCGATAACATTGCACATTGGCCTCTGCTCTCAAGAGCTTACAATCTATAAGCGCTCTTTATAATAAATTTAAAAAAAAGATACATTTTGATCTATTGTTATTTAGGAAGTGCATAAGATTCATTGGCTCCACATTCCCTATAAAGAGCCGCCATCCTCCTTGCTGTCCCCTTTATGATATATTTTGCTGATCTGTCTCTTAGCGGGTGTCCTCTGGCTGTCCCTCTGTGCCACGGTTGCCAGGATCAGGCTATGGGCAGGACTGGAATCCCCCCTCTAATCCATTGACAAACAAAATGCAATCAGCCCCCAACATCTGGAAAGATTTACCAAATGAAAGTCTCTCTCAGCCTCCGATTACACGGACGGGCATATGTGCGTGGAGTGAGAGCGATAGCAGGGACACACAATCACTACAGGGGATTGATGTCCCTTCCTGGTACCCGGCAGTGATCTGTGAGCGCGTAAGGCAGGACACCACGATGGATTTTTCACTGGGGATGTAGCAGGTAGGTAGCAAATCATCATAGATCACGTCTGGGTAATAGATCTGTCAGCAAGAAGAGGAAATTTCTGCGAAATGAGATTTCCTTAAAATCCAGAATAATATAGAGGGGCGATTATGAGACGTAAGTGCTCAAAATTGCCTCAGCAGCGCCCCCCATTGAGGAAATGAGGCATCACACAGTGCTCCTTACCTAAATTATATCTGTGTAATGTATAGATGAGACTATTCCTCCACATTAAAGGGGAACTTAAAATGTATTCCCAATTACTAAAGGTTGTGCCTTGACGACACCAATTGCTTAAATTGGCACCAGGTTTGACCCACTAAACCACTAGGTCCCATGTAGGATATGAAATGTCTCCTCCAACGTCAGCAATATGACCATCTCAACCCATTTTCACATGAGATGAGTCAAGTTTAGTGGTTGTAGGAAGATGTCACTTGAGAGCACCCGTCTTCGGTTCTATATACCCAGAACATGATTTTTGGATCATATTCAGATAACATGAGGCTTATTGCTTTAATGCTAGTACCAGAAATACAGGCAGCTAAAGACATTGGGGCTCATTTACTTACCCGTCCATTGCGATCCAGCGGCGCGTTCTCCGAGAGGATTGGGTCCTGCCGGGATTCACTAAGGTCCATGTGCCGGATATCCACCAGTTCGCTGCTGCGCCGAGGTCCGCCGGAGTTCACCTTCTTCGTCCGGTGCATGTAAGTGCGATCTTGTGCAACAAATTCTGTTTTAAATTCTGCGGTTTTTCCGAATCCGTCGGGTTGTCCGACCGCCCAGTACCCCCCCCTCTCCTCCCCCCGATTTGTTGTGTGAAAGCCACGCCGATGTGCCAAAATCCGATAGCATGCGCCAAAATATCGGGGTAATTCAGCGCAGATCTAAATCGTCGGAAACCCAACAAAAGTTTGTGATTCGGTCCCTTAGTAAATGAGCCCCATTGTTGGAAATGCAAGTTACAGTTAAAGTTCCGAGATCCAGCTCCTACCTATTTTTTGTCTGCCTGTATGTCCAGTTTTTAGCTCACAGAACCTTATGCCTCTTTAAAGACATCTTTAATATGACACCAGGAGCAGGTTTCTAGGTGCTATAGAAGAGTAGATAGGGGCTTCTGAAGTGACACTACCCCCTGCAACTACTAAAATTCACTCATCTCATGTGAAAATGAGGCGAGAAGAGTCTATTTGCCTGACCTTTGGGGTAACAGTGAGAATTCACATAAAGGAGGGAATTCTAGAAAGGACGTTACCTGAGGAGGCGCCGGTTTAGTGGTGAAAGTTTCCTTAAGGGGTTAATGATCCATTTACCTTGTGGTGTACCCAGAAAACTTTTCCCTTGTGCAGGACCCTTTATTCTTCTCTATTCTGTCACTTGTCACATAGAGTCTTATCTTCTGTTCTCCCCGAAAAGTCGGAAATCCCGGAGGAAACATAAAACTGGGACATGTTGTATTAAGAAAGTTATTTTGTCACTTTTTGGTCCATGAATGTAGTAATATCCTGGGGTAACAACGTATCGGGGTGAAGAGGCAATAGTCGCTCCCTGTCTGTGTCCTGAGTTTGGGTGCAGTGTTTTTTGGGGAAAGTGCAAAGTTTGCATTTGAATAGCGATTCCCAACTTACTGGCGGATTGTCCTCCACAGATTTCGGCCATGAGTGGGCTCTTCCTATAACGCCTCTTACAACGGGGATCTGTCCTTCAGACGTCACTGTCCACTCTCAGCATGGACCATGCACAGGACAGACCCGGCAGATAGAGGGCGCCCCACCAGCGACACCTCTGGATGTGGATCGCCATCCTGGCCACGGTCGGGAATATCATGGTCCTGGGAGTGGTGTGCCCTGCACCTTCTGACGAACACGCTCTGTAATAGACAAGTCGTACACGTTATCCATAGGGGGCAGTAGTATTATTACAGCGCTGGGGCATAGTATTATTACAGCACTGGGGCAGTAGTATTATTACAGCACTGGGGCAGTAGTATTATTACAGCACTGGGGCAGTAGTGATACTTAGTTTGCCCGGTCAACAACATAAAAGAGATCAATGCTAAAATCTACTAGGTGCAGTTTTGTCATAATCCATCCCCTGCTCTAAAGGTATTAGTGCTCAGCAGGTGGAGCCACTGAGCGTGCATGTGCACAACAGGGAGTAGCTGGCAGACCCCCTACCCGCAGCAGGTGTGGGAAATATAACCTTATGGTGGCAAACCGATCAACACAACTGGGAGGAGGGGGATGCAGCTCAGTTATCACTTAGAGAATGCTAGAAAAAGAGGAAAAAACCCACCAATACAGAGGATGGCACCTAAGGGGATACTCCAGAACAAGGAATTAAAAACCAGAGACCCCCATTTGCTCACCTGGTTCTTGTGTGCAACCCGAACGGGGTGTGTGACCCCTGCAAGCTGTTCTTGGCTCACAATCCAATCCCCAGATGGGGGAAGTCGGGGGCGTTCATTACAGTAATATAAGTAGATTTACACACACATACACATTATACATATACAGTATATAATATAGATATATACACACACATACCACATTATCATATACAGTATATAATTAGATATTAACACAACACACATTATACATATACAGTATATGCTGATGACTGCGAGGGCAATTGTTAGTCTGTAACTGTATAAAGGGTAGGTTCACCCAAATGAATAATAAGGAAAATACTAATATACTATATGAATCATTTATTTTTATGTTGTTTTAGTAAATTCAAAACTCCTAAATAAAGGGCGATGACTAAAAGGGCCAAGCACATTAAAGTCAATTAAGATCAATCTCGTAATGAATGAGCCAAACAATGAACCAACAGAAGAAAACACAACTTAAAACTTCCCAATTTACTGAAGATGACAAAAATGAAGAAGAAGGGGAAGGACACGAGTCTATTTTATTATTATTTTATTTTATTAGAAGAATAATATAGAAAAAAGTCCGACATAAAATACAAAAAAGGCATAAAAAATAAAATATTTTAATAAAAAATAATGGCCAAGAGTCTTGTAATGCGGTTTATTCGTCCTAAATAAGAATGGATGAGGTTATTATATTATAACGATATATTATTAATATCCTGGCTGTGACTCTGATGACTCCAAGACCGAAGGAGTCACAGCGCCGGTAGTCACAGCGTCGGAGTCACAGGGCCGGAGTCACAGGGCCGAGTACACAGGGCCGGAGTCACAGCGCCCACATCCAAAGGGCAGATTCCTGGGAAATCTACCAGCAAAAATCCATCATAAAGCAGGGACACTTCATACTGCTTGAATCTGCAGCACGGAGGGGCCATGGTAACACCCGCAGAGCCCTTATGGCTCATAATTGTTAAACTCAGAAGGAAGGATGAATAACAAATACCGAAGATTTCCACAGTTCCGATGCTGAATCTATTATAAGTGTCCCTGGATTATTATGCGGATTTAAGGATTGTTGTTCCCGCTCCCACTTTCCAAGTTTTTTCCAAGACCTGGAGGAAAAACCTTCTTTCTATATAAGAAGGGGACATAGACCCTCACATGTGGTCAGAAAAAACCTCATACAATCTAACACCAACATAGTATCCATGGTCGCACATCCAGAGAGTAACAGCACTTACATATAAAACACATTAGACACAAACATTTGTAACACTTTCATGTCCCTTTAAGAGGTTCTCCTGCACTGCCCCTGCCCCGGACCACCAGCCAAACACATCCATTCTCCACGGCTTCCAACAATCCTATAGCCATAAGCAGGAGTTACGGAAACAGTGCAATACAGAGGATAGCATCAATTGAGGGTGAACTGGGAATGAAGATTGGGAAAGCGGGAAGGGGGGGGGGGGGGGGGTTGGTTACAAAACTGGGCAAACGTTTCCGAAAATGTTATATTATCCAAAAACTGTAATGCTGAGAATAGGCTCAAGCATACCACAGTCCTCCCCACCTCTTCCTGAATGTGATCCCCAAATCAGTTGCAGGAAGATAATTGGGACGAACCCTCTGATTTTGGGAGACCGGCCGACCATCTAATGTTCGTGCACACAGCTAATTTCAATAGCCCCTATAATATATGCTGTCCAGACAAGGGTTGCGTTCTTACCAGCAACTGCGTCCCTCATTTTCATATTGCAATTTGACCCACATATCGAATGCTTCCTAAAAGAAATACTGCACAATCCCTAATACACAGAAAGAGAGTGAACGTCAAGGAATGAAGCGTTCCTGCCCATTTTTAAAGGGGATAAGCCATTAAATACTGTATTGTCCCTGGAGATCTGTAAAATCATACCTGTGTTGTGTGGCGTTAATAGCAGCAGGACTATGAAAAATACATTTTTACCAGGATTGTAGCGGACTTACATGTACTGGGGAAGCCTCATCACACACTGTTGTTTCTTAGATCTCTGTACGGAGCTGCTGACTTTCCCAGAATGTCAGAGCAGAGGGGAGCGGCTGTGGTGCAATTCATCAATGCAGAGTGCCAAGAGCACAGCAGTGTGAGGGCGTGCCCAGTGGCACTAGTGACAGCTACATCCTGTACTTTATAAATTAGTTTTTTCAGTCTGCTGCTATTGAGCACTACACACAAAAAAAATGTATTATACAGATCTCCAGGACTGCTATGTGTCCATGGTCAAAATGCTGACAAATTCCCTGTAAAGTTTTTAGTGATAGTGGCACGACCAGGAAACATGAATAAATACAGTCATGGCGGTTACAATAAAAACATAGAAAAATCTGCAGCAGTGGTTTGAGTAAGACGAGCCCACAGAAAGGTACAATAATTCCCTGTAGGTGCTGATCATTTATGACGCCTGATAAGACACATGATACAAGGGCGCTGGTAGAGCCCACAGCGTGAATGCACCCGGGAAAGGCACCAGTGAGTATTGCCGCTTTCTGTAAGGCACAAATCAAATCCAAAAGGTTTAGAGGATGAGAGTGATTCCTGCTTCTGCTACAAACACAAAATGATGGCAAACCATGACATCAAAGAAGAAAAGTTAAAGTGTTCATAAAAAACATGGATCCGTAATACAATAGGAGATACGTAAAAAGGCAACAGATTTCCAGCTATAAAAAAAGAAAGAGAGCGTCCACCTGCTATAAATAAAGTGTACAAGTGAAAAACATGGCTGGTCCTTCCTAAGAAGAAGCGCCACCCCCTGTCCACATGTGGAACAGCAGCTGAGACCAATTCACTGCAATGGAGCCAATCTGCATGGAGAGAGAGAGGGAGAGAAGGACGACCATGTTTCTCCAGCCCTGGACAACCCCTTTAATACATGGTTCCCGTATGAATTGGCTCTCTTTCATTGCTTCTCAGTGGGTTAAAAGGAAGTCTCATTGAGTCTGGGCTTTGGAGGGGGTTTCGGGGGAGAGGGTTTAGGTGTAGGAATATCAAATACTGCTGTGGAGACTGAGGAGATGGTGACGGTGCGATGCACAGCAAGGTGGCGGCTGCTGCGGGGCCGGTGAAGCCGGTCGTCTCGCAGATGATTGCTCCGGGAAGGTTTGGGTCTGCAGGAGGTCACATCAATGCTGGAACGACGGGGAATCAGGATGGGATCCGTGTTAAACGGGCGAGCTCCTGACAGCGCTCCACAAAGTTGCGCTGATGTGTGGAGATGGCGTGGTTAGAGCCTGGGGCATCGATTCATCTGGTTTTCGGAGGTTTACCGGGTCTCGTATTGGAACGTGGCAGCGTGTCCGACTTGTTCAACGAACTTAAGTTCCCGATATGTGCGCTGTAGATTACACCGAGAGCCCAAGCCTCGACGGCGGGAGTCTAAAGCCGAGGACGGTGCGAAGACGACACATGAGCGCGGAGAATCGATCAAGTGTGCCGTCACTTAGCTGGGACTGTAACTGCAAGAAAAAAATGAAACGGATGAAGGGCCAATTAATGACAGCAGAGAAAGTCACATTTTGTTGAAAGGAGTCCTCTAGGGGAGGGTCATTCAGATGCCCCTATTTCAGTTCTATAGCACCTGGAAACGTGCCTGGTGTCATATTAAAGATAGGAATCTCAACTTTCAGGCTGTTCAGGTTTGCGTTTCTGGTAGCTACAGGACGTGAGAATACATGGAGTTGCAAACAATATGTGGGAACCAAAACCTTTGACTGGCAGTTCACATCGCCAATTATGCCATTTGTATCTTAAAGGACATCTATATCAGATTTACGCATTGGTAGATGTCCCAAAATTACTTGCTTGTCCCGTCTGTCGAGTATGATATCGCTTTTACAAGTCCTGGACATCGGCCTTGTTCTGAAAGACTTTATAAGATATTCAAATAAGCTGGAGGGTCTCAAGGCTACGCCAACCAGCACGCCTTGGCTCCGGCATCCTGCTATTATATGCACCGCCCCCTCCATGACCATCGATCATGACGTTAGAAGATACGTGGTCGGGGTCAGGTGCCATGAACGTGGAGGAGAGCGTGCCATATATAGCAGGAGGGAAGCCGAGGGCCCCGGACACGTAGCCCGAGTGCCTCTGGCTCATTTGCATGATCTTTACAAGTCTTTTACAGAAAAGGCGATGTCGCAGGACTTCATAAAAGCGAGATCATCCCTGACAGACGGGACATCTACAATCTGTAATTCTGATGGTAGATGTCCTTTATCAACTGACCCTTTTCTGTTTTGCAAAAATCCCAAACACTTTATAACCATGTACAGAACTGTATGAGGACCGCTCCCTGCCCACAGTGACCTGATGATGATGATGATGATGATGATGAGGGAGTGATGGAGAGCAAATGCATATATGCTAGTGGCAGGCATATTAAATGCCACCAGCAATGCTTTGTTGGCATACACCCCCCTATATAGAAAGTGTTCACCCCAATGAGTCCTCTCCGCACATCCTCTCAACATTGAACATAAAAGCATGGCTTGGTGTCAGAAGGGGTCGATTGCCTGTATCACAAGGATCACAAGCCTGATGTGACATCAAGATGAGATTTCTATGACACCCACTTCTCGTACTGAGAAATGGCCACGCATGAAGTGATGCCTCCATCTGCAGCCTCTTAAGTTTACTCCTCTGGGACAAAATATGACTCTTTCTGCTCAATTCACACATCTTTGGAGGAGGTTTAGGAGAGTGATAGAACATTCATACCCCACCTTGGAGGGGGGTGGGGGGGGTAGTCCCTTCAGCTTGTTCCATCTTCCATCTCAATACATACCTGGAAATTGGATGCCCGGGGGTTCACAGCATGGGAGAAGTGTGTGGCGGGGCTCATTTCAGGAGTAGCGAGTCAGGGCCAGGTCACCTGTTCCAGCTGTTCCAGCAGATCCTCCTGAGTGAGACCACCCAGCTCTGTGTAAGAAAGAGGTAAGGGGAATAAAGGGTTAATACGACCTAAACTGCAGGAGATAATAAGTAAGGACACAGGTTTATAACCAGAAACCTAAATGAGGTTAACACAACAAAAAAGGGTCTAGTCAGAAAACCTTCGTACCTTTACTTTCTCCCTTAATGGCCACCCCTCATAGCCGTGGTAAGGTCCACATTTGGAGGCGACCCACTGGACATGCCCAGTGAAGAGGTACGCGCCTTGCCGGGAGAGCCTATGCGACTAGACCCCTCACACTCATGGACAGTGAAAGATGTATGGGGGAACCATCTACAGAACGCACCTCACAGATCGAGGGGAAATGAAAAATCAATATACGTCCATACACATCTACAAATAACCTTTAAAGGAAACCTACCATTGATTTGATGCATATGAAGCAAACATACCTTGGGAATGCTGTAGCTACACCTGATGCAGGATCATATCTGGTTAATCCCTGAGCTGCATGGCTTTGCTGATAAAACAATTATACCATTCAGACCTTGGGAAAGCTGGGACAGGCTGGCTTACACATTGCACGCGTTGAAATTACAAATGGAGGATAGTTAAGCATGACTAATCAACCGGAGCTGGATCACTCGTACACGCAGCTGGGGGATTGTGCAGCAATCGATTATTTGCCTTCAGACACAAGCAATGGATACATCATCCTCTCCTGCAGTCACCTCTAAACAAGCGCTGAAGCAGCCATAGAAGGGCAGAGCTTCATTATCAGAATGTTATATCTGTTTTTATCGGCAAAACACTCAGTACAGGGATATAGCCAAGATATATCCTGCATCAGTGTAGCTACAGCATTCTCAGGTATGTTTGCTTATACTGTATCACATCACATGGTAGGTTTCCTTTAAGGTTGATAACTATCCAGAGATTCTAACCTCTTTCCAGTGGAAGACAGACGGGACTAGACAATGTTAGAATCAGGAACAACCGCTGAATGAAAACCTGCTGATCATCACGTTCTCCAAATGACCTGAAGAGAAAAAACAGAGCTGATCGAGCATATACAGATATCAATGTAATTCCATGACTATTAAGGGTGTGATACTCAAACATATCCAGCTGCAGCCTTACAGCTAATACGCCCTGATGCAAGAATCCACTCTACAGTGAGATCCGTACCTATATCATTCCCTGCACTGCAGCCGGCATGACCATCGATATCTTCTAGAGAAAGAATCTGAACGATGCCAAAGGAGTGGATCCAGGTGGTGGATATCATACCACGGAAGCGAATGACTGTCCACGTCCGCACGTGATTATTATCTGCACAAACTGAGCGAGAGAAATAAGTAATAAACATCCTGCAAAGCTGAGCCAGAAGTAAAGTCTGTCCAGTCCTTTTAGATTCGTTAATGTAAATATTTGTACTCTACTGTTCCGAATATCTGAATTTAATGGTTTAAAGATTTGGGGACTGTTTTGAAAGAAATATAAAAGAAAATTCACATCATAAATACTCACTCTTCTGAATTATGTAGAAAGTAGTATCAAGATTGGAAAACGCCTGCCCATACGAAGCACATTAAAGAACATTCTACCATCAAAATTTCTGAATGCCCAAACTTACTTGGCCGGTTTTTAATCTCCAGGAAATGCAGAATAGCATAAAAATATGCTAATGAGCTGGAACGCACTCCGGCCTATGTCACCGGAGCGCCTCAATTCAATTTGCAGCCCCAATAGCTGAAGTTGACCTGGTCCCACTTGCCCACTTATCTGGAGACAGTCAATGAATTATCAAGCTGAACTTCAGTGGGGCGTGCATATTAAATTAGTGTTCAGAGCAAGAGGTGCAGCAAAGATGTAGGTGCGGAGTGCCTCCGATCATTAGTATATTTATATATTTCTTTTCAGCCTGCAGTTCCTGGAGATTAGAATCCTGCTCCTGATACTAATATATAACTGATGCCATACCACCTTCCTACACCGAAACTCTTTACTCACTTGGAGAGAGAACCTGGAACACTGTGAGAATAATGTTCTTTGATTTCTCCGTGCTTTCCAATACCATACAGCCAGGGCTACGAAGAGCACAAACTGGATCTGGCTGGAGTGGACCACCATCTCTCTAGTTGGTCCTAGACTACCTCACAAAACCGACCTCAATATGTGAGAGCCAGGATTGTGTTCGGATACTGTGATGAGTAGTACAGGTGCACCTCAAGGTACAGTCTGCGCTCCTTCCTCTTCACATTGTAGACAGCATGCACCTCATCACTACTGACAATAGATGATGTCACATATTAGCTCCTCCCCCTCGCCATACAATGACCCCTATATAGATAACACTGACCCATCATTACACCACTAATGACAATAGATGATGTCACAGCTTATCTCCTCCCCCTCCTACAATGACCTCTATATAGATTACCTGACCCATCTACAATCACTACTGACAATAGATGATGTCACAACTTATCTCCTCCCCCTCCATGTACAATGACCTCTATATAGATAACACTGACCCATCACTACATCACTAATGACAATAGATGATGTCACAGCTTATCTCCTCCCCCTCCCTGTACAATGACCTCTATATAGATAACACTGACCCATCATTACATCACTACTGACTATAGATGATGTCACAGCTTATCTCCTCCTCCTCCCTGTACAATGACCTCTATATAGATAACACAGACCCATCATTACATCACTACTGACAATAGATGATGTCACAGCTTATCTCCTCCCCTCCCTGTACAATGACCTCTATATAGATAACACTGACCCATCATTACATCACTACTGACAATAGATGATGTCACAGCTTATCTCCTCTCCCTCCCTGTACAATGACCTCTATATAGATAACACTGACCCATCATTACATCACTACTGACAATAGATGATGTCACAGCTTATCTCCTCCCCCTCCCTGTACAATGACCTCTATATAGATAACACTGACCCAACATTACATCACTACTGAAAATAGATGATGTCATAGCTCATCTCCTCCTCCCTGTACAATGGCCTCTATATAGATGACACTGACCCATCATTACATCACTACTGACAATAGATGATGTCACAGCTTATCTCCTCCCCCTCCCTGTACAATGATCTCTATATAGATAACAATGACCCATCATTATATCACTACTGAAAATAGATGATGTCACAGCTTATCTCCTCCTCCTCCCTGTACAATGACCTCTATATAGATAACACTGACCCATCATTACATCACTACTGACGTTAATGATGGGTCAGTGTTATCTATATAGAGGTCATTGTACAGGGAGGGGGAGGAGATAAGCTGTGACATCATCTATTGTCAGTAGTGATGTAATGATGGTCAGTGTTATCTATTAGAGGACTTGTACAGGGAGGGGGAGAGATAAGCCTGTGACATCATCTATTGTCAGTAGTGATGTAATGATGGGTCAGTGTTTATCTATATAGAGGTCATTGTACAGGGAGGGGGAAGGAGATAAGGCTGTGACATCATCTTGTCAGTAGTGATGTAATGATGGGTCAGTGTTATCTATATAGAGTCATTGTACAGGAGGGGGAGGAGATAAGCTGTGACATCATCTTTGTCTAGTGATTAATGATGGGTCAGTGTTATCTATATAGAGGTCATTGTACAGGGAGGGGGAGGAGATAAGCTGTGACATCATCTATTGTCAGTAGTGATGTAATGATGGGTCAGTGTTATCTATATAGAGGTCATTGTACAGGAGGGGAAGAGATAAGCTGTGACATCATCTATTGTCAGGAGTGATGTAATGATGGGTCAGTGTTATCTAATATGAGTCATGTTACAGGGAGGAGGAGGAGATAGCTGTGACATCATCTATTCAGACGGTAGTGATGAATGATTGGTCAGTGTTATCTATATAGAGGTCATTGTACAGGGAGGGGGAGGAGATAAGCTGTGACATCATCTATTGTCATTAGTGATTATGTATTGTTCAGTGTTATCTATATAGGGTCATTGTACAGGGGGGAGGAGATAAGCTGTGACATCATCTATTGTCATTAGTGGTGTAATGATGGTTCAGTGTTATCTATATAGGGGTCTATTGTATGGGAGGGAGGAGTAATCTGATGCGACATCATCTATTGTCATAGTGATGTATGATGGTCAGTGTATATCTATATAGAGGTCATTGTACAGGGAGGGGGTGGATTATAAGCTGTGACATCATCTATTAGCGATTGACCTAATAAACCTCTATGAAATATTGTGGACGCAGTGTAACACATCTAGTTATTGTTTCTTTCATGGTACAGTTTGGTGGCACATGCAGTAAATGTCACATTTCTTACCCCTTCTTGTAGATGATCTCCATGGAACGCGCTTTATGTTGCATTTATAATGACCTTTTGAGGATTATTCACGTTTAACTTACTAGATGTCACTAGGGGGCAGCTTAGAACTATTGATATTATAATTGTGGTGGTTTTAGAGTGGCAGCACTTAATTATTTGTGGTAAATTCACTTGTATAATTGCTGATTTGGTTGAGGGCAGAAATAATTTCATTTCATCCGGTTTATATTTTGTAAGCTGAATTATTTCATTTTCTCATCACAACCTTTAATGTTGCAGATTCTCTATGAGAATGAAGAGATTCTGGTATTTCTCGTCCTGGCGTTCTTGGGATCTGGTGAGTATCCTCCTAACTTGTTACTTAGTGTCTCATAGATGTGAAGCTCTTGCGGTCAGGGCCCTCGCTCCTATGTGTGCGGCTTCTATATTTTGCCTCCATTGAAGTGAATCAGAACAGGCTGCAGTTCCCCTTTGGCCACTTTGCAGTCCATGAGCTTTCTGCTTCCCCTTGTTCTGCTGATGGTCTGGGGGTCTCTGTTGGTACCCCATTGATGCCAATCCACAAGAATAAACTTGCCCACTACTATCAATCACAGGATGCTGGGAGTTGTAGTTCACCAGGTATCAGAGCCCCCTCTATATGTTATGCAGAGGTGTTCAGCTTCTTCCCGATTACTTCATTAACTCCCACCCCGCCCCCCAGCGCGCCCCTGGAATGGAAATGGCGCTGTTTATTATGCACCTGCAGTGTATCCAGCGCTCGCCGCTCCGGTAATGATTAACGCCAGGCACTAACGATCTCTACTATTAACAAACACATCATCCTATTTGGGGCCTTTTGATTTTCTATCAGTTTTTCCAGCTGAATCTTAACCCTCTTTTACATCACTACTGACAATAAATGATGTCACAGCTTATCTCCTCCCCCTCCCTGTACAATGTCCTCTATATAGATAACACTGACCCATCATTACATCACTACTGACAATGGATGGGTCAGGTGTTTATCTATATAGAGGGTCATTGTACAGGGAGGGGGAGGATTGCTGTGACATCATCTATGTCATTAGTGATGTAATGATGGGTCAGTTGTTATCTATATAGACATTGTACAGGGGGAGGAGAATAAGCTGTGACATCATCTATTGTCAGTAGTGATTTAATGATGGGTCATGTTATCTATATAGAGGTCATGTACAGGGAGGGGGAGGAATAAGCTGTGACATCATCTATTGTCAGTAGTGATGTAATGATGGTTCATGTTATCTATTAGAGGACATTGTACAGGGAGGGGGAGGAGATAAGCTGTGACATCATCTATTGTCAGTAGTGATGTAATGATGGGTCAGTGTTTATCTATATAGAGGTCATTGTACAGGGAGGGGGAAGGAGATAAGCTTTGACATCATCTTGTCAGTAGTGATGTAATGATGGGTCAGTGTTATCTATATAGAGGTCATTGTACAGGAGGGGGAGGAGATAAGCTGTGACATCATCTTTGTCCTATGATGTAATGATGGGTCAGTGTTATCTATATAAGGTCATTGTACAGGGAGGGGGAGGAGATAAGCTGTGACATCATCTATTGTCAGTAGTGATGTAATGATGGGTCAGTGTTATCTATATAGAGGTCATTGTACAGGAGGGGAGAGATAAGCTGTGACATCATCTATTGTCAGTAGTGAGTAATGATGGGTCATGTTATCTAATATGAGTCATGTGTACAGGGAGGGGAGGAGATAGCTGTGACATCATCTATTGTCAGTACGGGTATGATGAATGATTGGTCAGTGTTATCTATATAGAGGTCATTGTACAGGGAGGGGGAGGAGATAAGCTGTGACATCATCTATTGTCATTAGTGATTATTGATGTTCAGTTTATCTATATAGGTCATTGTACAGGGGGGAGGAGATAGCTGTGACATCATCTATGTCATTAGTGGTGTAATGATGGTCAGTGTTATCTATATAGGGTCATTGTATGGCGAGGGGAGGAGTAATCTGATGGACATCATCTATTGTCAGTAAGTGATGTATGATGGTCAGTGTATATCTATATAGAGGTCATTGTACAGGGAGGGGGTGGATATAAGCTGTGACATCATCTATTAGCGATGACCAATAAACCTCTATGAAATATTGTGGACGCAGGTGTAACACATCTAGTTATTGTTTCTTTCATGGTACAGTTTGGTGGCACATGCAGTAAATGTCAACATTTCTTACCCCTTCTTGTAGATGATCTCCATGGAACGCGCTTTATGTGCATTTATAATGACCTTTTGAGGATTATTCAGTTAACTTACTAGATGTCACTAGGGGGCAGCTTAGAACTATTGATATTATAATTGTGGTGGTTTTAGAGTGCAGCACTTAATATTGTGGTTAAATTCACTTGTATAATTGTGATTGGTTGAGGGCAGAAATAATTTCATTCTCGGTTTATATTTGTAAGCTGAATTATTTCATTTTCTCATCACAACCTTTAATGTTGCAGATTCTCTATGAGAATGAAGAGATTTGGTTATTTCTCGTCCTGCTGCGTTTTCTTGGGATCTGGTGAGTATTCCTCCTAACATATGTTACTTAGTGTCTCATAGAGTTAAGCTCTTGCGGTCAGGGCCCTCGCTCCTATGTGTGCGGCTTCTATTTTTGCCTCCATTGAAGTGAATCAGAACAGGCTGCATTCCCCTGTTTGGCCACTTTGCAGTCCATGAGCTTTCTGCTTCCCCTTGTCTGCTGATGGTCTGGGGGGTCTCTGTTGGTACCCCATTGATGCCAATCCACAAGAATAAACATTGCCCACTACTATCAATCACAGGATGCTGGGAGTTGTAGTTCACCA
The DNA here is from genome assembly GCA_019512145.1 of Engystomops pustulosus. Lineage (NCBI taxonomy): Eukaryota > Metazoa > Chordata > Amphibia > Anura > Leptodactylidae > Engystomops > Engystomops pustulosus. Next base: position 369,149 of record WNYA01000023.1, read on the forward strand.
GGTATCAGAGCCCCCTTATATGTTATGCAGAGTTTCAGCTCTTCCCGATTACTTCATTAACTCCCCCCCCGCCCCCCAGCGCGCCCCTGGAATGGAAATGGCGCTGTTATTATGCACCTGCAGTGTATCCAGCGCTCGCCAGCTCCGGTAATGATTAACGCAGGCACTAACGATCTCTCTAATTAACAAACACATCATCCTATTTGGGGCCTTTGATTTTCTATCAGTTTTTCCAGCTGAATCTTAACCCTCTTGCACAGATGCGGGACCCTTCGTGCAGTCACCATTAATCAGTTACTAAGGAAGCATCTATGGACAGGTGGTCGCATATACTTGCAGTAATCAGCGTAATACTGGGAGTGGATATATGGAATAGTGGGATGTGAGAAACGAATCTCATATTTGATAATACTGTTTATAGGTTATGTGTCTGTGAACTCTTTCAGCTTTACCCCAGTTCTGTGTTGGTGTAAATTTTATCGCCATACTATTTTATGTACCTTACTGTATCGATTTGCTATAATGTCGATATGGTGGTACTAATTTTCCTTTCTGCTGTTATAATTACTACGATTTATCACTGACCCCATGGTTATATGTAACGTCACCCTTCCCCTTCTCGACTTTATCCACACATATGGGATCTAGGCATTGTGAGCCAAGAACAGGCTTTTCCCTGCAGGGGTCAAACACCCCGTTCGGGTTGACACACAAGAACCAGGTTGAGCAAATTGTGGGGTCTCTGTTTTTAATTCCTTGTTCTGGAGATATCCCCTTAGGTGCCATCCTTGTATTGGTGGGTTTTTTCCCCCTTTCTAGCATTCTCAAGTGATACCTGCAGCTGCATCCCCCTCCTCCAAGTCTGTGTTGATCGGTTGTCCCCATAAGGTTATATATTCCAACTGCTGCGGGTAGGGGGTCTGCCAGCATCTCCCTGTGTGCACATGCACGCTCAGTGGCTTACCTGCTGAGACACTAATACCTTTTGAGCAGGGATGGATATGACAAAGCACTAGTAGATTTTAGCAATTGATCTCTTTATGTTGTTGACGGGCAAAGTAAGTATCACACTGCCCCAGTGCTGTAATAATACTACTGCCCCAGTGCTATAATAATACTACTGCCCCAGTCGCTGTAAAATACTACGCCCCAGCGCTGTATATTTGTAAATACTACTGCCCCCTATGGATAACATGTACGACTTGTCTATTACAGAGCGTGTTCGTCAGAAGGTGCAGAGCACACCACTCCCCAGACCAGATATTCCCGACCGTGGCCAGGATTGGCGATCCACATCCAGATGGTGTCGCTGGTGGGGCGCCCTCTATCTGCCGGGTTGTCCTGGGCAATGGTCAGTGCTGAGAGTGGACAGTGACGTCTGAGAGAACAGATTCCCGTTGTAAGAGGCGTATAGAAGAGCCCACTCATGGCCGAAATCTGTGGAGGACAACCGCCAGTAAGTTGGAATCGCTATTCAATGCAAACTTGCAACTTCCCCAAAAAACACTGCACCCAAACTCAGGACACAGACAGGGAGCGACTATTGCCTCTTCACCCGATACGTGTGTACCCCAGGATATTACTACATTCAATGGCACCAAAAAGTGACAAAAAACTTTCTTAAATACCACATGTCCCAGTTTTATGTTTCCTCCGGGATTTCGACTTTTCGAGGAGAACAAGATAAGACTCTATGTACAAGTGACAGAATAGAGAAGAATTAAGGGTCCTGCACAAGGAAAAGTTTTTCGGTACACCACAAGGTAAAATGGCATTAACCCCTTAAGGAAACTTTCACCATCTAAACCGGCAGCCTCCTCAGGTAACGTCCTTTCTAGAATTTCCCTTTTATGTGAATTCTCACCTGTTTACCCCAAAGGGTCAGCAAAATGACTCTTCTCGCCTCATTTTCACATGAGATGAGTGAATTTTAGTAGTTGCAGGGGGGTAGTGTCACTTCAGAAGCCCCTATCTACTCTTCTATAGCACCTAGAAACCTGCTCCTGGTGTCATATAAAGATGAGTCTTTAAAGAGGCATAAGGTTCTGTGAGCTACAAAAACTGGAATACAGGCAGACAAAAAATAGTGGAGCTGGATCTCGGAACTTAACTGTAACTTGGCATTTCCAACAATGGGGCTCCATTTACTAAGGGCCCGAATCACAAACTTTTGTTGGGTTCCCGACGATTTCAGATCTGCGCTGAATTACCCCGATATTTTGGCGCATGCTATCGGATTTTGGCACATCGGCGCTGGCTTTCACACAACAAATCTGGGGGGAGGAAGGGGGGGGTACATGGGCGTCGGACAACCCGACGGATTCGGAAAAACCGCAGAATTTAAAACAGAATTTGTGTCACAAGATCGGCACTTACATGCACCGGGACGAAGAAGGTGAACTCCGGCGGACCTCGGCGCAGCAGCGACACCTGGTGGATATCCGGCACATGGACCTTAGTGAATCCCGGCAGACCCGAATCCTCGTCGGAGAACGCGCCGCTGGATCGCAACGGACCGGGTAGTAAATGAGCCCCAATGTCTTTAGCTGCCTGTATTTCTGGTACTAGCATTAAAGCAATAAGCCTCATGTTATCTGAAATATGATCCAAAAATCATGTTCTTGGGTATTATAGAACGAAGACGGGGTGCCTCAAGTGACATCTTCCTACAACCACTAAACTTGACTCATCTCATGTGAAAATGGGTTGAGATGGTCATATTGCCTGACGTTGGAGGAGACATTCATATCCTACAGAGGGACCTAGTGGTTTAGTGGGGTCAAACCTGGTGCCAATTTAAGCAATTGGGGTCTGTCAAGGCACAACCTTTAGTGATTGGGAATACATTTTAAGTTCCCCTTTAATGTGGAGGAATAGTCTCATCTAACATTACACAGATATAATTAGGTCAGGAGCACTGTGTGATGCCTCATTTCCTCAATGGGGGGCGCTGCATGGCAATTTTGAGCACTTACGTCTCATATCGCCCTCTATATTATTCTGGATTTTAAGGAAATCTCATTTCGGCAGAATAATTCCTTTCTGCTGACAGATCTATTACCCAGACGTGATCTATGATGATTTGCTACCTACTGCTCATCCCCACCGTGAAAAATCCATCGTGGTGTCCTGCCTGACGCCGCTCACAGATCATCTCCGGGTACCAGGAAGGGACATCAATCCCCTGTAGTGATTGTGTGTCCCTGCTATCGCTCTCACTCCACGCACATATGCCCGTCCCCGTTGTAATCGGAGGCTGAGAGAGACTTTATTGGTAAATCTTTCCAGATGTTCGGGGGCTGATTGCATTTTTGTTTCATAGATATTAGGGGGGATTCCAGTCCTGCCCATAGGCCTGATCCTGGCACCGTGGCACAGAGGGCACAGCCCAGAGGACACCCAGACTAAGAGACAGATCAGCAAAATTAATCATAAAGGGGACAGCGAAGGAGGATGGCCTCTCTTATAGGGAATGTGTTAGCCAATGAATCTTATGCACTTCCTAAATAACATAGATCAAATGTATCTCTTTTTTTAAAATTATTTTATAAAGAGCGCTTATAGATTGAAGCTCTTGAGAGCAGAGGCCATGTGACAATGTTATCGCTCTGTAATGTCATATTTTGATTGTATATGTCCCCTAAGATCTGTGACGCTAATACATACAGATTTACTATAAGGATCAATGTACAAGGGAGGGGGAGGAGATAAGCTGTGACATCATCTATTGTCATCGATAGTGATGTAATGATGGGTCAGTTTTATCTATATAAGGCCATTGTACAGGGAGGGGAGAGGAGATAAGCTGTGACATCATCATATTGTCAGTAGTTCAGTAGGATTGTAATGATGGGTCAGTGTTATCTATATAGAGTCATTGTACAGGAGGGGGAGGGGAGGAGGAGGGAGGAGAAAGCTTGTGACATCATCTATTGTCAGTAGTGATGTAATGATGGGTCATGTTATCTATATAGAGGGTCATTTGTACAGGGAGGGGGAGGAGATAGCTGTGACATCATCTATTGTCAGTATGTAGTGTGTAATGATGGGTCAGTGTTATCTAATAGAGGTCATTGTACAGGAGGGTGGAAAGTAGAGTATAAAGGTAGGAGGGTAAAGGGAGGAGGTAAGCGAGTTGTGACATCATCTATTCAGTAGAGTGATGTAAGATGGGTCAGTGTTATCTATATAGAGGTCATTGTACAGGGGAGGAGGATAAGCTGTGACATCATCTATTGTCAGTATGATGATGTAATGATGGTCAGTGTTATCATATAGAGGTCAATTGTACAGGGAGGGGAGGGAGGGAGATAAGCTGTTGACATCATCTATTGTCAGTATGATGGTATGTAATGGGTCAGTGTTATCTATATGAGGTCATTGTACAGGGAGGGGGGAGGAGATAAGCTGTGACTCATCTATTGTCAGTATGTGATGTAATGATGGGTCAGTGTTATCTATATAGAGGTCATTGTACAGGAGGGGGGAGGGAGAAACTGTCGACATCAGATGTTCAATTGTATTATGTTAGTGATGTAATGATGGGTCAGTGTTATCTATATAGGGGTCATTGTACAGGGAGGGGGAGGAGGATTAGGGGAGAGATAAGCTGTGAATCATTATTTACATCACTACTGACAATAGATGATGTCACAGCTTATCTCCTCCCCTCCCTGCACAATGACCTCTATATAGATAACACTAACCCATTATTACATCACTACTGACAATAGATGATGTCACAGCTTATTTCCTCCTCCATCCCTGTACAATGACCTCTATATAGATAACACTGAACCATCATTACATCACTACTGACAATAGATGATGTCACAGCTTATCTCCTCCCCTCCCTGTACAATGAGCTCTATATAGATAACACTGACCCATCATTACATCTCCATTGACAATAGATGATGTCACAGCTTATCTCCTCCCCTCCCTGTACAATGACCTCTATATAGACAACACTGACCCATCATTACATCACTACTGACAATAGATGATGTCACAGCTTATCTCCTCCTCCCATGTATTCTAGATAATGTGTGCTTTTACTTATGAAGAAGGCAACATTTTGAGTTATCATATCTAGAGGTCATTGTACAGGGGAGGGGGAGGAGTAAGCTGTGACATCATCTATTGTCAGTAGTGATGTAATGATGGGTCATTGTTTATCCTATATAGATGACATGTACAGGGAGGGGGAGGAGATAAGCTTTGACATCATCTATTGTCGTAGTGGATGTAATGATGGGTCAGTTGTTATCTATATAGCGGTCATTGTACAGGGAGGGGGAGGAGATAAGCTGTGACATCATCTATTGTCATAGTGATGTAATGATGGGTCAGTGTTATCTATATAGGTCATTGTACAGGGAGGGGGAGGAGATAAGCTGTGTGACATCATCTATTCGTAGTGGATGTAATGATGGTTCAGTGTTATCTTTATAGAGGTCATTGTACACGGAGGGGAGAGATAAGCTGTGACATCATCTATTGTCAGTAGTGATGTAAGGATGGGTCAGTGTTTATCTATATAGAGGGTCATTGTACAGGGAGGGGGAGGATTGCTGTGACATCATCTATAGTCATAGTGTGTAATGATGGGTCAGTTTTATCTATATAGACATTGTACAGGGGGAGGAGAATAAGCTGTGACATCATCTATTGTCAGTAGTGATTTAATGATGGGTCAGTGTTATCTATATAGAGGTCATTGTACAGGGAGGGGGAGGAGATAAGCTGTGACATCATCTATTGTCAGTAGTGATGTAATGATGGTCATGTTATCTATAGAGGACATTGTACGGGAGGGGGGAGATAAGCTGTGACATCATCTATTGTCAGTAGTGATGTAATGATGGGTCAGTGTTATCTATATAGAGGTCATTGTACAGGGAGGGGGAAGGAGATAAGCTTGTGACATCATCTTGTCAGTAGTGATGTAATGATGGGTCAGTGTTATCTATATAGAGGTCATTGTACAGGAGGGGGAGGAGATAAGCTGTGACATCATCTTTGTCATAGTGATGTAATGATGGGTCAGTGTTATCTATATAGAGGTCATTGTACAGGGAGGGGGAGGAGATAAGCTGTGACATCATCTATTGTCAGTAGTGATGTAATGATGGGTCAGTGTTATCTATATAGAGGTCATTGTACAGGGAGGGGAAGAGATAAGCTGTGACATCATCTATTGTCAGTAGTGATGTAATGATGGGTCATGTTATCTAATATGAGTCATGTACAGGGAGGAGGAGGAGATAGCTGTGACATCATCTATTGTCAGTACGGGTATGATGAATGATTGGTCAGTGTTATCTATATAGAGGTCATTGTACAGGGAGGGGGAGGAGATAAGCTGTGACATCATCTATTGTCATTAGTGATTATTGATGTTCAGTGTTATCTATATAGGTCATTGTACAGGGGGGAGGAGATAAGCTGTGACATCATCTATTGTCATTAGTGGGTGTAATGATGGTTCAGTGTTATCTATATAGGGGTCATTGTATGGCGAGGGGGAGGAGCTAATTATTGGACATCATCTATTGTCATGAGTGATGTATGATGGTCAGTGTAATCTATATAGAGGTCATTGTACAGGGAGGGGTGGATATAAGCTGTGACATCATCTATTAGCGATTGACCAATAAACCTCTATGAGAATATTGTGGACGCAGTGTAACACATCTAGTTATTGTTTCTTTCATGGTACAGTTTGGTGCATCATGCAGTAAATGTCACATTTCTTACCCCTTCTTGTAGATGATCTCCATGGAACGCGCTTTATGTTGCATTTATAATGACCTTTTGAGGATTATTCACGTATTAACTTACTAGATGTCCACTAGGGGGCAGCTTAGAACTATTGATATTATAATTGTGGTGGTTTTAGAGTGGCAGCACTTAATTATTTGTGGTAAATTCACTTGTATAATTGCTGATTTGGTTGAGGCAGAAATAATTTCATTTCATCCGGTTTATATTTTGTAAGCTGAATTATTTCATTTTCTCATCACAACCTTTAATGTTGCAGATTCTCTATGAGAATGAAGAGATTTGGTATTTCTCGTCCTGGCGTTCTTGGATCTGGTGAGTATCCTCCTAACTTGTTACTTAGTGTCTCATAGATGTGGAAGCTCTTGCGGTCAGGGCCCTCGCTCCTATGTGTGCGGCTTCTATATTTTGCCTCCATTGAAGTGAATCAGAACAGGCTGCAGTTTCCCCTTTGGCCACTTTGCAGTCCATGAGCTTTCTGCTTCCCCTTGTTCTGCTGATGGTCTGGGGGGTCTCTGTTGTGTACCCCATTGATGCCAATCCACAAGAATAAACTTGCCCACTACTATCAATCACAGGATGCTGGGAGTTGTAGTTCACCAGGTATCAGAGCCCCTCTATATGTTATGCAAGTGTTCAGCTTCTTCCCGATTACTTCATTAACCCCACTCCCTCGCCCCCCAGCGCGCCCCTGGAATGGAAATGGCGCTGTTTATTATGCACCTGCAGTGTATCCAGCGCTCGCCGCTCCGGTAAGATTAACGCCAGGCACTAACGATCTCTACTAATTAACAAACACATCATCCTATTTGGGGCCTTTTGATTTTCTATCAGTTTTTCCAGCTGAATCTTAACCCTCTTATGAGATAGATAGATAGATATGAGATAGATAGATAGATAGATAGATAGATATGAGATAGATAGATAGATATGAGATAGATAGATAGATATATAGATATATATGAGATAGATAGATAGATAGATAGATAGATAGATAGATAGATAGATAGATAGATATGTATTGCCAGGCTCGGCCGCAGACAAAAAGAAGGAAAGCAACTCTTTATAGCTGGCAGGAGTTTACATCTCTAAGTACTCCATCTACGCAGGTATTTAACCACAGCGGCACAGATGGAGTCTGAAGTGTATTGCCATGTTTTTGGATTTTTTTTGCAAGTTTTTGTCACAGGTTTTCTGTCCCTATTCTCCAGGGTAATTGCGATTCTAGACATGTATCTCGTAGCGGGGAGACTAACTTGCCCCGTCACAGTAGATTATAAATCAATGTGGCTCCATCCTGTATTTGTGTTGTAAAGGAAGACAGAGTTTGTGTTTAGAATGTTAGTTGTATTTTTACGTAGTTTTCTGACTTGAAGTGAACGCAGGCTCATTTGACTTCTGTCATATCACATATCAACTAAACATATGGCCTTGTAGGTGAAGTGTTGTCACGGGTGCCCCTGCGATCCGGGACATGGATCTTGGGGGCACCCGTGACAACACTTCACCTACAAGGCCATATGCCCCTTTCTAGGCCCTGACTTACTTCTCCACGCTCCTGCTCCGTATCTGACTAAGCCGCATGCGTGTCCCCGCACCTTAGGGGGTGCGCGTGTCTGCTCTTCAAAATTTAAAGGGCCAACGTCCTCATTATTGGCGCTGGTTCTGCTATTTAATCCGGTTCTGCTATTTAATCCGTTGGCTCCCATCATGCCCTGCCGGATCTCCAAGCCATTCCTGTGAAGTGAAAGCCCTCCTGTGTCTCCAGCGTTCCTGCGTGTCAAGCGTTCCTGCGTCTCCAGCGTTCCCGTGTCTCCCGTGTGTTCCTGCTCCAGCTTTCCTGTTCCGTATGCCAGTCCTTGTGCCAGCTCCTGTGTTCCTGCCGTGAGTCCTAGTGTTCCTTCCAGCGCTGTTCTCCCGCTGTCCCCCGGCTTGGACTGTCTCCTGCATTGCTACCATGGCTGCCACTGTGGGTTAATCGCACCTGTGGAGTCACCTGGTGGCACCCAGCCGAAGCAAGACCATCCCGCTTTGCGGCGGGCTCTGGTAAAGACCAGGTGCCACTTAGACTCCGGTCCCAGGTGTCGGCTATTACCATCTCCCGCGGTGGTCCAGAGGGTTCATAGACTCTGAATCCTGAAAAGTGTCTTCCATAAGAAAATCTTCTGCCTGAATACAGAGAAATCTTATTTTTTAAATATGTATGCAAATGAGTATTCTAGTGCACCATGGGCGTGGCCACAAATTCCAGAGCACCTTATTTTGCCTAGTTTCACCATTCAACTCCTTCCTCTTTGACTTAGACATCACATGTGACACTAGGGACCAGGCAAGATAGGGTGCACTTCGTAGACACGCCTATGTTGCACCAAAATTATCATTTACGTATAAATATACATAAAAATAAAGATTTCTCTGGCAAAGGCCATATTTTTGGTTGTTCTGTGACCCTGAATCTGAAAGAATCCCTAAACCCGGGCCATGCGAACCTGGATTCAGTATTTTGTCTTCTGATCCTTTTCCCTTTATAGACAACAGAACATTAATTCAAATAGAGAAGTCCCAATGGGCTGGTCAATCATGAGGTCAGAAAGGCCGGTAAGGCCTCATGCACATGACCATACTGGGGGCCAGGATCTGAGCTCACGAATTGCAGCCAGATCACAGCCCCCATAGAGGACTATGGTACCCGGTCATGGTGTGGTGAGCACGCTGTCTCCCGTGACCTGGCCAAGTGGCCGTGCCATAAAACATAGAGCAGGTGCTATATTTGGTTGGATTTGTGTTGAAGCCACCATGTGGGGTTTGCCTGGATTCCAGCCTGAGCGAATAACATGGTCATGTGCATGAGGCCTTCAGTATTAAGTGGGTCACTGGGGGATCTAAAAGGAATGCTGCCTATAGAAATTCTGCTGTCTAAATCACTTATGCACAGAACAAAGAAGAAGCTTGTCAGGCTTCTGGGTTAGTGGACCCACTGGACCACCACGGACGTTGACATAAGCCGACACCTGGGACTGTAATCTAAGTGGCACTCGGTTTTCACCAGAGCCCGCCACAAAGCGGGTTGGACTTGCTGCGGCAGACAGGGCGAGGTACAAAGAAGTTAAGCAGAGTAGTAGTTGGGAACAGGCAGGAGGTCAGGACAGGCAGCATGGGATCAGAGTCAGGGACGAAGCAATAGGTCAAGGCAGGCAGTGGAGGAGCGTAGTCAGGAACAGAACCGGGGTCACAACGAGAAATCACAATATCAGCACAGAGAATGAGACAAAGCTCTCTCTAGGTCACCAGACACAAAGATCCGGCAGGGAGTGGCAGGTTTATATAGCATTCTGGGAAATGGTCAGCGTCAATTAATGGTGCACCGGGCCTTAAAATTTATGAAGCCGACGCGCATGACCTACAAGATGGAGACGGGCATGCATGGCCCGAGGCCCGGGACAGGAGTGGGGAGAGGTAAGCAGTGCGAGTGCCGTGCCGGCGAACATGGAGGGGCACGGGTGAGCTGAAACCCGCACACAGGCAGCAAGTAGCACCACCAGGGTCCACTTATAACCAGCAGCTAGTAGAACCAGTCACCTCACACAACCCAAACTACATCATATTGCCAGGGGCTTAAGAGACATATTATACTACTTTGTGGTACATTGCCCACCAGAGCTGGCGTCACTCTGGCTCATTGCCTCTCTGCAGTGACAACAAATGTAATATTTAGCAAGAGATTTTCTAAATATATTTTATTTTCATTCACTCAGCTTACCTGCCCCTGCCTGCTGCCAATGTCCATTTTTTTTCATTGCCTTTAAGTTTCCAATATACGCCTTTGTATATCCCAAAATACAATACCAACCTCTCTATTACTAAAAACATTCCCCAAACTTTGTGTCTCAAATGTCTTCAAGCCCCAGAGTCCAATCTCTGCATCACTGCCTAGAAATTAACTTAAATTTCGAGAAAGGGCAAAGTGAATGAAACTAAGAAGAAACAAAAAAAGAGACAAACATAAAGTGAACATACAAGCTCCTTTCTTCTTCTTCACATCTGAATGAAGCTCCTGGGCTTCCGGCCAAATTCTTCCCCCCTGCCGGTTGTTGTTGGAGGGACTAGAAAAGTTTTTGTTTCTTTTTACATTTTTTTTTAAACACAAGTACAGGAGGTCCATGAGATGAGCTGACCCAGCACCACTGCCGCATATGGAGACCCAGTATATAGATCAGTCAGGCATCAGTGGAGGAATTCCAGGGGATTTGGTACCGTAGGACTCACGATGCTTGTTTCTATCTATCTACTTTAGAAAGTTCTGGGAACACTTGTATAAAAGATGGCACTGAATGTTCCCGGCTTGATAGCTGTTATCATTTTCTATGCTATGACCTTAGTGACCGGTCTCTGGGCTGCCTGGAAAGCAAGAAGGAATGAGAGGAACAAGAGGCAAACCGAGGTGGCCATTGTTGGTGGAAGAAACCTGAATATATTTGTTGGTCTTTTTACAACTACAGGTATGGTGATATAACCTTTACTATTAGGAATTAAGCAATTTTAATTTGTATACAAATATTTATTGGGTTATATTTAGTAATTTATGTATTTGGAGCTGTTAAATTTGACCACTTCGAGGTAAAATTGAGGGTTACTTATTTTTGGCCCCCCATGGATGAAGTTATCCTATGTTGTAGTCTCCCTAACAAAGGTTGTGGAAACCATTAATTTATAGGATAAAGAAATTACCGTATATACTCGAGTATAAGCCGACCCAAGTATTAGCCAAGGCCCCTAATTTTACCACAAAAATCTGGTAAAAACTATATTCTTTTTACTCAAGTATAAGCCGAGTAAGGTTTTTCAGCACATTTTCTTGTGCTGAAAAACTAGGCTTATACTCGAGTATGTACTGTATACTTTATACAATGAATACTGAGTGGTTACTTTATCCCATAGGGGAGGAAGATTTTCAAAATGTAAAACCCTTTCATTTATGAATTGATGGTCATTCAATAAGTTGATCTCTATTATTAGGAAACTTAGACTTGGCCAAAGTGATGAATCCATGTAGTCCAAATGGATACAAATGGATCCTTTACCTTTGGCATCAATAGATTCTGGAATTTCTGATATGCAGTTTTTTCCCCAATAAAAAACCTGATGGTTAGGACTTCAAAAATTTTGTACGTGATTGTGTGTGTTGAATGTTATTATACCCCATAAGCAAAAACTGTCACTTTAGCAATACAACATTTTGGAGTGTTGGTTGGCTCTATAGGTACTAAAGTTCATATCTCAATTCCCTCATTACTGTCCATATTCAATTATTTTGTTTTCTGCATTATCCACACAATTTCCTGAGTTGTATTAAGTAGGTTGAAAAATGTCAACAATTATCTGCCCAGGAATAGTAAATTAATCAGGAAATTAAAGACCTTTTCAAAGAAATGGAAGGGATTATGTCTGTGGGTCAGTCAACATGGGAGATAATTAGTAAAACATTATAGAAAGATAGACAAATAGATATGAGACATAGGAGATCAGTAGTAAGATATTATAGATAGAAAGACAGACAGATAGTTATGAAATATATAGGTAGATAGATATGAGATAGATAGATAGATAGATAGATAGATAGATTGAAAGATAGATCTATTTGAAATATCTAGAAGATAGAACTTACTGTAGATAGAGATAAAGAAGATAGATATATATGAGATACATAGATAAAAGATAGATAGATAGATAGATATGAGATAGATAGATAGATAGATAGATATGAGATAGATAGATAGATATGAGATAGATAGATAGATAGATATCTGTCTGTCTATCTATCTATCTATCTATCTATCTATCTATCTATTTATCTATCATCTATCTCATATCTATCTATCTCATATCTATCTATCTATCTCATATCTATCTATCTATCTATCTATCTATCTATCTATCTATCTATCTATCTGAAAAATCTGTAGCAGCAGTGTCAGAGGTCCCTATTAGTCAGGGTCCAAACAAGCTCCAGGGCCCAGGTACTAAATGGATAGATAGATAAATAGATATGAGATAGATAGATAGATAGATAGATATGAGATAGATAGATAGATATGAGATAGATAGATAGATAGATAGATAGATAGATAGATAGATAGATAGATAGATATCCAAACAGTAAAAATGAAGCAGCACCAGATGGTGAAAACTGGGGTGAGGTTTATTCCAAAACAGGCGACATTTTGGTGCAGTCAGCTTAAGAAAGGTGCTGACAGCACCAAAATGTTGCCTGTTTTGGATTAAACCTCAACCCAACTTTTTACCCTATTGATCTGGTGCTGCTTCATTTTTACTGTTTGGATATCTATCTATCTATCTATCTATCTATCTATCTATCTATCTATCTATCTATCTATCTATCTATCTATCTATCTTCTATCTATCCATCTATCTCCTATCTATCTATCTATCTATCTATCTATCTATCTATCTATCTATCTATCTATCTATCTCATATATATCTCATATCTATCTCATATCTATCTATCTATCTATCTATCTATCTATCTATCTATCTATCTATCTATCTATCTATCTATCATCTATCTATTTACTATCTATTATCTATCACACATCTATCCCAATTTACTGTAAATGTGTATCCACCCATCACAGAATCATGGTCCATTTTGTGTGGTTTTACATAGGTTTGCTGGAGAACCTTCTATAGTTTCCTCCTGCGTTGCATATGTCTTTTCTAAACTATTCATTACATACTAGGACCTGAAAGACTTTCTCCCCCTTTTCTCATTCCCCTATGATCTAATGCTGATATCACTGGCAATAAATATTTGTATAAGTGATATAAAAAGCAAATAAATCCAATTATTTACTACTTACTTCAATTTGTTTTGTATTACATCATAGTAATCCTATTTTATTATCTGAGATAACGTCTTGTATTCTTGGCAATGGTTCAAGGTGCTCATCTGCGTTTTGGCTTTCAAACCCCAATTATACACTTTAATTTTGCTTTATTATTATTATTATTATTTATTATTATTATAATTCTTATTATTAGTATTACTTTTCTATTTATGTGTGTGTTGTTATTATTATTATTTTTTTATTTATTATTTTATTTATGTGTGTGTTGTTATTATTATTATTATTTTTTTATTTATTATTTTATTTATGTGTGTGTTGTTATTATTCTTACTTATTCTTCTTCTTATTTTTTCATATAATTGTATTTATTTTTGCTTATTTTGATATTAGTCCATCTTATTAGCTGGTGTTGTATTATCCGGTCCCATTTTCCAGAGGTAGGATGTAATATTGTAACATCTTCTAACCCAGAGTGTCTCTAATGTGTTATATTGACTCATCGTCATTGACTACTTAGGGTTAGTATACGTTTAGGAGAGTTTGTAGCGACCCCTGTGTCTACAGATGAGCTTCTCTCTGATTTAATCTCGTGCTCGGAGATAGATATTTTGAAAACAAAAGCGAAATCAATAAAAACATAAAGCTTTATTAAATGTTGACATTTACAACCATATATCTTGAATGTCAGAATGTCAAAAAATAAGTAATATTTGACTTTTCGATGACTGGGAGCTGATATGGTCAAAATGAATACTTTAATATTCTTTACATTTTGAAAGGTTACAGATCAATGTTTTTGAATACTCGCTGGGGATTGAATGAGAAAGAACTTTTCCTCATTCCGCACCAGTCTTATAGTCGGCGTCTATTTGTTCTGGGCATTGATAATAATAAATGCAAGGTGTATGATAATAGTGTCACAACACAAAGGCTATAAGAGGTGGCGCATTACCAGGGACTTGTATTCATGACATTGCTGCCATTCAGCTTAGAATATCCTGACCTTCTGCTATAGAGTTTGCATTACCTACATATGAAAGAATTTGCGTTCTTTAGATCCGTCGTGCAGGTATTAAGCCTGAAATAGGACAATAGTCTCAAGGTTAAATGGCGTTTTCTCTATTTCAGATTTGGTCATTGTTAAGACATAAGAGGGGCACACGAGAGACGAACCTGCATATGATATAAAGATACGATAAAGAGTTCAAACATCTATAGGAAACAATATATGTGGACTCATTTTCACATTCTATAAAATGATATCTCAGGTTCTGCGAGACCCAGACATTATAAGTCACAATAGCTTTTTATAGTGAGATTGTCAGTTTATGGTGTTAAACTCCGCCCCTCTGAAAGTACAAAAAAATATAAAGAGGCTTTGTTTCAGAAATTCTGTACCAGGTCCTGCCTGGCGTAGAACTGTGCTATATCATGTGCCCACCACTTACACAATCCGGTGCGGAGCAGAACCCCCTTCATGCCCCTCTACACCCATTTGGCATAATCGCTTAAATGGGTTCTTGGGTGATATACAAGTTGGCCCCTATCCACAGCACAGGGGCTAACCTGCTGATCATTGGGGTCTCTATGATGGAACCCCCACTGATATCTAAAACGGGGGCCCTTTGAACCCCCATCGTAACCAGAGATGAAGAGTGCAGCCGGTGGTCTATGCTCCTACTGCTATATTCGGTCTACGGCAGCGCCTTAGAGATGAATAGAGCAGTCGTAACGTTATGCAACTGGCTTCTCTCTTCTTCTCGGGTTACGATGGGTAACAACAACTTGTATGTCAATAGAGAACCCCTTATCGGAAATCTACCACCAGGATAAAGGATTGTAAATTCATAGGCCCAAGCAGGTCACAAACAGTTAACCATGATAACGAGTTTGTTGCCCGGGGCCTGGACCGGCCAAATAGACAGAGAAGAAGCAAAGGAGGAAACGGGGGAAGCGGAGAGAGATCAATAGGTGATTCTATGGTACAAGACGGTGATTTCCCGGCCAGGGGAACAAGGAGAAAGGAACCTGCAGCAACACAGGGACAGTCAATTTTCACTAAATGGATCGAATTCTTCATAAAGGGATTATTTACAATAAGAAAGAATGACCTGCCCCTATAACAGTACAACCAATGGTTAAACACATGGGGAGTCTCAGATATTCTAAAAAATTAAGGTTGGGAACCAAAGAAAGCAAAAGATTTATATATTCAGGCTTTTTTTCTTGATATTTGTTTTGGCAGATGATAGATAGATATGAGATAGATAGATAGATATGAGATAGATAGATATGAGATAGATAGATATGAGATAGATAGATATGAGATAGATAGATATGAGATAGATAGATAGATATGAGATAGATAGATATGAGATAGATAGATAGATATGAGATAGATAGATAGATATGAGATAGATAGATATGAGATAGATAGATATGAGATAGATAGATAATATGAGATAGATAGGAGTGCTGATAGGATAGGTAGATAGAGATGATAAAATATTTGGATAGATGATCGATGATAGGAGGCTAGACTAGATAGATAGATAGATAGTAATAGATAGATAGATAATAGAATATAGATGATAGAGAGCTATAGATAGATAGAGAGGTAGATCAGGAGATAGATAGTAGATAGAGATGAAGATAGAATATAGATAGAAGAGGAGGATAGAAGATAGATAGATAGGAGCTATGTAGATAGAAGATTAATAGGAGATAGATAGAAAATATTGGATAGATAGATAGTACAATTGTAATACTATCTCACTATCTATCCCATATTTAAGAAAGATCTACTTCTGCACCCGTCTATCTATCATTGTATCTATAGAGGACAATTCGATAGATTCCAAGGGTGATGTACCCAAACACCTTACTTAGCGTATGCCATGAACAGGATCCATAGACACCAGTGACTTATACTGAGATTATCCAGTAGTTACAAATTCACTGTCTATTGATTGATCACAGACAGAAGACCCCGGAAATAACCTATCAAGGTAACTCTCATCCTCCTCTTCTGTTTCTCCCTCCTCTCCTTCTCTCCTTATTTCTCATCTTCTTCTAACGTTCTTCCTCTCACTTCAGTTATCTACCGCTATCTATTCACATTGCTCTCTCATACTCTTCCTCTTTCTTTTTCTTTCTTTCTCATGTTTTCTTTCTTTCTTTCTCGTTCTTTCTTTCTTTCACTTCTCTCATGTTCTCTCCCTCTCTCTCTTCCCTTGCTCTCTCATACTCTTCCTCTTTCTTTCTTCCGCTTTCTTTTTTTCTCTTTTTCTCTCTCTCTCTTTCTCATGTTTCTCACGTTCCTTCTTTCTTTCTCACGTTCCTTCTCTCTTTCTTTCCTTCTCACGTTCTTTCTTTCTTTCTCACGTTCTTTCTTACGTTTTTTCTTTATCTCTCTCATGTTCTCTTCCTCTCTCTGGACATATCTATCTCTTGCCTTATTTCCCAATTTTTTCTCACTTTCTATCTTACTCTTTCTTTTTTTTTCCCCTCAATCTTTCTTTATCTTTCTCTTGTTTTCTCTTTATCTTTCTCTTCTTCTTTTTTCCCATATCACTGGATATTATATAACATACATAGTAATAACTTATCCTCAGCCATATAACTTCTGCCACCGCACCAGTCGGGGTCATAGTAATAACCATAGAATTAATAATAATAATAATAATATATAGTAAATTACTTTAAGAGTTTTTCCAACAAAGTCAGTCATCCCCCTCTCCATGCGTCACTTCCTTCAAATATCCACTAATTCTGGTAATATTAGCATTTGAATAGTATTATCAATTGTAGTCTCAGATCATCTGCAATCCACACTCAGTTCTCAGACCTCTGCTCCCCATGCTTTACCCTGCAGCTCTGCTTCTCCAGATTGGTGGCTGATACAAGGCTGACGGAAGTTTTCTCAGAAATCCATCAATAACTGAAAGTAATAGAAAAAAGGAAGAGTCTTAGCTTGTTACACAGATTATGAAATATGGACGGCTGTGGATCTGCAGATCTGCTTTACATTTCTTCTCGATCAATAGCCTTACTTATGACTGTCTGTAGCGTGGATCTCATTTACATACTCATGCTTGTGGTATGATTTCCCCTGGTGGATAGGTCAATAGACCCACATTGCTCCTAAATACTCCCTCTAAGTGAGTGCATGGAAATAAGATTGTATGGAGGAATTGCTAGTTAAGCGATTAACAGGTAAGACTATCCATAAATTCCACAACTCTGGAATGTTCTTTCACATTTCCCACAATGCCTTGCCCTGCACCGTACAGCGCACCTGTTGTTTGTTGACTGGCGGCCATTTTGTGCACTGAATGTATTTCTTTACATGCTCTGTACTTAAGGATATTGATTTAAAACGGCTTTCTCCTCTCTGAATATAAAAAAGTTCCCTTCAAGATATCGACAGGAGTTTCAGCTATTGATCTGAAACTTGATTTTATAATGGATATGTCCAGAATTTCCATGTCACTATAGTAGGGGAGGCAGCCATTTTACATACATCACATAGGCCTCTACAGGGGCGTTAGGAGTAGTCCACGCCAGCGTTGTAGACATTGTCAGCTTCATCAGAGTATGGGCAGTGAAAAACTGACTGTTTTCCATCAGATTTCAATAACTTTTCTGTCAGATTTTGGGCTTCTTTCAAACTAACATGTTTCACGTCAAGATGCGATTTTCACGGCTAGCATGCTGTAATGGCCACTAGCGATGGGTCAACACAAAGAGCCGGCTCATTCGCGTGAACGACATGAACCGGCTCACCTCAGCGAGCCGATGGCTCACTAAACCCCGCCCCTAAATGGCTCACCACGCCCCCTTTAACCTGATAAAATCGTGTTAAAAGTGGAGTGGTGTCCGCTGACTGACTGGCCTCCGGCTCCCTGTTATATATTGCATAGGGAGCCGTTCAGGAGCCAAAAGAGCCGGCTCTTCTTAGTGAGCAGAGTGAATGAGCCAGCTCGCTAAGAAGAGCCGGACTCCCCATCATTAATGGCTGCATGGTGTATGGTGCATGGTGTATATATTTTTCTCACATGCGCACCACAGACTTCCATGAAAGCCAATGGAACCGCCAAAAAAATTGGACACCCCGATTATGTCATCCATGTTCTCTGGGGAACAAGGTGTTTTGTCATTTTAGCGGACGTGAAAAAAGTGGATGACAAAGGGACGTGACGTGGATACAACACAACACGAGACGAAACACGTCACCACATGAGCTCCAAACAGACACGCTATGGATTAGACTAACAAAAAAGGTGTCATTTTTTTGTATGCGATTTTCGTGATCCGTTTTTACTTAGTAGACGAGAACCTGATGATTGTGGTCTATGTTTTGTAAGGTAATAGATCAGTAAAAAAAAAACGTTTTACGCTTGCATTACTTTTTCATGTGTGCTATGGCTAGAGCGTGTCCGAAATTCCTTCAAAGTATAATGTGGGAGATTTATCATAAGTCTCAGAGCAGATCTGTCCTAGTTGCCCATGGCAACCAATCAGAGCTCAGCTTTCATTTTCCCACAGCTGTTTATAAAATGAAAGCTGAGCTCTGATTGGTTTCTATGGGCAAATAGAACAGTTTTACCTCAGAAACTCATGATAAATCCTGCACGTCACAAAATTGTGTGTTAAAAAAAAAAAAGGAAAGGGCTTAAAGGAGTTTGTGTCTGATGGTTACTGAGTATAATGTTGGGGTCTCCAGGCCGGTAATTCGAAGGCCTTTCCTGTCAGGTTTAGTCTTGTTTCTTCATAGGAATGACATCGCGGCTATTCACGTAAAACAAAATGGGGGCTGTGATGTTCTGAGAGATCAGGCGTTTCCTGTCCCTACCTCCAAATATTCTCCAGGGGGTGACAGTCAAATGGACAGAATCTATGTTAAGCATCTCTTTCAAAGGCCATTGAGCGGTATTGATCGAGATGTCAAGGGAAGAAGGCGAGAAACAGGTTCTCCTTTCATGTCAGCTTTTATAATGGGGTCTGACTCTCTCCCTGCTATCATTATCATCTCTCACCTTCTCAGTGCCGGGTCCCATTGGAATGGGGTCTGCTGACCACAGACAATTGGGAGGTTGTGTGGGGTCTCCCATAGTCTACAGTTTGTGTTCTTCCAACTTCTTATCTACATAATTGTGGATGAGATGCAATTAATTGACTAGATAGATGAGATGATTTTGCCGTCCACGTCCCTATTGCCTGTATACATGAAGTATTCAGCGCCGATCCGCGAGTAGTGATAAAGTTGCATTAGATTGTATTACTCATATACTCTGGACATTTACAGAAAATGATTACGAATACTTGTAGGAGGATCCTTAAAGGGGTTGTCCCATGAACAAGACCCTGATCATTGTGGGTCCCGCTCATCCCACATTGACATGGGCCACCTATCACGCATGTTTCGTTATAGGGGCTATGCTTAGCAGCCCCTAGGGTTCCCCTATAACAGTGATGGCAAACCTTTTAGACACTGAGTGCCAAAACTACAACCAAAGCCCACGTATTTTTTTGCAAAGTGCCAATGCGACAATTTAAGCAGTAACTGATTACTCCCTGCTCTTTCACAGGTTTAAATTGCATAGGCACCTGAGGACACCAATACAGTAGAAAGAAGGAGAAGAAGTTTGGATTATCATTGTAGCTTCCTTCTAGGGTCCTGGGCTGCCTGGGACTGTAAGAGGTCCTGAGTCCTGTCTGGCGAACCCTGCCATAGGGAGATGGCAAGGGTGCCCATATAGAGGGCTCTGAGTGCCACCTCTGGCACGCGTGCCATAGGTTCGCCACCACTGCCCTATAACACAGTGTTAGTTTTACCCACTGGTTAATGTTGACCGACACAATGACAACTCTGAGGCTTTCAATAAAATTCTCCATTTAATTGAAAAATATTCCCCAAAACAGGTCTCTGAATTGTTAATTCCTGACCATTACAGAGAGAAATGTGGAGGCCCACTCCCTGCAGGGGTCCCAGCCCTAACATTATACTAGACCCTTGCTGGAGCTGGTTGGACTTCATCTATATGGAGTTTCCTTATCGAGATCTGGAGTGCCATACCCTTATACTAAGTTTTCTGGACGATACGGATTGGTCAGGGATTTACCCCATGATTCCAGGTCCATTGTAGGCATCACAGAACCAATGATTACACTGACCAATGAGTGATACTTCTTCATCCTCTCCTCTCATGTCTTTCAGGTTTCTCTGTGGGATTTCACACAATCTGAACCTTCAGGTCAAAGCGGAGCCATCCAGTCCCACTCTACAGATGGACACGGGGGGATATTTTAGCCCCGGAGGGATGTCGGACACCAGCAGTAGCTATGGACTGTCAGTTGGGGGACAGTCTCAAGGACTGGATTCTCCCACTGCTTTACTTGGATTTTCTGATAATGGGGAGAAGCTGTTTGCGGATAGCCCCCCATCTCTGAGTGATGATCCCACCATGCAGTGTGTTCTGAGGTCGGTCCCCAAGCGACTCTGCCTGGTATGTGGCGACACAGCGTCCGGTTATCATTATGGGGTTGCATCGTGTGAGGCCTGCAAAGCATTTTTTAAGCGCACAATACAAGGTAAGAATATCTTACTATCAGGTCCTATTATGGACTGACTGATTATACACTCTATAGTACAGGCAGTCCCCGGGTTACGTACAATGATAGGTTCCATAGGTTTGTTCTTAAGTTGAATTTGTATGGAAGTCGAAATTGTATATTTTATAATTGTAGTTCCAGAAAAAAAAAAATTTTGCCCCAGTGACAATTGAAATTTCAAAATGTTTTGCTGTAATTGGACCAAGGATTATCAATAAAGCTTCATTACAGACACCTTACAGCTGATCAGTGCAGCCTGGGACTATAGTAACATCCAGAGAGGTCACCAGAGGTCAAAGGGTTCCTTCTTTAATTAGGGGTTGTCTGTAAGTCGGGTGTCCCTAAGTAGGGGACTGCTTGTACTCTTACACTTGTCATTATTCTATCTTGGTCCTAAGAAGGATTGACCCATTATATAAAACATCTTTTACACTCTAAATGTCTATTATACGCATCAATATTCTTGATCCAGGACTTGCACATGTGGCTTGTACGATGACACTCTGGTCCTAGCAGGGACTGACCCAATGGGGGTCATTTACTAAGGGCTCGAATCGCGTTTTTACGGTGATTTTCCCGAATTTTTCTGTTTTGCGCCGATTTTCCCTGAATTGCCCCAGGTTTTTGGCGCACGCGATCGGATTGTGGCGCATCGGCGCCGGCATGCACGCGACGAAAACCCAACGGATTCGGAGAAATCGCCACATTTAAACAAAAAGAAAAGTGTCGCTTGACACGCGCTTACCTGCACCCGGCCCGGGTTGGTGAAGTTCAGTGCATTCCGATGGACTTCAGCGCAGCAGCTACACCTAGTGGACATCGGGGGAACTATCTTAGCGAATCGCCGGAAGACCTGAGTCCTCCACACAGAACGCGCCGCTGGATCGCGAATGGACCGGGTCAGTAAATCTGCCCCACTATGTATAATATGCCTCTATGTATGTATAATATACTCTGAACCTAGGAAGTACTGCTCCATTATAAACATTACTTATTATTTTACATTTTGGTCCCATTAAGGACCGATCCATTGTGCACATCACCTTTCTTATTATATTATGCTTCCAGTATTGATTGCCCCATTATACCTGTGACTCATTTTTATCCTGTGGTCCTTGTAAGGATTGTCCAATAATATAAGTCCTTTCCATTATTGCACTCTAGTCCTAGGAAGGGTCTGATCTATAATCACAGTTATTATTTTACTTTGGTCCTAATGAGGACTGACCCATTATATGCATCACCTCCATTGTTACATTCTAGCCCCAGGAAGGACTGCTCCATTATAAACATCATATTACACTGTGGTCCTAATAAGGACTGAGTCATTAGACGGATCACATGGATGGACAGCAGCAGCTATCAGCCATACTCGTTATACCACTGAGCGCTGGGGGAATTGTCATGAATATTAATAGTGCATTGAGTAACATGGCAGCCTGTCTATATCTGTAATTCGGGAGTGATCTTAGGGCCATTTTGCCCTCCCCTGGTCCCACACAGACACAATGTTATTTGGCAGCTCCCTGATGGACGAGGCCAGAGGTTATAACAACATAATTAAATCTTTATTGATTCATCTTCATAACAGGTGAAGAGAAATCCCTCGATCATGGGACGGGAAGATGTCTCGGCATTAACCCTTTCTATCAATGCATCTGATATGGAACATTAGGCGTGGTATGAACCCGATAACAGGAGGTCTCCGTTATTTTCACCATTGATCTCTTTACGTAAAGGATGGTCATTTTCAGGTAGATGGGCCAAGAAATTTAGAAGTTGGATCAAAGATGACTACAAGAAAGTCCATCATTTACAAATTTCATCTCCAAAGATGGAAAACCAGATGTAGGTCCATGTTGGGGAGAAGATGAAGGGGCTGTGGATCAGGGGTGAGGAGCTTTATGAAGGTAAAGTCATAGGGGGTCATTTACTAAGGGCCCGATTCGCATTTTCCCGACGTGTTACCCGAATATTTCCGATTTGCGCCGATTTTCCCTGAATTGGCCCGGGATTTTGGCGCACGCGATCGGATTGTGGCGCATCGGCATGCGCGCAACGGAAATCGGGGGGCGAACGAAAACCTGACGTATTTGGAAAATCTGCGCGCTTTTAAAAACGAAAAATGTGTCGCGGAGCTTGCACTTACCTTCACTCGGCCCCGTGTATTCCAGTGCGTTCTGATGGACTTCAGCACAGCAGCGCCACCTGGTGGACGTCAGAGGAACTACCTTCATAAATCCAGGCCGGACCCGAATCTACCGCAGAGAACGCGCCGCTGGATCGCGAATGGACCGGGTATGTAAATCTGTCCCATAGTGTCTAGTCGTCTGGCCCCTGTCCAGATTTCTCTTTCGGCTTTCATTTACCCCTTTGGAAAGTTATGGATCTTGTGAGACGTGTTGTGAGCGAGTCAAGGCCTTAAATTGGTTGAGTAATCCCATTGATCTGCGTGTGAAGGCTCAATATGGGGAGCGAGAGGGGAAAAGGCATTAGACGGCTCCCGTGTCATCCTGTCCAACAGCCGTGAAGCCGCGGGAATGGATTTCTCCTAATGAAAGGTGATCAGACAATCATCTTACCCAAGCAGACCATTTTTAAGATTTTAACCAAAAGTTTTGGATTTTAATTATCTTAAATAGACTTTATTTTATAGCAATCTCATTCGGTTGATGACATCCTAGAGAAGATCCAACGTTCTGACGTTTCTAGGCAGAGTTTAGAGGTTCAGTCTTGTAAACGTGGTAAGAATTGTGTAAAACCCCCAATAGCAATGACATTGTGTTACAATGTGATCCTATAATTCTACATATACCCCCATACAACCTAAAAAGTAGAGGGTTATGGGTATGAGGGACATCATAGAAGCCATAGCGGCCAATGGGACTTCCCATCATATATGGCCGATACCGGGAGGTCAGACGGGTCGATGTAAAAAAGGTGAACCGGTTCTCAGAGATTTTACTGGGAAATCCATTTTTCTGGATTTTATGGTAAAGAAATGAATTAATAAAAATTTGTTTTGACCTTTAGACCAACAATTATGACTGCTGTGCAAGGTGACGAGTCGGGTGTGGGGGTCCATCAAGGGTTAGATTGACATTCAATATAATGTCATACAAAGGGAATAGGGCACCCTTTGTAATGATACATAATTATCATCTACAACAGGAGACCACGCCCACAACAAATGGAGACACCATTCCTGTGCAGGATCACCAATTTAAGGGTCCAAGACTATTCTACAGCAACTTTTTGTGCTGACTTTATGGTATATACATCCTGGGACTGGGTTGTCTTAGGCCCACCAGAGAAAATTAATCTGGGGCCCACTGTTCATTATCCGCCACAAAATAGATTCTAGCTGCTTACTGTATAAGTTGGGTTGCTTTCTGTTGGACCTCTGGAGTTCAGTATTCAATAGGGTTGCACCAGGGCCCACCGGAGGATCCTCTGGTACTCCGGTGGGCCAGTCCGACACTGTTTACACCCCTAACGATCAAGTCCAGGATTCCTTGCTATATACTACAGTTCTAAGTCCTATTAAGTATACTTAGGAGCGCAGTGTGGAACAGCTGTAATTTGATAGCATTTATTTTCTGTTACAGTAAATAATTCATTATCTGGAGCTGTGATTAAATATACTGTATGTATAGATACAGATGTACAACTATTTTCATTGCTTTTGTGGTATTTACACCCCTGCTGATGATCAAGGCCAGGATTCATTCATATGTATCACAGTTCCAGGTCCTATGTGTATAGTTGTCAGGAGCGCAGTGTGGAATGACAGCCTTCCTTTTTCAATAGTATTTTGACCTGCTTATACATGTATGTATAGATACAGATATAGAACTATTTTCTGCATCAATTTTATCTAAATCTACACACGTTATGCATTACATACTACACTACTGTGATAACAAGACCGCTCAGAGAGACTGAACGCATATGTCCACTTTCCAGACCGCATATGTCCGGGCCATTCATTCATAATAATTTCTGCTTTGATTCCTTAATACCATACTGCAATTGAGGCCACAACGGCTAATTGCAGTATTGATGGGAGGTAGTGCCAAGTTTCCACAGGATTGGTCTCCCCTCCATCCTCACACATGGACCTGAGGAGGAATCTGTCAGGCAAAAGAGAGCAGTCAATATTCATTAGTGTGTGTGAGCTTTGAGTGGCAGAGCATCCCTTCACATCCGAACATGGGCCACCCCCCAGGGACACGCAGCGGCAATCCAGCAGCCCCGGCCTCTCCTCCACTTTCTCTCTCTGTTTATTCTCATTTGTAATTAAATAAGCTGCATTTACCCCAAAGGAACGAGGGGGGAGATCAGGGAGGGGAGAAGCGACTCGTTGGACCATGGTTACATCTGTTTTACTGTTCGTTTTTGATGAAGCCGTCTAAACAGACATCTTCAATGGTGAAATTATTACCTATAAGACTGCAAATTGGCTTTTACTGGAAAAAAATGTATGTTTTATAGTAAAATCTTAATTAGTAGGATGATATTTGGTGTAATGCTCATATGGGTTGCAAATACTAAGAGAGTGCCTCAATGCAAACCCAATGGGGCACATTTACTATGGGTCCGCACACCGTCGGGTTTCCCGAATATTTCCGATTTGTGCCGCACACTGACCCATCATTACATCACTACTGACAATAGATGATGTCACAGCTTATCTCCTCCCCCTCCCTGTACAATGACCTCTATATAGATAACACTGTCCCATCATTACATCACTATGGACAATAGATGATGTCACAGCTTATCCCCTTCCCCTCCCTGTACAGTGACCTCTATATAGATAACACTGACCCATCATTACATCACTACTGACAATAGATGATGTCACAGCTTATCTCCTCCCCCTCCATGTACAATGACCTCTATATAGATAACACTGACCCATCATTACATCACTACTGACAATAGATGATGTCACAGCTTATCTCCTCCTCCTCCCTGTACAATGGCCTCTATATAGATAACACTGACCCATCATTACATCACTACTGACAATAGATGATGTTACAGCTTATCTCCTCCCCCTCCCTGTACAATGACCTCTATATAGATAACACTGACCCATCATTACATCACTACTGACAATAGATGATGTTACAGCTTATCTCCTCCCCCTCCCTGTATGGTCACAAGAACTATTCTACATTGGCTCCATAGCAACTTTTTGTGCTGACTTTATGGTAATACATCCTGGGCACTGGGTTTTCTTAGGCCCACCAGAGAAAATATCTGGGGCCCACTTCATTAACACAACGAAATAGATTCTAGCTGCTTATAAGTGGGTGCTTCTGTTGGACCTCTGGAGTTCAGTATTCAATAGGTTGCACCAGGGGCCCACCGGAGGCCTTGGTACTCCGGTGGGCCAGTCCGACACTGTTTACACCCCTAACATCAAGTTCAGGATTCCGTGCTAAACTACAGTTTAGAGTCCTATTAAGTATCCTTAGGAGCGCAGGGTGGAACAGCTGTACATTTGATAGCATTTTTTCTTACAGTAAATAATTCATTGGAGCTGTGATTAAATATACTGATTATAGATACAGATTGTACACTATTTTCATTGCTTTTGTGGGTATTACACCCCTTGATGTCAAGGCCAGGATTCACATTCATTGTATCACAGGTCCAGGTCCTATTTTATAGTTGTCAGGGAGCGCGGTGGAATGACAGCCTTCATTTTTAATAGTTTTTGACCCGCTTAACATTGTATGTATAGATACAGATATAGAACTATTTCTTGCTCAAATTTATCTAAATCTACACACGTTATGCATTATAACTACACTACTGTGATAACAAGACCACTCAGAGAAGCTGAACGCAATATGTCCATTTCCAGACCGCATATGTCCGGGGATTCTCATTATAATTTCTGCTTTGATTCCTTAATACCAACTGCAATTGAGGCCACAACGGCTAATTGCAGTATTGGGGAGGTAGTGCCAAGTTTCCACAGGATTGGTCTCCCCTCCATCCTCACACATGGACCCGAGAGGAATCTGTCAGCAAAGAGAGCAGTCATATTCATTAGTGTGTGTGAGCTTTGAGTGGCAGAGCATCCCTTCACATCCGAACATGGGCCACCCCCCCCAGGGACACGCAGCGGCAACCAGCAGTCCGGCCTCTCCTCCACTTTCTCTCTCTGTTATTCTCATGTAATTAAATAAGCTGCATTTACCCCAAGGAACGAGGGGGGAGATCATGGAGGGGAGAGCGACTCGTTGGACCATGTTTACATCTTTTTTTACTGTTCGTTTTTGATGAAGCCGTCTAAACAGACATCTTCAATGGTGAAATTATTACCTATAAGACTGCAAATTGGCTTTTTACTGGAAAAAAAATGTATGTTTTATAGTATGTTGGTGTATGTCATATGGGGTTGCAATACTAAGAGAGTGCCTCAATGCAAACCCAATGGGGCACATTTACTATGGGTCCGCACACCGTCGGGTTTCCCGAATATTTCCGATTTGTGCCGCAATTAACAGGGGTTTTTGGTGCACGCGGTTAGATTTTGGCGCAATCGTGCTGACTTTTATGCGACACAGATCGGAGGTGTGGCCGTCGGACAACCTGACTGATTCGGACTAAGCGCAGGGGAACTCCGGGGACCTGAGCGGGGAAGCGACACATGTAGAATATCGGGTGCACGATCTTAGTGACTTCCCGCACAGCGCATTATACACGGACAATGCACTTACATGCAACAGGAAGAAGAAGGTGAAACTCTGGGGACCTGGTGGGGAAGCGACACATGCAGGATATCAGATGACGATTCTTAGTGACTCCCCGCACAGCGCATTATACTACGGACAATGCACTTACATGCACAGGAGAAGAAGGTACTCCGGGGGACCTGAGCGGGAAGTGACACTGCAGGATATCGGGGGCAGGATCTAGTTGGATCCCCGCACAGCGCATATTACACGGACATGCATCTTACATGCACCAGGAAAGAAGGTGAACTCCAGGGACATGAGCGGGGGAAGGACCACATGCAGGATCGGGGGCAGGATCTTAGTGACTCCCGCACAGCACATTTATACACGACATGCACTTACATGCAACAGGAAGAAGAAGGTGTGAACTCGGGGACCTGAGCGGGGAAGCGAACAGCAGGATATCAGCTGCACAATCTTAGTGACTCCCGCCAGCGCATTATACACGGACAAATGCACTTACATGCACCAGGAAGAAGAAGGTGAACTCCGGGACCTGAGCGAGGAGTGACACATGCAGATATCGGGGGCGGATCTTAGTGACTCCCCGCAAGCGCATTATACACGGACAATGCACTTACATGCACCAGGAGAGAAGAAGGTGAACTCCAGGGACTGGCGGGGAAGTGACACATGCAGGATATCGGGCGCAGATCTTGTGACTCCCCGCACAGCGCATATATCCCGGCAATGCACTTACATGCACCAGAAGAAGAAGGTGAACTCCGGGACCTGACCGGGAGTGACACATGAGGATATCGGGGCGGATCTTAGTGAATCCCCGCACAGCGCATTATACACGGACAATTGCACTTACATGCACCAGGAAGAAGAAGGTGAACTCGGGGACCTGAGCGGGAAGATTTACACATGCAGGATATCGGTGCACGATGTTGTTGTGACTCCCCAGCACAGCGCATGATACACGGACAATGCACTTACATCCCACAGGAAGAAGAAGGGAACTCCGGGACCTGAGCGGTAAGTTACCATGCAGGATATCGGGTGCACGATCTTAGTGACTCCCGCCAGCACAGCGCATTTACAAGGACAATGCACTTACTGCACCAGGAAGAAGAAGGTGAATCTGGGGACCTCAGCGGGTAGTGACACATGCAGATATCGGGCGCACGATCTAGTTGAATGCACCGGACTTCATCCTCGTCGTACAAACGCACCTCGGGGATCGCAACAGGACCGGGTAATAAATGTGCCCCAATAAAGCGAGTGATGTCTAGTGGGTTTCCTCAAAGTACTGGACTTTTGGGATTTCGATGAGCATGGTAAATTGCTAGATTATGCAAATTGATTTGTACGTTAGTCGGAAATATATTTTGAGATCAACAACTTTCTACTATATCCAATGTATAAAATACCTATAGTACTATCCATAATATGGCAAAAAATTTCAAAACTCCATAGTCACTGGGGCAAAAAAAATAATAATTTGTGCTGATTACAATATAAAATATACAGTTTCAATTTACATACAAAGTGACTAAGAACAAAACTATGGAACCTATAATTGTACGTAACCAGGGGAATGCCTGTAAATAGGGTGCTGCAATACCACCGTAAATACCACAAGGGGCGCTATTTCTGTAAGCGCGCCCTTTATTGGTCCTAGAGTTCCCCTTTAATGCGTGTGATTACCTGCTATGTCCTCAGTGTGATGTTCTCTCCTCTGCAGGTAACATCGAGTAAGCTGTCCTGTGGTGAATGACTGTGAGATCACCAAGCGGCGGAGGAAGTCCTGTAGCGTCGCTTCCGCAAGTGCCTGAAAGTGGAATGATGAGGAAGGTAAATGCGGACAATCTTATCACTGATTGACCTACTTGTCCTTTCTGAAATTGTTTTTTGTTTCAGAACCCCTTGTGCTTGTACTTCGCAGGCTGTTAAATGTGCAGGAGAAACTCCTCCCAGTGATTACATCAAGAGAGGGGAGGGGGGGAATTGCAACAACCCTTCTGATTCAGTTAGCATCATTTTAAACGTTGATTTTTAGAAGAAGGAGGCCATGGATAACAAATATAAAGATGATTACCACAGTTGATGCCTAAATCTATATGGGCAGTGACGGGGGCCCATAGCTGCAGGGGGCCCATAGGGATTTGGGGGCTGTATCAATGAATCCATAGGGTGTGAGGGGGGTGATATGACAATGAGGGGACTGTTTGGATGATGCACTAGGGAATGTTTTAGGAACAGGGAGACGTGTACGTTTCTGGAGACTGTTGAGTTTCACTGCAAAGGGGCCCCTGAGGCTCTGTCACCAGGGGCCTACTGGACCTGGAGCCGACCTGGGTCCCATGCTTGATTCTGCTGGTAGATCCTTTAAACATTTCTATGGTCATTATTATTCAGAAAATCTATCCATTATACAATATGGAGTTTTATACATCAATATACAATCATAAGTAGCGCAACTAGTAGCTGAATATCATTTTAACAGATTTACATAATAAAACCTGATAAATCTGTGATTTTTGCATTTAAGGGGCAATGTCTTTTAATATATATCGCCTATAACTCCACAGTTCTGTCTCTTGTAGGCGTGAGGTTGGATGAGTGCGAGGTGGACAGACAAAAATACAGGCGTCCGGTGGAGGTGGTTGAGACCCCAGACCCCTGCTCCCTACCTCGCCCGCTCACCATCATTCCAAGGAAAGAGACAAGTAGGTTTTGGGGAATATTTTGAGCCTGTTACAGATACAATGGGACATGGATATGATATAGTCACTGCTTAATTCTCTCCTGCTTTACAGCAAACAAAGTAGGTCTCATTGGGTTGGTGGAGCCCGGGGGGTATTGCCACCCGGATCTTGACCTGCAGATAGTGACCTGCGCACCCGTGACCACCCTGTGCGAGTCATCAACCGGGAGCGCTGGTCACCATCGCTGGGCTACACATGTCCCAGTAGGTCCTGACATTACCGACACCCTGCCTACGTGGGTGATACCATGTCTCTCTCCGTGTTTGTTCTGGTTTCCTGGTTCCTCGGTTTCCTCCACATCACTCCACAACTTACTGTAGGTTGTTTAGATTGTGAGCCCCATGGTGCAAACACTGTGCAGCGCTGCGAATCTGTAGGAGCTATTTAAATAAAGAATTATTATTATACCATAGTAAGAGGAAGCACAAATTCAGAGCTCAGGGGTGCATACTGTAAGTAGTAGGAGCACAAGGACAGAACACATGAGGGTCAATAGGCTCCTGTGACATAGGAAAAACAACCGTATCATACATACATATATATATATACATGCAAAAGGAGAGGGAGGTAATTCTCTTGCGGATGTATCTTGGATACATTTACTTATTCTTATAAAGAATCTCATCATATAATAATATAGGGGGAATCTAAGTAGGACGATCACTGAAAATGTGAAGTTCAAGGCCCCATCCCTATCATAATTAAAGATCGTTCAGTTTTTGAAAGTAAAAACCATGGAATGTGACTATAATAATTTTCCCAGTGGATCCCGAATGTTTCCCTTGAAAAACATCTGATAACCAAAACATTTGTATCCGCCTCCGACTCCCCCCCCCCCCCCTTCCCCCAAGTTGGGTTTTGAGCTATCAACCCCCTGCATCTTATTGAGTGGCTGCCAAGAAGGACACAATTATCATCTCCAAATTAATAGTATTCAGGGCCTTCTCCGATTGTCCACAGCGAGCCCCCCCTCCTCCTCCGGTGATAGGGAATCTCCGATATTTCCCAATTAAAGGAGCACTCAATAATAAAGAAAACAATTGTATTGCATATAGCGGAAAGAACAGGTGGTAATGAGGCTGACACCACAAGAGGAGCTAATTGAAAGGAGCGGGAAGCGGTGACAGGGCAGGAGGTTCACGCTGATATCGGGGGAAAATAAAACGCAGCCAGATTTGCAGTGAAGGTTACAGGGGGGGGGGGGACTGCTGCCCATCACTCACCCAAACCTACAGATCGTATTCCTAATCCTCATTCATCATCATCCAATTCCAAATGTGGGTCTCAGATAGTCACAGATAGATGGAATATTCTGACTCTCACGCTGGGAGTCGTAGGATAAACCCGTGTGTACCCACGAATGTCCTCATATACCGTTTCCCCCATAGCCCCCCATCTATTACCTCATTCTACAGCAGGAACAATTAACTCTTCCGTTCCGTCGTTAGGCTCTCCGTCCTCTCCTGGGGATCAGATGGCGCTTCTCCAGAGCGCGTGGATGGAAGTCCTCGTCCTGGCATCGTCTATCGCTCGACAGATGAACGACGATGGCGCTGGCAGAGAACTTCTTGTTGGGCAGAGATCAGAGCCGCAGCTCGGGGCTCCTCAATCTCTTCTGTTTTGCTTCAGCTCGTCAGGAAATACAGAAACGAAAACTGGACAAGGAGGAATTTGTCACCTTGAAGGCCATGGCTCTGGCTAACTCAGGTAGATATCACCTGGAGACAGGACCAGTGTCGGACTGGCCCACCAGAGCATCAGAGAATCCTCCGGTGGGCCCCAGGTTCTTATACTTAGTAATGGGCCCCAAAGATCTTTATTTGGAAGTGAATGGAGTTATCATTGGATATTATGATCTATTTCATGTAGAACGATTCCGATATTATAAATTATTAGATAGTTTTGATGATACATCCTACATGATATGCTTTTTATGGTATTTTATGGTTGAAGGGTGGGCCCCCAACACAAGCCAGTCCGAAACTGGACAGGACTATAGTATAATTACTATCAGAGATAGGTGGACCTGATATTTCCATTCTGGTTTGGATTTGGCCCGCGCAACCAGGACATATAGCCAGCCAATCATAGCTATGGCTGGGATCTCGGGCCTTCAATTTGCCGAATCGGCTTTTCAGCCATCAAATTCGACAATATGTCCCAGTCACATGGGGCAAACCCCCGAAACATTGGGTCCACACTTTTCTAATTATATAAATTCTATATCTAGTAGCACCAGTGTGGTTCTGGTTTCACCATTCTGTGCTATGTCTTAAAGGATGTCACCAAATTTTGCCCCACTGAACCACTAGTCGCCTCAGGCCGAGTATAAAATGTCCTTTCTAGAATTCACTCTCTTGTGTGAAATCTACCTGGTTTACCTATAAACAATCTCATCCAAACCCGTGTGATAATGAGCAGAAGCGAGTCATATTTGCCTGAGATGAGTGAAGTTTAGAGGCTGCATGGGCAGGTCACTTCAGTCCTCCCTATCTTCGCTTCTATAGCACCTAGAACCATACAAGGTGTCATAGTTAAAATAAGAATCACATCTTTCACATGACAGATCTAGAGATATAGTTAAAAAAAAAAAAGGTGGGGGATTGGATTTTTATCTGCAGCTCACAATTCTGACTAGGTCCTAACCTGCATTAACCTCATTAGCATAATTTTAAAAGATGATTTTAGAAGAAAAAAGGCCATAGATAAATAGACTTACATTGGTTACTAAGTATCTGAACCTAATCATCAGTGTTATAAATGGTCTCGGATCACTGCTTAAAGGGGTTGTCTACCCAAAATAACCCCTTCTACAAGCTCTTCGCTCTTTGGTTTGTATCTGATACATGGAGACTCTATAAAAGGCAAAATATATTATATGTGAAAAATTGCACGTATCACCCGGTTCCTAACTTAAAAACCATCTCCTATTAGCCCAGCGACGCATTTGGGACAGACTTTGATGCAAAACAATTGGCCAATTTCGACCCAATTTCTTTCAGTCATGATGGCGGTTATCAGCCTCGTTCATTATGACTCCCCCTACAATCGGCCCCCGATCTGTGAGGCCGGAGTCACGGGATGATCCCACTGACAGCTGTCACCGGCTCTTACAATAGACAGCGCTGCGTTATCGATGGCCGCCTCTTGCCGATCATAATGTCCCAGGCGTTTTGTGTGGGGATGGATCGAACAAAGGAGGGCAGGGGGGGGGGGGGAGCCAAGGGGGGGGCCTCGCTCCCGCAGACTAAGACAAATGCTTTGAAGCCCGGAGCGATCCATGCAGTAAAGGATTTGCTTAATTTGGATTGGTTGTCAGTTGCTTTATTTGGCTACAAACACTTTTTCTAACATTTGGATTTACGGCTTCTTGTAGTCCGTACACGATTGAGGCGGATACACGGATGGTTGTGTCAGGCCTAAGTGCCTTGCTTATGAACCCTATCCTTACATAGTGCTACACTTCATCACTCGTTCTCAGGCCGGATAATATGGGGGGGGGACGTCACGGGGCGCGTGCCAGGGGGCCCCCACCACTTTTCCCTAAAAGGGGGCCCCCACCAATGGGGTCACATGACCGTTATGGTCGTTATGCTGTGGGAGTAGTATATAGCGATTGCTTTCCCCGTCTGGACTACATTCAAGGGAGCCCCCACCATCCTTTGTGCCCTGGGCCCCCACCGACTATCCGCTCTGTCATTCCCTATCCTATTAATTTTGCAATAACTTAGCAAAAACGCGCACTCTGTAGTATCATGTTATTCACGGGCTGAGCCCTCTCTATACATGGCGGGTTGTCGCTGTATACCCTGCAAACACTTGGCGTAGAGACCAGTTCCTTGTGGTAATAAACATGTAGTGCCGCGGTGAAATGGCATCTACCCCGCCATATCCAAACGTTCTCCTGCATACAATGTCTGAATCGTCACTTTTTTCGCATTTAAAATTTTCTAACAAAAAAGGATCCAAAAAGGTCACATGTCCCCAAAGTGCTAACAATGAAAACGGCAGCTGTCCCACAAAATACAACACCGTACACAGCGATACGAAAAGGTTATTGGCGTCAGAATATGCCGACACATCAAATGTATTCATTTACTCAAAAGATTTACATTTTTATAAAACATAATTGAATATTCCCTTATATTAA
This sequence comes from Engystomops pustulosus, assembly GCA_019512145.1. NCBI lineage: Eukaryota > Metazoa > Chordata > Amphibia > Anura > Leptodactylidae > Engystomops > Engystomops pustulosus. Next base: position 404,035 of record WNYA01000023.1, read on the forward strand.
AAAAGGTAAAAATTGGGGTTCCTTGCGCTGGGTAGCGGCCGGTGGCCCCTTGTGCAGATTGTCTCGTGCTGCAGGAGTGATTACTACATGTACACCACAAGACTGATCATCTCATATTAAATAATCCATCAGTTCATATTGATTCAGTGAATTCCTAATGAGCTGCTCTTCCATCCCTGCCCCCCCCCCCCCCAACTTATTACAAGAAAAGTGGGTGTAAAAGATTAAGTAACAAATAATGAAAAGGTAATAGGAAAGGAAATGCTGGGGGGGGGGGGATGTAAATGTAATTTATCTTACGACTCTGGGGCTCATCAGAATTGATCATCAGATCGCTGGCTAGTGTCAGTTTCCTCCCGAAATTACCGATAAATCCATTTCTCACATTCTGTGGGTGTGGAGAGACACACGTGGTAGAAGCCGCACGGCAGATCCAATTTGTTGTAATACGATCCAGGAGATCGGTCGATCGCTCTGTTCGCTTATGGAAATCCAGGGAAAGTATGGTGGCCACCATTGGTGTAGGGGATTTTACTAAAGGAAGAATCAACACAATCTCTTCAGTACCAGAACCAGCATAGAACAGAGGATTCTCCACCGTACCCAGGGTATAACCATAATAGACGACCCAATTTGAGTTATTAGGTCCATTCCAGAATCTGTGGTCCATTACGTGATATTGAAACCAACACCGTCACTTTCTACTCGTATCCTGCTAATTTCTCCTTATTTCAGTAGATTTACACCACTACGACTTCTAAGAGTTCTACGAAGACATTTCTGGTTCTGTATGCTAATATTACTCATTGGGCCAACCAAAAGTAACCTGTGGAACCACAAACCTTAGCCAGTGACCCGATCGTTGTTCCAGTTCATACTCGCGTAGACTCTACAATGTAGCAATACCGATCGGCAGTGTTATCCTTTTAAATAAAGTTATTTTTGGTTTGATCGGTTGAAACAAATCTTTCTTCCCTCTCGCAGAGTTCCAGCAGCATCGAGAACGTGGGAGTCCGTTCGAACCTTCAAGATCGTCTGCACGAGGCCCTACAGGATACGAGAGAGAACATCACGCCGGAGGATCCCCACCGCTCCGGCAAACTTCTCATGACTCTACCGCTAACTCCGTTCAAACAGCGAATGAAAGCCGTCCGCACCTCTGTCAATCCGGTTGGAGGGCAGGATCTATCACAAACTTTTATTCGAAATGCTGGAGGCCAAGAAGTGACTTTTCAGGAAACGGGACACCACACAACAGCTTCTGAGAACATGAAAGACTCCGTGTCTGCAAGGTGACTTTAGACTAAGTTAGTCACAGATTTCATGGCAGGAGATATATTGGTTGGTGCTACACAAGATCACAGTCCATCACGTAGACCAGATACTCATCTGGACCATAGATGGAAGATGTCTTAGATACGAACCACATCCAGAAAGAAGCAGATCAACAGAATACTCATTTTCTTGTATTTCAATAGGTCTAGCATATAATAGCATGTCCGGTTCCAGTCCAGGTCCTTCCCTTGAATCATGGTTTTGGGTGTGTGCCACCAGAATATACCACTGTACATAATTGCTTTGTTGTCTTGTTAGGTCTCCATTTGTTGTCCATATTCATTGTCTGCGCGTCCAATAATGCGTTTTATAATATATTGAAAGAGTTATTTCTTGTAAAGATTCATCAATTCTATAGAAAAGGAGTAAAATAGAAATAATGGAAAATTGGAGAAAAAAAAGCATCTTGGCTGGAACGGATAAAAATGTACCCCAGTATACAGCTGCCCCCCAGTATACAGCTGCCCCAGTATACAGCCTGCCCCCAGTATACCCTGGCCCACCATTTACAGCCGCACCCACGTATACAGCCGGCCCCCCCCAGTATACATGCCGGCCCCCCAGTATACAGCGGCCCCCCAGTATACGCGGCCCCCCATATATAAAGCGGCCCACCATTAACAGCCGGCCCCCATTATACAGCCGGGCCCCCCATGTTATACAGCCGGCCCCCCAGTATACAGCCAGCCCCCAGTATACAGCCGCCCCCAGTATACAGCCAGCCCCCCAGTATACAGCCAGCCCCCCAGTATACAGCCTGCCCCCAGTATACAGCCAGCCCCCATATACCAGCCTGCCCCAGCATCGGCCTGCCCCAGTATACAGCCAGCCCCCAGTATACAGCTGCCCCCAGTATACAGCCTCCTCCCAGCAACAAGCCTGCCCCCAGTATACAGCAGCCCCAGTATACAGCCAGCCCCCAGTATAAGCCTCCCCAGCATACAGCCTGCCCCCACATACAGCCTGCCCCCAGCTAACAGCCTGGCTCCGTATACAGCCTGCACCCCAGTATACAGCTGCCCCCAGTATAACAGCTGCCCCCAGCATACAGCCAGCCCCCAGCATACAAACAAGAAAATACAATTTTGTCTGCAGATAAAAATCCCTCATAAAGCTCTGTAAAAAAAAAAAGAAAAAAAAGGAGCGGAGTAAAACGGGAACACAAGGAGGAACGAACAAACTTGGTCTTGAAGGGGTTAAAGTAAAAGGGTTTGTAAAAAAAAACATAGAAAGAATCTGCCATATTTCAGTTTGTGGTACAGGGACCTTTGGGGGCCCATTGCCTTGTAACTAGAGGAGCGAGTGTGATTTACCGAATGTTCATTTCAGTACCATTAGATATAATAATAAAATTCCCGGCACCGCCCCTTTTCTTTCATTTTCTAAAGGAAAAGGGAACAGAGAAGAAAAAGCAGAAGAGAAGAAAGAGTTAAGCATCAGCTGGTGAAAACTGATAGAAATCAAAGGCCCCAAATTAGGATGATGTGTTGTTAATTAGTAGAGATCGTTAGTGCCTGGCGTTAATATTACCGGAGCTGGCGAGCGTGGATACACTGCAGGTGCATAATAACACAGCGCCATTTCCATTCCAGGGGGCGCGCTGGCGGGGCGGAGTAGTTAATGAAGTAATCGGGAAGAAGCTGAAACCTCTGCATAACAATGAGGGGCTCTGATACCTGGTGAACTACAACTCCCAGCATCCGGTTATTGATAGTAGTGGGCAATGTTTATTCTTGTGGATTGGCCATCAATGGGGGTACAACAGAGACCCCCACAGACCATCAGCAGAACAAGGGGAAGCAGAAAGCTCCATGGACTGCAAAGTGGCCAAACAGGGGAACTGCAGCCTGTTCTGATTCACTCAATGGAGGCAAAATATAGAAGCCGCACAATAGGAGCGAGGGGCCTGACCGCAAGAGCTTACACTCTATGAGACACTAAGTAACAGTAGGAGGATACTCACCAGATCCAAAGAACCGCAGACGAGAAATACCAGAATCTCTTCATTCTCATAGAGAATCTGCAACATTAAAGGTTGTGATGAGAAAAGAAAAATTCAGCTTACAAAATATAAACCGGATGATGAAATATATTCTGCCTCAACCAAATCAGCAATTATACAAGTGATTACCCAAATAATTAAGTGCTGCACTCTAAAACCACCACAATTATAATTAATAGTTCTAAGCTGCCCCCTAGTGACATCTAGTAAGTACAACTTGTAATAATCCTCAAAAGGTCATTATAAAAGCAACATAAAGCGCGTTCATGGAGATCATCTACAAGAAGGGGTAAGAAATGTGACATTTACTGCATGATGCCACCAAACTGTACCATGAAAGAACAATAACTAGAAGGTGTTACACTTGCGTCACAATATTCTCATAGAGGTTATTAGGTCAATCGCTAATAGATGATGTCACAGCTTATATCACCACCCCCTCCCTGTACAATGACCTCTATATAGATTACACTGACCCAGCATTACATCACTACTGACAATAGATGATGTCACATATTAGCTCCTCCCCCCTCGCCATACAATGACCCCTATATAGATAACACTGACCCATTCATACCACTAATGACAATAGATGATGTCACAGCTTATCCTCCCTCCCTGTTACAATGACCTTATATAGATAACACTGACCCATCATTACATCACTAATGACAATAGATGATGTCACAAGCTTATCTCCTCCCCCTCCCTGTACAATGACCTCTTATAGTAGATAACACTGACCCATTTCATTACATCACTACTGACAATAGATGATGTCAAAGCTTATCTCCCTCCTCCTGTACAATGACCTTATATAGATAACACTGACCATCATTACATCACTACTGACAATAGATGATTCACAGCTTATCTCTTCCCCCTCCCTGTACATGACCTCTATATAGATAACACTGACCCCATCATTACATCACTACTGACAATAGATGATGTCACAGCTTATCTCTCCCCCTCCTGTACAATGACCTCTATATAGATAACACTGACCCATCATTACATCACTACTGACAATGATGATGTCACAGCTTATCTCCTCCCCCTCCTGTACAATGACTCTATATAGATACACTGACCCATATACATCACTACTGACAATAGATGTCACAGATTATCTCCTCCCCTCCCTGTACAATGACCTCTAATAGAAAACACTGACCCATCATACATCACTACTGACAATAGATGATGTCACAGCTTATCTCCTCCCCCCTGTACAATGTCCCTTCTATAGATAACACTGACCCATCATTACATCACTACTGACAATAGATGATGTCACAGATTCTCCTCCCCCTCCCTGTACATGACCTCTATATAGATAACACTGACCCATCATTAAATCACTACTGACAAGATGATGTCACAGCTATCTCCTCCCCCTGTACAATGTGTCCTTATATAGATAACACTGACCCATCATTACACCACTACTGACTATAGATGATGTCACAGCTTATCTCCTCCCCTCCCTGTACAATGACCTCTATATAGATAAACACTGACCATCATTACATCAATACTGACAATAGATGATGTCACAGCTTATCTCCTCCCCTCCCGTGTACAATGACCTTATATAGATAACACTGAACCATCATTACATCACTATGACAAAAGATGTGTCACAGCTTATCTCCCCCCCTCCCTGTACAATGACCTCTATATAGATAACACTGACCCATCATTACATCATACTGACAATAGATGATGTCAAAGCTATCTCCTCCCCCCTCCCTGTACAATGACAGCTATATAGATAAACACGACCCATCATTACATCACTACTGACAATAGATGATGTCACAGCTATCTCCTCCCCCTCCCTGTACAATGTTCTATATAGATAACACTGACCCATCATTACATCACTACTGACAATAGATGATGTCACAGCTTACCTCCTCCCCCTCCCTGTACAATGACCTCTATATAGATAACACTGACCCATCATTACATCACTAATGACTATAGATGAGTCAACAGCTTATCTCCTCCTCCTCCCCTGTACAATGACCTCTATATAGATAACACTGACCTATCATTACATCACTTCTGACATAGATGAGTCACACTTATCTCTCCTGTACAATGACCTCTAATAGATAACACTGACCCATCATTACATCACTACTGACAATAGATGATGTCACAGCTTATCTCCTCCCCCTCCTGTACAATGACCTCTATATAGATAACACTGACCCATCATTACATCACTACTGACAATAGATGTCACAGCTTATCTCCTCCCCCTCCCTGTACAATGACCTCTATATAGATAACACTGACCATCATTACATCACTACTGACAATAGATGATGTCACCATTATCTCCTCCCCCTGCTTGACAATGACCTCTATATAGATAAACACTGGACCCATCATTACATCATAACTGACAATAGATGATGTACAGCTATCTCCTCCTCCTCCCTGTACAAATGGCTCTATATAGATAACACTGACCCATCATTACATCACTACTGACAATAGATGATGTCACAGCTTATCTCCTCCCCCTCCCTGTACATTGATCCTTATAGTAAATCTGTATGTATATAGCGTCACAGATCTTAGGGGACATATACAATCAAAATATGACATTACAGAGCGATAACATTGTCACATGGCCTCTGCTCTCAAGAGCTTACAATCTATAAGAGCTCTTTATAATAAATTTTAAAAAAAGAGATACATTTTGATCTATTGTTATTTTAGGAAGTGCATAAGAACATTGGGTACACATTCCCTTTAAGAGACGGACATCCTCCTCGCTGTCCCCTTTATGATACTATGTTGCTGATCTGTCTCTTAGCTCTGGGTGTCCTCTGGGCTGTGCCCTCTGTGCCACGGTGCCAGGATCAGGCCTATGGGCAGGACTGGAATCCCCCCTCTAATCCTATTGACAAACAAAATGCAATCAGCCCCCGAACATCTGGAAAGATTTACCAAATGAAAGTCTCTCTCAGCCTCCGATTACACAGGGACGGGCATATGTGCCTCTAGTGAGAGCGATAGCAGGGACACACAATCACTTACAGGGGATTGATGTCCCTTCCCCGTACCCGGCAGATGATCTGTGAGCGGCGCCAAGGCAGGACACCACGATGGATTTTTCACTGGTGGATGAGCAGGTAGGTAGCAAATCATCATAGATCACGTCTGGGTAATAGATCTGTCAGCAAGGAAGAGGAATATTCTGCCGAAATGAGATTTCCTTAAAATCCAGAATAATATAGAGGGGCGATTATGAGACGTAAGTGCTCAAAATTGCCTGCAGCGTCCCCCATTGAGGAAATGAGGCATCACACAGTGCTCCTTGACCTAAATTATATCTGTGTAATGTATAGATGAGACTATTCCTCCACATTAAAGGGGAATCTTAAAATGTATTCCTAATACTAAAGGTGTTGTGCCTTGACAGACACCAATTGCTTAAATTGGCACCAGGTTTGACCCCACTAAACCACTAGGTCCCTCATGTAGGATATGAAATGTCTCCTCCAACGTCAGGCAAATATGACCCATCTCAACCCATTTTCACATGAGATGAGTCAAGTTTAGTGGTTGTAGGAAGATGTCACTTGAGAGCACCCAGTCTTCTGTTCTGTAATACCCAAGAACATGATTTTTGGATCATATTTTAGATAACATGAGGCTTATTGCTTTAATGCTAGTACCGTAAATACAGGCATCTAAAGACATTGGGGCTCATTTACTTACCCGGTCCAGTTGCGATCCAGTGGTGCGTTCTCCGATGAGGATTCGGGTCTGCCGGGATTCACTAAGATTGTGCCCCCAATGTCCAGCAGGTGTCGCTGCTGCGCCGAGGTCCGCCGGAGTTCACCTTCTTTGTCCCGGTTCATGTTAGTGCTGATCTTGCGACACAAATTCTGTTTTAAATTCTGCAGTTTTTCCGAATCCGTCGGACAACGGCCACGCCCCCCGATTCCTGTTGCGTGAAAGCCACTGCGGATGCACCAAAATCCGATCGCGTGCGTCAAAATCCCGGGGTAATTCAGCGCAAATCTGAAATCGTCGGGAAACCGGACAAAAGTTCTTGATTCGGTCCTTTAGTAAATGAGCCCCATTGTTGCAAATACGAGTTACAGATAAAGTTCCGAGATCCAGTTCCTACCTATTTTTGTCTGCCTGTATGTCCAGTTTCGTAGCTCACAGAACCTTATGCCTCTTTAAAGACTCATCTTTAATATGACACCAGGAGCAGGTTTCTAGGTGCTATAGAAGAGTAGATAGGGGCTTTTGAAGTGACACTCCCCCTGCAACTACTAAACTTCACTCATCTCATGTGAAAATGAGGCGAGAAGAGTCATATTTGCCTGACCTTTGGGGTAAACAGGTGAGAATTCACATAAAGGAGGGAATTCTAGAAAGGACGTTACCTGAGGAGGCTGCCGGTTTAGTGGTGAAAGTTTCCCTTTAAGGGGTTAATGCCATTTTACCTTGTGGTGTACCCAGAAAAACTTTTCCCTTTGTGCAGGACCCTTTATTCTTCTCTATTCTGTCACTTGTCACATAGAGTCTTATCCTTGTTCTCCCTCGAAAGTCGGAAATCCCGGAGGAAACATAAAACTGGGACATGTTGTATTTAAGAAAGTTATTTTGTCACTTTTTGGTGCCATTGAATGTAGTAATATCCTGGGGTACAACGTATCGGGTGAAGAGGCGATAGTCGCTCCCTGTCTGTGTCCTGAGTTTGGGTGCAGTGTTTTTTGGAGGAAAGTGCAAAGTTTGCATTTGAATAGCGATTCCCAACTTACTGGCGGATTGTCCCTCCACAGATTTCGGCCATGAGTGGGCTCTTCCTATACGCCTCTTACAACGGGGATCTGTCTCTTCAGACGTCACTGTCCACTCTCAGCACTGGACCATTGCACAGGACAGACCCGGCAGATAGAGGGCGCCCCACCAGCGAGACCATCTGGATGTGGATCGCCATCCTGGCCACGGTCGGGAATATCATGGTCCTGGGAGTGGTGTGCGCCTGCACCTTCTGACGAACACGCTCTGTAATAGACAAGTCGTACATGTTATCCATAGGGGGCAGTAGTATTATTACAGCACTGGGGCAGTAGTGATACTTACTTTGCCCGGTCAACAACATAAAAGAGATCAATTGCTAAAATCTACTAGTGGCAGTTGTCATATCCAATCCCCTGCTCTAAAGGTATTAGTGCTCAGCAGGTGGAGCCACTGAGCGTGCATGTGCACAACAGAGAGTAGCTGGTAGACCCCCTACCCTGCAGCAGGTGTGGAAATATAACCTTATGGTGGCAACCGATCAACACAAGACTGGGAGGAGGGGGATGCAGCTGCAGGTTATCACTTAGAGAATGCTAGAAAGAGGAAAAAACCCACCAATACAGAGGATGGCACCTAAGGTGATATCTCCAGAACAAAGGAATTAAAAACCAGAGACCCCATTTTGCTCACCTGGTTCTTGTGTGTCAAACCCGAACGGGGTGTGTGACCCCTGCAGCTGTTCTTGGCTCACAATCCGAATCCCACAGATGGGGGAAGTCGGGGGCGTTCATTAACAGTATATAATATAGATATATACACACACATACACATTATACATATACAGTATATAATATAGATATATACACACACACATACACATTATACATATACAGTATATAATATAGATATATACACACACATACACATTATACATATACAGTATATGCTGATGACTGCGAGGCAATTGTTAGTCCTGTAACTGATAAAGGGAGGTTCACCCAAAATGCATAATAAGGAAAATACTAATATACTATATGATAATATTTATTGTTTATGTATGTTTTTAGTAAATTCAAAACTCCTAAATTAAAAGGGCGATGACTAAAAGGGCCAAGCACATTACAAGTCATTAAAGATCAATCTCGTAATGAATGAGCCAAACAATGAACCAACAGAAGAAAAACACAACAATTAAAACTTCCCAATTTACAGAAGATGACAAAGATGAAGAAGAAGGGGAAGGACACGAGTCTTATTTTATTATTATTATGAAGAATAATATAGAAAAAAGTCCGACATAAAATACAAAAAAAGGCATAAAAAATAAAATATTTTAATAAAAAATAATGGCCAAGAGTCTTGTTAATGCGGTTTATTGTCCTAAATAAGAATGGATTGAGGTTATTATATTATAACGGATATTATTATATCTCTGGCTGTGACTCTGATGACTCCAAGACCAAAGGAGTCACAGCGCCAGAGTCACAGCGCCAGAGTCACAGGGCCGGAGTCACAGGGCCGGAGTCACAGCGCCAGAGTCACAGCGCCGCATCCAAAGTGCAGATTCCTGGGAAATCTGCCAGCAAAATCCATCATAAAGCAGGGACACTTCACTGCTGTGAATCTGCAGCACGGAGGGGCCATGGTAACGCCCTGCAGAGCCCTTATGGCTCATTAATTGTTAAAATTAGAAGGAAGGATGAATAACAAATACCGGAAGATTTCCACAGTCCCGGTGCCTGGATCTATGATTAAGTGTCCCTGGATTATTATGCTGGATTTAAGGATTGTTGTTCCCGTCTCCCACTTTCCAAGTTTTTTCCAAGACCAGGAGGAAAAAACCTTCTTTCTATAATAAAGAAGGGGACATAGACCCTCACATGTGGTCACAAACGCTCATACAGACATCTAACACCAACATAGTAAGTCCATGGTCGCACATCCAGAGAGTAACAGCACTTACATATAAAAACACATTAGACACAAACATTTGTAACACTTTCACGTCCCTTTAAGAGGTTCTCCTGCACAGCTCCTGCTCCGGACCACTAGCCAAACACATCCATTCTCCACGGCTTCCAACAATCCTATAGCCATAAGCAGGAGTTACGGAAACAGTGCAATGCAGCAATTGGGGGGGAACGGGGAATGAAGGGGGGGGAAGGGGGGGGGGGTTTACAAACTGGGCAAAAGTTTCCGAAAAAGTTATATTATCCAAAAACTGTAATGCTGAGAATAGGTTCAAGCATAACCACAGTCCTCCCCACCTCTTCATGGATGGATCCCCAAAATCAGTGCAGGAAGATAAAATGTGGGACGAACCCTCTGATTTTGGGGAGACCGGCCGACCATCTAATGTGCGTGCACACAGCTATATTTCAATAGCCCCTACATATATGCTGTCCAGACAAGGGGTGTGCGTTCTTACCAGCAACTGCGTCCCTCATGTTTCATATTGCAATTTGGACCCACATATCGAAAGCTTCCCTAAAAAGAAATACTGCACAATCCCTAAATACACAGAAAGAGAGTGAAACGTCAAGGAATGAAGCGTTCCTGCCCATTTGTAAAGGGGATAAGTCCATTAAATACTGTATTGTCCCTGGAGATCTGTAAAATCATACCTGTGTGTGTGGCGTTAATAGCAGCAGGACTATGAAAAATACATTTGTATTCCAGGATTGTAGCTGGACTTCATGTACTGTGGAAGCCTCATCACACTGTTGTGTTCTTAGATCTCTGTATTGAGCTGCTTGACTTTTCCAGAGGGGAGCGACTGTGGTGCAATTCAATGCAAAGTGCCAAGAGCACAGCAGTGTGAGGGCGTGCCCAAGTGCACTAGTGACAGCTACAATCCTGTACTTTCTAAATTAGGATTTCTTTCAGTCCTGCTGCTACCAGCACTACACACAAAAAAATGTATTATACAGATCTCCAGGACTGCTATGGTCCATGGTCAAGACTGCTGACAAATTCCCTTTAAGTTTTTAGTGATAGTGGCACGACCCAGGAATAAATACAGTCATGGCGGTAAAGATTAAACATAGCCCCACAGAAAGGTACAATAATTCCCTGTAGGTGCTGATCATTTATGACGCCTGATAAGACACATGATACAAGGCGCTGGTACGATGCCCACAGCGTGAATGCTACCCGGGAAAGGCACCAGTGAGTATTGCCGCTTTCTAGTAAGGCACAAATCAATATCCAAAGGTTTAGGATGAGACGTGATTCCTGCTTCTTCTACAAAATACAAAATGATGGCAAAACAAGTGACATCAAAAGAAGAAAAGTTAAAGTGTTCATAAAAAAAAACCATGGATCCGTAATAAATAGGAAGATACGTTGAAAAGGCAACAGATTTCCAGCTTATAAAAAAAGAAAAAGAGCGTCCACCTGCTATAAATAAAGTTGTACAAGTTAGAAAAACATGGCTGGTCCTTCCCAAGAATAGCGCCACCCCCTGTCCACATGTGGAACAGCAGCTGAGCCCAATTCACTGCAATGGAGCCAATCTGCATGGAGAGATGGGAGAGAAGGACGACCATGTTTCTCCAGCCCTGGACAACCCCTTTAATACATGGTTCCCGTATGAATTGCTCTCTTTCATTGCTTCTCAGTGGGTTAAAAGGAAGTCTCATTGAGTCTGGGCTTTGGAGGGGGTTTCGGGGGAGAGGGTGAAGGTGTAGGAATATCAAATACTGCTGCGGAGGACTGAGGAGATGGTGACGGTGCGATGCACAGAGGTGGCGGCTGCTGCGGGGCCGGTGAAGCCGGTCGTCTCGCAGATGATGTGCTCCGGGAAGGTTTGGGTCTGTAGGAGGTCACATCAATGCTGGATCGCCGGGAATCAGACTGATGGGACTCTGTGTAACGGGCGAGCTCCTGACAGCGCTCCACAAAGTTGCCGCTGATATGTGGAGATGGTGGGTTAGAGCCTGGGGCATCGATTCTCAGCTGGTTATTCGGAGGTTTACCGGGTCTCGTATTGGAACGTGGCAGTGTGTCCGACTTGTTCAACGAACTGAAGCTTCCCGATATGTGCGGCTGTAGATTACACAGAGAGGCCCAAGCCTCGGACGGCCGAGGAGCTAAAGCCGGAGGACGGTGCGAAGACGACACCATGAGCCGGGAGAATCGATCACGTGTGCCGTCACTTAGCTGGGACTGTAAACTGCAAGAAAAAAATGAAACGGATGAAGGGCCGATAATGACAGCAGAGAATAGTCACATTTTGTCTGAAAGGAGTCTCTAGGGGAGGGTCATTCAGATGCCCCCATTTTCAGTTCTATAGCACCTAGAAACATGTGCCTGGTGTCATATTAAAAGATAGGAATCTCATCTTTCAGGCTGCTTCAGGATTGTGTTTCTGTTAGCTACAGGACTGGAGATACATGGAGTTGCAAAAATATGTGGGAACCAAACCTTTGACTGCAGTTCACATCGCCAATTATGCCATTTGTATCTTAAAGGACATCTACTATCAGATTTACGCATTGGTAGATGTCCCAAAACTTACTTGCTTGTCCCGTCTGTCAGAGTATGATATCGCTTTTATCAAGTCCTGGGACATCAGCCTTGTTCTGAAAGACTTTATAAAGATATTCAAATAAGCTGGAGGGGCTCAAGGCTACGCCAACCGAGCACGCCTTGGCTCCGGCATCCTGCTATTATATGCACGCCCCCTCCATGACCATCGATCATGACGTTAGAAGATCGGTGGTCGGGGTCAGGTGCCATGAACGTGGAGGAGAGCGTGCATATAATAGCAGGAGGGAAGCCGAGAGGCGCCCGGACAACGTAGCCCCGAGTGCCTCTGGCTCATTTGCATATCTTTACAAGTCTTTTACAGAACAAGGCCGATGTCCCAGGACTTCATAAAAGCGAGATCATCCCCTGACAGACGGGACATCTACAATCTGTAATTCTGATGGTAGATGTCCTTTATCAACTTGACCCTTTTCTGTTTTGCAAAAATCCCAACACTTTATTAACCATGTACAGAACTGTATGAGGACCGCTCCCTGCCCACAGTGACCTCATGATGATGATGATGATTGAGGCACAAATGCTTTGCAGGCATTTAAATGCCACCAGCAGCTTTGTTGGCAAACACCCACCCTATATAGAAAGTGTTCACCCCATGAGTCCTCTCCGCACATCCCTCTCAACATTGAACCATAAAAGCATGGCTTGTGTCAGGAAGGGGTCGATTGCCTGTATCACAAGGATCACAAGCCTGATGTGACCTCAAAGATGAGATTCTATGACACCACTCTCTAGGTACTGAAGAAATGGCCACGTCTGAAGTGATGCTCCATCTGCAGCCTCTTAAGTTTACTCCTCTGGGACAAAATATGACTCCTTTCTGCTCATATTCACACATCTTTGGAGGAGGTTTAGAGAGTGATAGAACATTTCATACCCCACCTTGAGGGGGGTAGTAGTCCCTTCAGCTTGTTCCATCTTCCATCTCAATACATACCTGGAAATTGATGCCCGGGGGTTCACAGCATGGGAGAAGGATGTGGCGGGGCTCATTTCAGGAGTACGAGTCAGGGCCAGGTCACACTGTTCCAGCTGTTCCAGCAGCTCCTCCTGAGTGAGACCACCCAGCTCTGCTGTAAGAAAGAAGGTAAGGGGAATAAAGGGTTAATACGACCTAAACTGCAGGAGGATGTAATAAGTAAGGACACTGGTTTATAACCATAAGCCTAAATTATGTAACACAACAAGCAAGAGCCTAGTGAAGAACCTCGTACCTTTACTTTCTCCCTTACTGGCCACCTCCATAGCCGTGGTAAGGTCCCACATTTGGAGGCAACCACTGGCATGCCCAGTGAAGAGGTAGCGCCTTGGCCGGGAGCCTATGCGACTAGACCCCTCACACTCATGGACAGTGAAAGATGTAATGGGGGAACCGTCTACAGAACGCACCTCACAGATCCTGAGGGGGAAAGAAAAATCAATATACAGTCCATACACATCTACAAATAACCTTTAAAGGAAACCTACCACTTGATGTGATGCAGTATGAAGCACACACACCTTGGGAATGCTGTAGCTACACTGATGCAGGATCATATCTTGGTTAATCCCTGAGCTGCATGGCTTTGCTGATAAAACAATTATACCATTCAGGACCTTGGGAAAGCTGGGACAGGCTGGCTTACACATTGCACGAGCTTGAAATTACAAATGGAGGATAGTTAAGTATGACTAATCAACCTGAGCTGGATCACTCGTACACAGCAGCTGGGGGATGGTGCAGCAATCGATTATTCTGCCTTCAGACACAAGCAATGGATTACATCATCCTCTCCTGCAGTCACCTGCTAAACAAGCGCTGAAGCAGCCATAGAAGGGGCAGAGCTTCATTATCATAATGTTATATCTGTTTTATCGGCAAAACGACTCAGTACAGGGATTAGCCAAGATATGATCCTGCATCAGTGTAGCTACAGCATTCTCAGGGTATGTTTGCTTCAGACTGTATGAAATCACATGGCAGGTTTACTTTAAGGTTTGATAACTATCCAGAGATTTCTAACCTCTTTCCAGTGGAAGACAGACGGACATAGACAATGTTAGAATCAGGAACAACACGCTGAATGAAAACCTGCTGATCATCACGTTCTCCAAATGGACCTGAAAGGGAAAAACAGAGCTGATCGATGGATAATACAGATATCAATGTAATTCCATGACTATTAAGGGTGTGATACTCAAACATATCCAGCTGCAGCCTTACAGCTAATACGCCCTGATGCAAGAATCCACTACTACAGTGAGATCCTTACCTATATCATTCCCTGCACTGCAGCCGGCATGACCATCAATATCTTCTAGAGAAAGAATCTTGAACGATGCCAAAGGAGTGGATCCAGGCTGGGTGGATATCATACCACGGAAGCGAGTGACCGTCCACGTCCGCACGTGATTATTATCTGCACAAACTGAGCGAGAGAGAAATAAGTAATAAACATCCTGCAAATCTGAGCCAGAAGTAAAGTCTGTCCAATCCTTTTAGATTCGTTAATGTAAATATTTGTACTCTACTGTTCCGAATAATCTGAATTTAATGGTTTTTAAAGATTTGGGGACTGTTTTTGGAAAGAATATAAAAGAAAATTCACATCATAAATACTCAACTTTTCTGAATTATGTAGAAAGTAGTATCAAGATTGGAAAACCCTGCCCATACTGAAGCACATTAAAGAACATCTACCATCAAAATTTCTGATAGTAAATGCCCAAACTTACTTGGCCGGTTTTCTAATCTCCAGGAACTGAGAGATAGCAGAATAGCATAAAATATGCTAATGAGTTGGAAGCACTCCGGCCTATGTCACCGGAGCGCCTCTTGTCTCTGAAGACTAATTCAATTTGCCAGCCCCAATATCTGAAGTTGAGCCTGGTCCCACTTGCCCACTTATCTGGAGACAGTCAATGACATCATCAAGCTGAACTTCAGTGGGGGCGTGCATATTAAATTAGTGTTCAGAGCAAGAGGTGCAGCAAAGATGTAGGTCGGAGTGCCTCCAGATCATTAGCATATTTTTATATATTCTTTTTCAGCCTGCAGTTCCTGGAGATTAGAAAACCTGCTCCTGATACTATAAAATGCATCGGCCGAGGAAGTTTGGGCATTTACCATCAGAAATTCTGATGATAGATGCCCTTTAAAACGAAAAATAAGTAATAATAAGACTTACCTGATATGAGATGTCGCTCTGACAGCATGATTTTAGTGACTGGGCTACGGTGGACTGTGAAGGTCTGGAAAAGCTGAGGTCCAGACCCAACAGTCTCCGGGTGCTGAACTATAACTCTGACAACTCCAGAACTTGTGCCGTATGCGATCTCAATCCAATTACCGCTGTCACCTGCATAGGAAGGAAGCGTGGATATGAAGCGGGGATATGGAGCGTGGATATGAAAGGCTTAGATTACTATATTGAAGTCTCTTACTTGTCTTGGGGGTTAGGTAGACACTGAGGGCAGTGATGGCGTCCTCGGAGGGATCCCGGAAAAGCTCCGTAACAAGAAGATCATTGTCCTTCATACGCAAAGGAAACTTCTGGACATCTGTAGAAAGACAGAAAATGTCATGTGAAATAATCGAATTATGAAAAAGTGGAATAACTAATATTAAACTAGAAATATACAGGCACTTACAAATATAAGACTGGGTTTGATTTCCCAAGACCCCAGACAAACTCCCTGCACTTTATAGACATTTACCTACATAGTAGATGGACCCATTGTTACACCCAAGCAGAAGGAAGGACCCAGCGGTGTCATAGCTGTTTATAGGTACAACATCCTGGATCTGGTAAAAATAAATAAATTAGTTATTAACTTTGATGGGGGGAAAAAAATAAAAATAAAAATGTGACAAGTAGTTGCCTATGCAGAAGAGAATTTGGTCAATGTTAGAATTGGCAGAGGTAATGCAGCTAGTGACATTACCAATCATACCAATGCATGGATTATAACCATAAACCACTAATAGATGTATTATTATGGAGTTTGTAGAGACCTCACCTGCCAGTGTTTGGTCACAGCATTCCACACGCCGATCTTTCCTGTGTGACTTGTGGCTATCAGCTGATTTCCCACAAAGAACAAAGCTTCCACTGGAACCCCGAGACTAAACACCCCTGAATTACAGATATAATAAAAGCATTTAATTAGCATTGTCCCACAGGGTTACTGTTTACTTATCTTGTTCCAGCCGCTCCTCAGTATTTCCGGGCCTGCACCTGTCTAGAAGTTCCACGGGGGTCACAGGACTTACCTATTCCAATGCATGGCCTCATTGGAGTAAGGAACAACAAAGTGATGTCCCTGGAACACGAAAGTGAAATCCTGTAGTCCCAGGAGGCCATGCATTGGATGCAGCGGGTCTTCTGACCCCACGGAACTTCACTCATAGCTGCAGCATTTTCAGCTTTCTGCAAGCATAAGAGACCAGCAACAATCGGCTTTTTTCTGATGTTTACACTGCTGCAATACTGGCGGAAGAGATCAACCATTACATTGGAAAGGTAGATCTCCACAGCAGCAGCCACGGCAGTCACTATTTTGCTGCGGATGACAAATCTGTAGTGGAAAGGCGTTACCAATGCAAGTTTCTACAGCAATGTGTGTATGGGATTGTCATCGATTGTCACACACTAACACTGCTACTGTATCACATTGCGGATAACGTGTGCAGTCTCCACATGACCCGTATGATTGTGCATTATCTGCTCTGGTTCTCACCTACTTCACTTCCTGAGCCGTCACCATTGATCGCCCACATGATAATCTCACTGCAGGAAGAGACCGCAAGCATTTTATCATTGTCCCCCAAGGACCCTCCAATCGTCTTGGCATTAAGAGCGACCCGCTCAATCACCCAGTCCAGGCAAGGGCTAGAGAAGATCAGCTGCCACCCCGACGTCTCTTTCATTCTAGAAAAAATGAGGGAAAAAGAAAAGAAATAAAGTCTCTTAGCTAAGCTACAATGTATGTAAGATAACCACATCATGTGTATACAGACACTTTCACAAATGTTTCCAGTTTACACAAAATATTACCTGTAACAGACTATGAACTGAGCAAACGCCACCGCAATCCAGTTATGATGCCCGCATACGATCCGGACCATCCCAGGGTCACCCGACAGCCCTGGAACCAACCAGTGAACAGATGCATAAAGATTCACATCTTCAAGATGAACGTCTATTATAGAAGGTTCAATACATAACAAACCTCCATTTCCGTAACTCCTCTCTTCTAAGAGGCGTCCAAGAATTCCTGCACCCCCCAAATTAGGGGGCATAGTGTTACTTCTCCGCACAGGTGCCCGCTCATTCCCTGCACTTCTAGAGCTGACCTGCAGCCCCGACACACTGTGACGATTCCTCCTCTTGGCCGGGAAGACTGAAACACAAAATGTCTTTTTAGAGGAATTCAAGTTTGGAAACAATGTGATTGGTCGGATCTGGCGGCTGTAACTGACTCTGATAACAATACGCTGGACAATGTCACGGCCATGAGAGGCATGCGTGCCCATCCAGTCTATTATCCCCTTAGCAATCTGACCCTTTTTTGATTTTTTCGGTTTCCTTTTTCAGTCCCCTCATTCAAAATCCATAACTTGATTCTTCAGGCTACAGAGCAATATGAGGGTTTGTTATCTGTAGGACAAATTGTACTTCCCAGTGTCAGTATTTAATATTCCATGCAATGTACTGCAGTGGGTTTCGAATACAAGCGGTTCCCTACTTAAGAACACCTGACTTACATACGACCCCTAGTTACAAACGGACCTCTAGATATTTACTGTACTTTAGCCCCAGGCTACAATGATTAGCTGTAACAGTTATCACAGGCGTCTGCAATGAAGTTTTGTTATTCCTGGTTCTTATGACAACCCAAAATTTTTAAAATCCAATTGTCACAGAGACCAAAAAGAAAATTTTGTCTGTGGTTACAATTATAAAATATAAGTTCCGACTTACATACAAATTCAACTTAAGAACAAGTCTACAGAATCTTGTACGTAACCCGGGCACTGCCTGTATACGGTTTTCGCCATACAGTCCACAGAACCTTCCTTTTATTCTGCGGGTTAGAACGATGCCAAATTTATATAGGTCTTTTTAAAAATTTTTTAATTTGGACAAAACATTTTTGGAGGCCAATAACTTTTTCATTCTTCACGTACAGACTTGTGAAATGTGTAATTTTTTGCAGGACAAAATGACATTGCTACCATTTTTGGGACTGTACAATGTTTGGATCACTTTTTTTTTTCAAATAAGACATGTACTTAGTAAGGGAATCCAGAACTGACCGCTGTCTGCTTTTCATGGAGCGACCACTTCAAGCATCATAGTGATATATGATGCAAGGAGCCCCTACTCCTAAAGAAGGGAATCCTTGTATCATAAATAACGCTGTACATAGTCTACTGTACACTACTCTGTACTGCGGTCGGTCTGTGATTATACAGTCAGCCCACAGTCCGGTATTCACAGACTGAGCACCGCTGCGTCTCTCTGATCTCATTTCCTGCCTTAGATTGAGCTAAATAGAAGAACCCTAAGGGATTCCAGCCATGTACCTGGAGGTGGGAGGTAGCCATTGAATAGTACACTCCCGCAGGAGGAGCGCTCCAACTCTTCACACAGCTGTAGGCGTCTCACTTGGGAGGGGAAAAAAAAAAACATTGTACAGAATTAGGTAAAATACTTAAAAAAATACAACATATGAAAATAAGGAAAGCAAAGCGTTACCTAGCGGGGTGATGCCGTAAAACTCAGCTTCGTGTAGCAGGAGGGGGCTGTTTACACCTCTGGAAATAAGAAAATGTACTTTATCAGAAAATGCACAACCATAAAAGGGGGATCTATACGTCCCCCCTCTATAGACCGACCTGGTATCCAGCTCTTTGGTACGTAAGAAGTTTAGTATTGGAGCAAACACTGTCGGGTCTCGGTCGATAAAGATCTGGAACATAAAACGATGGCAGGAAGTTATATCAAACAGATACAAATTATCTCCACTGTGTGTCATCTTCTGGGGGATCGCTGTGATTTTGGCTGCGTGATACTAGATCTGTGATTGGCCACAGGAGGGATGTGCAGTCTACTAGCAGCTTCGCCGCGTCCAGCATGGGATAGCCGAAGGTACTGAACATAGCCGGGCACGAGAGCACCGAAATTTTGGTTAGTAGCAGAGAGTATGCGACTGTCAAGTTCAGAAAAATCGGAATATTCATGTTATACAGAATCACCGCTGATACTCACCGCCCCAGTTTCATCCTTTAAGGAGGAGATGCGGCCACTTAGAAGGCTAAAAAGAAGTAAAGAAATAAATAATAAAAATATTTCTATACTTATAACAGAAAAGTTCCAAACTGGGTGCTTTATTAGCTTTATAAACCTGTCATCAGATTTTACCCCATTAAATTACCAGCCTCCTCAGGTAGCATGTGAAATCTCATGTTTACCTACAAAAAAAAAAAAAAAATTCCTCCAAAGTCAAGTGAAAGTTAGCAGAGAAGAGTGATATTTTACCAGAGAGGAGTCAAGTTAAGAGGCTGCAGAGGGAGGGTCATTTCAGAATTCCCTAGCATCCATACTCACAGTTAAAGGGGGAGATTTAAGGGCATCTACCACCAGAATGAAGGACTGTATGCAAATGTGCCTGAGGGGCTCCAGGCTCCAAAGGTGTTAATGGAGCCTGGAGCCCCTCAGGCTCATTTGCTTACAGTCTTTCATTCTGGTGGTAGATGTCCTTTAATTATGGCTTCTCTGCCAGTTTTCTGGTGGCAAAGCACAGGAATCTTCCCCTCCCCTCCAGTTTTTGGGCTTCTCCCGCACACCACTTTGTTGGAACTTAGAAAACCGAAGACATTAGCAGAAAACTCTGCCAAATCAGACCTAGTCTATGGGTCAGAACTGGCTGTGCCCATATTCACTAAGAGGTTGTAGCCTCTGGGAATTTTAAGATTCCAAATGCCAGTTTTAATGAATCCCCCTATAAGTGGAAATCTGAGCTGCCGACGTCCTGATCACAGAACCACAAGCCTGAAGTGACCTGATATTCCCATGTGCTACAGAACTGAAGATAAGGATATCTGATGAGACATTCTCCTAGCAGCCTCTAAACTTGACTCATCTATGGCAAAATATGACTCTTCTCTGCTCTCTTCTCTTACAGCGAAACCGACTAAATTTCACATAAAAGAGGCAATGCTAGAATGGACATTTCATACTTTACCTGAGGGGGATGGTAGTTTAATGGGGTAAAACCTGGTAGCAAGTTCCCTTTAACGTTGTAAAAATAAGAGGGAGGGGGGGGGGGGGTAGGTATAATTGTATTTGTGTTTTGAAAATCTCATTTAAAATTATCTGATTTAAAAAACAAACAAACAAATGAAATGAAAAGTAATTGTAAAAAAAAAGTCTTATATACCCAAAAAGTGCCCCCAAAATGTTTCCATGCTTTGTGTAGTGGTGGGGCATGAAGCTAAAGGGGTTTTCCCACGAAACAGACCTAACTTGCTGATCGTTGGGGGTCTCAGGTATGAGTTAGATCAAGAGAACCGTGGGCCCGGGGAATCCGATGTACCCCCACCGCTACCCATGCCGAGCGGAGCAGCCGGTCATGCACGGCCGGGCAGCGCCATTCATCTCTGTGGAGCTGTCAGAGATTGGCGAGCGCCGTTCTCGTGATCTGTGGATGAGGCCTAACTTGTTTTGTGGGAAAACCCATGTGTTTGGCTCCTTGCTCCGCGATCGGCTCCGTGTACGGTTCCTCGCTCGGCTCGGTCAGGTGTCAGTCCCAGAGTATAATACCCCGGGTAATGCTGAAGTCCTGACATGTACAGGGCAGCAGGAGGCGGCAGCTTCATCCACGGGAGCCACTAGACTAATATAGAGACCTGTACATACCTGGAGAAGAAGGAGTCCGTGACCCACGTCAGGGTCTGCCGGGAAGTGCTGAACCTGGGAATGAGAACAATAGTTACTTATTTATGTGAATCAGAATGGTCAGAGATACAAAGTAAACTTTGTACTGATGAAACTTTTTCATGGGAATGACCTTGTATCAAGAAGCTAAAAAAACTGAATGCAAACCCACATCAATAGCCACACAAATAGCCACACAAATAGCCACACAAATAGCCACACAAATAGCCACACAAATAACGGAGATCCACACACAGGACGTGCAGCGCATGGATTTACACGCATTGGTTTCTGCTACATGTAGTCTCTCCTGTACAATAGTTCACGCGCCGTCTATAAGGCGAGGAACGTTTACGAGTAGGAGTCTTCATACCTGGTTGGAGGCTTTTACACTACACAAATATATACAGGATGGTTTACTGCAACTTCCTGAGACAATCGTCTCCGCCTAAAAATAATCATGGAAAAACTCTGGAACAACAATAGAGGGAACGCGGCCAGCGCGTCCGGTTGTGTCAGCAGTTACAGGATCTCCAGCGATCATTACTAGAGACAGAGCTGCCATATACATTGCATCTACTAATCGCCCGAGGGAGACGTGGGGCCCCATTCCCTTAGACCGTGTTCACACACGGCGTTTGAATTTTATTGAGAAACCTGACGATCTACTACTGATCTTGTATGCGTTTCGATAAACGGATGCGATCGGGAACAGACGTGTTTTGCTCGTAGATCTAAATGCATTCGTGTACGGGAGAAGCTCCTCTCTCCGCTTGGAATGCGTTTCGCACGGTGTGAACGCAGCCTCCTAATTAGAGTAGATACTTATCCAGCTCTGCTACATTCTTCCTGGATGAGCACAGTGCAGGACTATTTCATAGCTGGGATAATTCCTCTGAGCCGGGATCAGAGCTCAGGTTTATCAGGGGCGGCAGACAAGGTCCCTACAAGTGTATTCAGTATGGAAAATACGGACCGGGCGCTGTCTGTATTTCCCGGACTCCCTGGATCTTTGTTCTTTTCTGCCGTCCTGTCATGTACAGTCCCGATGCTGGGACCCGAGGCAGCGGTCAGGCTGGATCCTGACATGTGGGACCCTCAGTCATCTGGGGGAGGTTCGCTATTGATTGGCTGCGTTGTGATATCATCTCCAGGACGCAGATACGGATGCACGGGGGAGTAATAATCATAATCACAGATGTAAATCATATATATATCTATCACTAAGGTGATCCGAAACATATCTAAAAATACAGCCAGTACAAGTCACATAGTAAGAGGCAGCTCTGACTAGTGGGGGTGCAACACTTCCATTGACAGTGAAAAACCGCACCATGTGAACAGTGCCAGCTGCAGGGCACGCAGCTGGGTCACATGACCCCACCCGACATCACCCCATTATATAGTCACCGCTCCATGCAATGGGTACTCACCTCTTCCCCCCTACATTGAGGTGTATGACATCCCCGCTGCGGCCTCCTGCCGCCGCCATGCCGCACTCTCTGGCCGCCCCCCTCACACAGCCGCCGCCATACTTCCGGCAACACCGGACAGCTCCGGCACACAGAACCCGCCGCGCTCATTGGCTGCGGCCGCTGTCAGTCACAGCCGCCGCCATACTTCCGGCAACACCGGACAGCTCCCGCACGCAGAGCCTGCTTCGCTCATTGGCTGCGGCCGCCGTCACTCACACGCAGGCCCCGCCTTGCCCATTCATTAGCAGTGAGGCGGCCCCGAGTTCCTCAGTTCCCGCTGAAGGAGTAAGAAGAGATGACATGTCATGTCCGCAGCTGCGGGGCGGCTCACACCACATGGTCAGCTGTTCATTGTTGACGACTTTAATGCAAATACGTCAGTGTTTCTGAACTTTTTTTTTTTTTTTTTTATAAATTGTCCTTTTTAATAAGGATTGGGCCACACAGTGATGTCCTATTACACTGAGTAGAGCAATGATATGTACACAAGATGAACAGTGGTCACATCACGCAAACACAATATAAAGGCAAAAAAAACGGAACGCTTGTAGGACTTTGGTGACAAGCTGCCTGTGAATTGCCATTTGTAGACACTATTTGTAGGTCCACGACCCCATTTGATGCATAAACATGTGTCCTGCTGCTCCATTCAAGTGTTGGAAATTGATGAGCACAGCGCTGGGGTATCACCAGCTTTCAGATATAGACAGAGAATGGGAGAGGAGATACAGAGCGTGGCGCTCAGCAGTTTCCGACCGTTCCTGTAGAATTGGATGGAGAGACGGGACATGTGCTGAACCTGCCACCCCACCCATTAGTGAGAACAGGGCACCCTTCTTGTATATTCTTGATGATTCATAAAAGAACAACAGAGAAGCAAGAAAAGATGATGCACAATTGTAGTTTTATGGGAATTTACTAAAACGGAGCTCAATAGTGAGAACTTTAAAATATTCACACTCGCCCCTCTGAGTTCTGATAAGGGCTCGTGACTTTCTTGTATTTACCAGTTTCCAGGTCGGCCTCGGGCAGGAAGCGGCGCGTGCTCCGTGGGAAAGCGACCATAGCAGGATTACCTATAGAGGTGAGTGAGATGGGAGGCGACATCCCCAGACCTCAGGTAAGTCGCACAGCAATGAGATAGCGATAGAAAGGGGTGCTACAATAATGGTCTATCCTAGAGGTAGGTCCTTCATTGTATATCAGTGGGGGACTGATATCTGGACCCTGTATGTAGCAGCCCAGCGTATGGAGTAAGGGACACAGACCCCCCTACACCAGTGGTTGTGAACCTATGGCACAGGTCCTAGAGGTAGCACTCAGAGCCCTCTAGGTGGGCACCCAGGACGTCACCCCAGCACAGAGTTCACCAGGCAGGACTCAAGGCCTCCTCCTGCAGTCCCAGGCAGCATAGGATGTGTATTTTTGGTGCTATTTTTTAGCGACTTATCCTTGGCTGCCTGTAAAGGTGAGGTCAGAATCAAAGCACTGGGGGCGCGCCACAGCCCGATCACAAATGCATTTCTATGTTAACGCATGCGATCCGTAACCAGCACCCGCTGTCTTGTATTCTCTAAATATCCGTAGAAAAGCTATAATAATCCAAATTTTCTTCTTTCTACTATATTGGTGTCATGTGGACAGCCATACGATTAATACCTGTAGCAGAGGAGGGTGGAATAAGTTACTGCTTAAATTGCCGTGTTGGCATTTTGCAAAAAATAAGTGGGTTTTGGTTGTAGTTTTGGCACCGGGTCTCTTGGGGTGCATTCACATATTATTAGGGGTCTGAACTTCCAGGCTGTTCTGTAATAAGTAACACATTATATAACAGTATCTTCTGTGTATAGCAGATAATTATGGAGCCATATGTTACATTGTGTTGAGTTTGTTGCCTCCAGCACTAACTTTTTGCGTTCTAGTATCTACTGTCGCCTCCCCTGTGCTGCAAAGGGTTAAATGACAACAATTCTAAACATCCCCTATAAAACACAAGCCTGCAGCAGTTTGGGGAGGGGAGGATTTGACCTGTTGATGGGATAGGGGTAAGAATGGGAGGGGGACTAAGCTTACACCCAATCTGAAGCACCTGGGTGTCTTGTTACTGCTTCCCTGCTGGTCATGAGTCCTGTAAGCAGCCAGGGAGACGCTGCTGCCTGTATACGGCTACCATCCAGTGCTCCCTGTATACACCTACTGTCCAGGGCTGCCTGTATACACCTACCATCCAGTGCCGCCTGTATACGGCTACCGTCCAGTGCTGCCTGTATACGTTTTTTTTTTTATTTTCACACATATTGAGGCTTGGGCCATGCAGTGATGTCCTATAGTGCCATGATATGTGCACAAGAGCTTTGAACTTAATGGTGGTCACATCACGCAAACACAACATGATAAATGCAAAAAAAAAACTGAACGCTTGTAGGACTTTGTTCATAAACTGCCTGTGATTTGTCATTTGTAGACACTTTTTGTAGGTCTACGACCCCATATGATGCACAAGCATGTGGCCTGCCGCTCCATTCAAGTGTTGGAAATTGATGAGCACAGCGCTGGGGTATCACCAGTTTGCAGATATAGGCATAGAATGGGAGAGGATACAGAGCGTGGCGCTCAGCAGTTTCCGACCGTTCCTGTAGAATTATACGGCTACCGTCCAGTGCCGCCTGTATACGGCTACCGTCCAGTGCTGCCTGTATACGGATGATATCCAGTGCAGGTAAGTGATTGCCTTGTCTTTACCTACCAATGGATTATTTACATTGCAGGTTTATAATGGATCTGTATTGTACAGTGTATACGGCGCTCATGTGTAGGAGCGCTATACGTAATTCTACTGTCCTGTAGGTGACACGTTGGACAGGGTTGGAATTGCAGTGTGTTATCCATAGTGTTATCACTGGTGGCTCATCCAATGTAATGTACAGTAGTTGTCCAGTGGATGGGATTTCCGCAAATGGTGTCAATGACCACTGCGGATTCTGTCGCGGCTTTATACTTATGCAATGCAAAGCCGCGCTAGCGACACAGGACTTTCAGCAGAAACCAGACAATGGTGGAGGGTCTGCACTGGCAATCCTTCGGGTACGTTCACGCGCTTTTTAAAATCTAGTTTAGGATTCAAGCACGGTGGGGAGGAGCGTCTCCCGATCACAAATACATTTAGACCGAAACTCAAAAAGAATCCTTCTGCTTATTCCAAATTGCAAACGTTGTGCTTGAATTGCGTTTCTAAATGCAATTCAAGCGTAAAATGTGAACATGGCCTTAGATTGTAAGCTTTTTAGGGGATATGTATGATGTGTCGATGTGCAGTGATCTCAACTGCAGCAAAGAAAACAGATAAAATTGTTAGCGTTGCGAAGGTCTGCGTCTTCCTATTTAGTGACTTAGAATCTGCAATGGAAATGATCATGCTGCCGGAGCTTCACCATACACAATGGGGGACATTTACTTAAAGTGTCGGTGTCTGCATTGGCTTTGTTACTGACCTGCTCTCGGTAAGAAGATACACATGTAATATTGTGGAGATGTGCAGAGACATTTCTGGCGCCGAGACCATTTTCTGTCCCTGGGACCAAAATCTGTCCCGAGCACCAGAAATGTGTCCAACAGTCCCTGGGACCAAAATCTGTCCCGAGCACCAGAAATGTGTCCAACATGTGTCCAGGTTCGGTCATAACGCACAATGCAAATTTGTCAGATCCAATTGCTGGTACCTCTACCATTCGCTATACTTTCTATATCAATACCTTATGGTTTTCTAGATCTCTGCTTGCTGCTCTTCTATAGAAAGCATCTGTTTACTTCCAGTGGACAGAATCTGACCATGGTCACGTAGGTGCACGGGTTGTTATAACCCACAGCTCTGATTACTCTCTGTGATATAACGAGCCGTGGTAATTCCAGGGTGAAAAAAGGTAGGACTGTTAAAAATGTGGTTCAGGGGAAAACGCAAGGGAGGGGATAACAAAATGTTGTGTGGGGTGGAAGGAACCTTGTGAGGGCGGCATATAACAAACGGAGGGGGGAAAAAGAAGATGGGGAATGAGAGAAAGAAAATAAGGGGGTGCACAGGAGCGCAGCGGTGGGGAGAGGGGGGGGGGACAAGCGACGACAAAGCTGGACAGGAGAAAAACCTTACATGGGCAAACACAGAAAGAAAATGGGGGGGGGGAAGGGTAAAGGGACACGGGGGGGGCGGGGGGCGTAAAGAAAGGGGGGGGGGGGGGGAGGGAGAGAGAGGTGGGGGGGGGGGGGGGAGCGTGGGGGGACAATGAGAAAAAGAGGAGACTGAGGACCGACAGTGGAGAGTAAAGTGGTGAATATAGTTAGGATGGTAAGCCTATCCATCTTGAATACGCAATCTTCAATACATATGGTCGGAACCTTCCTTTTCCCAGAATATCTACTGTGCATGGGCGGTCCGCTGGCCGGGCTTTCCAGTCACTTGATGCGAACAGAACCTTTAATATGATTGATATGACGATAAAAAAAGTTTATTTTCGTACATCTAGACCCGCGAGTCAACCAGGGAAAAAAAAACTTGGGTAACAAAATGTTTCCCGTCGCTACACTCCCCTCAAACCCTTTTAAATCCCTTCGGTCAGACTAATCCCCCGCTCAACAATGTATGTCGATACATAGTAACCAATTTACTACTACTATATGTATGTATCCTATCTATACATAGTTGCGCTGCCAACTGTCCCTTGGAGCGAGTTTCCGGAGAGTATTGAACTAGCCGCAGATGATATCCAATCTGGGAAGGGAAGCAGGACAATCCCAAAGCCCATCCCCCACCCCCCTCCCCCCCCAAACATCTGCCATGGGGCCAGTAAAATCAGCGACACTAGTAACCTTCTCCAACCCTTGTTTTCTGTTCTCCTTGGCCTATTATCCCAGACGTCCAGGAAACAAGGAGAGAGAAATATAATGCTCACACCACATCCGTCAGGGAGAATGCTTACTAACTGTCTTAATAGTAGTCTAGTGTTACAGAACTTCCAGATTAGGGGGGCTATCCAAATTATTTTTATTAGGGGGTCTTGTACCTGTTTGGCTACGAGCGAATTGCCTCCTTACTCTTTGGGAGCATCACGGGACCAGACGTTACACATTAGCCCTCCCAATAATAGTTTTTACTTGTTTTATTGCGTCTGTAAAAACATGGATTACTTTGCGTCAAAAACACATCAGGACCCATTGTAATCCTGGATGTGATGAAAGAGATCAGAGGTCCTGGTTTCTGTCTTCTCCATATTGTCCTCCTGACCGGCAGATATTTCGGGATCATTGTGCGATTTCCCACACCCCTCGCTGAGCCCCCTCTCTGCCCATTGTCTCAATACATGGAGGGTAATTATCTATTGTGACCTTCATAAACCCTACATCCCCAGGCTATAACGGCTTCTTTATCTTTCTTGTCTGAATAATTGTTCGCCTTTCGAAAACTTTCCAAGTGTTAATGTGTTTAATTGTTGGAGGCCAATTACTGATCAGCCGTATATCCTACCGAACACTGGTCCTGATAAGAGCACCTACTAGGTATGTACATACCTCATAGATTGTCAGGATAATAAATATATATAATATGTTATTGTCAGATAATCTGGGTACATATTTTGGGACTATGACATGGTTGGATAGGCGTAACTGATTCCATGGCAAAGTATTGAATTGTGGGTCTGTTCACATAATAAAGGATGCGAGTCGTACAACTGAGTTCGCTGACTGCCTTAAGTCCAAGCCTATGATTATGGCTCCCCTCGCTGCGCACTAAAAACAATACCAATTGTCGCAATCATAGGAGGAATGTATCGGGATGATAATGTTATGACGATTGTGCGCTGGATTATTCTGCATCTTGAGTGGTACCTGCAGTTTTCAGCTGTGTAAAGCCGTAGGCGTTACGGGTTAACATGACAAATTCAACTAAGAACAAACTCTATGGCAACGTATTGTGTACGTTACCCCCGGTTTGGTTCTTATTTTGTCAGGAATTTAGATAAAATATTAACAGATGTAGAAGGTCACGTACATCTAAGGGTATTGGGTTTCTTAGGCGTGGGGTGGATTCCAGAATTTGTCATTTCATTTGGAGCCGTGGAAGTCCCTCAAGGATTAAACTGCACGTTGAGCAGGATCCCATGTACACGGACACACTGTAGTGAGTACAGGTTAGTTTAAGGCAATCCTAAAACAATATCCCAAAATTCTACTGTCCAATCACTGGCAGTACCACTCTAATGCCTTGTACTGATGCGCATGCACCATGTATGCAGGGTTTCTTTTTAACCTGGTTGATGGGCGACAACCGGAACCCCATTTGAACCCCCCCTTTTGCAAAAGGTCAGGGATCTTTGGGGAGTTCTGGATACGTGCGATTTCTAAATGTTCTGTTAGGATAGAAGCTACACTGGGCTCTCGCTCTTCAACAGCTCAGGATCCAACACCTCCCCTATTATTGCGGGAGACTCCTGCTACCAAGGGGAGGGTGGTGGATACCATTGACTTTGCAATCTTGAAACATTTAACGTTTCACATGAGACGCTTCGCGCATGCAAGGTTCATATATATATATTACCGTATATTGTCTTGTATAGTTATATATGTTGTGTGCCAATGGATTTTTTGCCATAAACTGGATCTTTACTTGTTTCGGGGCTCAAACAGAAAGCCAGAATCAGATGTAGGACGGGAATTAGATATTAACTACCGCCACCTCACATTACTAGAGCCCATTCTCTCACTAAAGGCAATTATAGCGACAAACCTTTAAAGGGAACCGGTAGCAGTGACCGCCATATGGTATCAACTTAGGAGCGGCTGCAGAAGCCCATTACCACAAATGCTCAGTCTCCTAATCTGGGCTTCGTCGAAGCCATGTGTTCATGTAAAATATGACGCGTGTGTTTAAACTTCGATGGGTAGCAGCTGAACAGAATTACCGTGTGGAGTCACAGGGGGGTTGGGTTTGGTTTTGGATGACATGTATAAAAAAAAAAAAAAAATCCCAAGTGTCATGCAAATAGTGAGCCTTCCCACAAACGTCCACCACATTAATGAGCAGGAGTCAGGTGGATGTACGTCGGGTTCTGCAGATGAGTGTCATTTCAGCAGAAGCCCCCATCTTTGGTTCTACTAGCAGCCGTAGAAAAAAGTTTTGGATGTCTCATAAGGAACTTCTATCAGTCCGATCCCCATACATCGTTTGATGAGCTACAGAATTGGACAAACACGGACAGGAACAGAATCTTTTCATGCAGACTCACTTCCCAACTATTGGATGTCGCACCTCTTGGTCCTGAAATCACAACAGACTATACAATGCCTGAGTTTTTTGTGATGAAAGAAGAGAGACCCTCATCTTTAAAGGCATGACAAAACTTATTGCTAGGTGCATATTAGAAGAGAAGACAGGGGCTTTTACAGATGATGCTCCCCAACCCTTCGACACTAAACTTTGACCTCATCTCAAGTGACCATAAGGGAAAGAGTATTATTCGTACTTTGTAGTGAAAATTTTGCTTTTTAAATAAGTCAAATCTGGTGAAATTCACAGTAACAGAAGGGAATTCTAGAAAGAGGAACATTTCATAACCAACCTGGGGGTGCTGGTATTAAATAGGGTAAAACCTGGCTGACTGGTTTTCAACGACAATTCTAGTATTTTAGGTGCAAATCTCTACAGGTTTGATGCTGTGTGATTAAAACTTGGGCAGTAGGGGCAGTATGGCTGGGCATGCATGTATCCTTCGTACTAGCTTCACACTAAGCTTGAGTATGTAGGTGACTCCGGGCTGGCAGAGAAAACTCTTGTACCCTATATGGCCATATTAGGGAACTACAGAAGCCTTTTCCTGATATTCATTTCTTCCCAGTTTGATGCTCACCATCTAGACTGGACAGCACGCTGTCATTTTACCTAGGAAAGTAAGTGTCATTTCTGATCAGCCTTAGACAACTCTCTAGTTTCCTTTGGTTGTTTAAATATCATACTCAGAGGTGAAAGGACAGGGAATGTTATGGCAGGAATCGTATCCTCAAGTATCGATCCTGTAGACCTGATACCTTGTATAGAAGCTACCTTGTATTGCCTCACATCCTGCTGTGTAATGTCTTGTAAATCTTCTCATATACGGAACTCTTCTGTATTCTAAGGACTATGTCCCCTCCCTTCTGCAATAGGCCCGTGTAACTCGCCTTCCGAAAAGCCTCTTTTACTAAAAAGCATTACCTGGACTTTATGCATTCAGAAGTCCCACGAACCATGATGATAAATCCGAACGTATCTACATAGTCCAGGGCGTGTAACTGGTGGGAATCTTCTTATATTTGTTATCCAGGGCCTCATTCCCACCCCTCACATTCCAAAATCACTTTGATAAAGATTATTAGTCAAAAGGCTCTAGCGGAAACCCCCATGCTGTATTCACAAGCTTCATTCCGATCCAACACCATTGTTCGTCCCCTATTGTGCTGCATCCACGGCCCACAGTTTTTCCCCTTCGTACTGCTTTCCTGTGTTTGTCGCTTGCTTGCTTCTAGCCCAGGTTGCCGTGTTCTAGTACCGTGGGGTTGGGGCGGGGGAACTGTTAATGATACTGCACAGAGTGGTAATAGCCAGTTGAATCTGTAGCGAATGAGACTCTGGTAACACACCCCACACGTATATGAGGAAACAAATAATCTTGTTAGGGGCTTAATAGACAATCATGTAAACCTTAAGGTTGTAATAAATTGATAAGGTCTCACGGGGCGAGGGGGCTTATACTAATGAATCATCACGGGGCGAGGGGGCTGGAACTAATGAATCCATAGGAGAGGGGGCCTGTAACAATGATCCAGGGACAGGGAGCGTGTACGAATGATCCACGGACGAGGGGCCTGTAACTAAGAATCCACGGGAGCTAGGGACGAGTAACTATGATAACACCCACGGGTAACAGGGGGCTTGTAACTAATATCCATAGGACGAGGGGGCTGTAAACTAATGAATCCATAGGACGAGTGGGGCCTTAACTAATGGATCATCCGGGACGAGGGAGCTGTAACTATGAATCCAATCATCCCGGGACTAGGGGCGTAACTCATTAATCTCACGGCGACGAGGGGCTGTAACTAATGATCCATAGGACGAGGCGGGCTGTCATCATGAATCCACGGGACGAGGGGCTGTAAAACTAATGAATCCACGGACGAGGGGGCTGTTAACTAATGACCAGGAACGAGGAGCTGAACTAATGGAAATCACGGGAAGCAGGGGCGTGAACTAATGAATCATCCCACGGGCGAGGGGGCTGTTAACTAATGAATTCCAGACCACGGGCGAGGAGGCTGTAACTAATGAATCACCGGGGCGAGGGGGCTAACTAATGAATCCCAGGACAGGGTGCTGTAACTAATGAATCCTATGGCGGTGGGGGAGGGGCTTTTGTAAAATGCCATAAGGGAGATGTTTTGGTATGATAAATAGGTCAGATTTTAGTGGAAACTAGGAGTCTGTTTTTATTTTGTGAATTTGTTAATGCAAGTCCATTTGTAGTTTTTCACCTGCCTAAGGGCCCACTCAAGCTCTGTCGCCCAGGGGCAGCCCTAAACCGGGAGCATGACATGGGTCTGATCACAGGGACAATTAGGGGCCTCTCGAGCGCAGCTCATGTGTTGCCCATACTGCCTGCCACTCTTCCTATAGGTCCTACAGTAATCAGGGTGTAAAACACAACTTCTTTGGTATAGCAATTGGTCACGCTGGACCACTAGAAGTCATTTGCACCACAGGCAACTAATAGGAACTCCCTGGGACAACTTACAGTCACACTGATGATAGAAAACGACCTCCAACATCACAGGGCGAGTGACCCGGCTAGCCCCATCGGTTTGTACTTGACACTTAAACTTAGGTGTTAAAATTTCCAAAATGTAGAGATTTATCAGTTGTAGAGAGGGAAACTGTTCTAGTTCCTCATGTCAACCAATCAGAGACTCACTTTCATGCTTCCCTCGCTGTTAAACATGAAAAGTGAGCTCTGATTGGTTTCCTGCAATAAGACATGTGATAAACGCCCCCATAATATTATAGAGTAAAGTCTGCAGGACATAATTTAGTTTATCTTCAATTCTAAGAACGTGTAACGTGTTCAGCCTTGTAGCAGATAAACTTCGACAGTAAAACACGAAGACGCTGACAGCAAGGAACTAAGAAACAATGATATTACAGAAACAAACCACATCGGGCGATAAACCACAGACTTACTATCACCGACAAAAGAGGAAATATTCCATAG
Source organism: Engystomops pustulosus (assembly GCA_019512145.1). Classification (NCBI taxonomy): domain Eukaryota; kingdom Metazoa; phylum Chordata; class Amphibia; order Anura; family Leptodactylidae; genus Engystomops; species Engystomops pustulosus. The sequence continues at coordinate 437,390 of WNYA01000023.1, forward strand.
GCGGTGATGAGACGAAGCCCCACAGATTACGTGTGCGACCCCCGGGGGGGATCATTCTATAACCTTTCATAGACAGAGGCGTCGCTGCTTTCTTGTGTGATACAACTTCCTCCCAGTCTCCTCACAGAGAAGCGACCCCACAGATCACATAAGCGACTGTGCAATGGGCAGTGACGTAGTCCCATGGGAGGGAGCGCTGCATTCTGTGTTACTACGCATGGAGAAGAGATATAAAAGGATCTAAGAAGATTTTTGCTACAACAAACACCATTTATAAAGCTGTGTGTGACCATGTGATGACATGTACAGTACATGATATATATATGCTATGCTGACATGATATATATGGCTATGCTATGACATACTACTATATTATACTATGCTGGAATCATCCACATGAGTGAAAAACTGCAGTTAAAATAAACTTTTACGTCCGGGTTTTGTTTCTTCCCCGTCTGCTGCACATTCGTGTTTTCCGTTTTTTTATTCTCTCCGGCTGTGTAGACGGTAGATGGGATTTGTATCCCGACAAATCATCAAAGACGACGCAAAATACCCTGGCGCTCCAGGACTTCTTAGTCAGATCCTGGCAGAGTTTGCCACCCATATTTATATGAGCGGTGCCTCGTATTTAGATATGGGCACCGGACCGCCACGGGGCGGGGGGGGGGGGGATTTTTGAGACTGTCTACATAAGCGCTGTGCTCGGCCTATGATTAGGTAGAAAGACAGGATCGTGCTCCCCGCCCAGATTTTTGGGGGTGCCAAAGGGACGGAGCCAGCCTGGGTAAATTCCACGGGCGAGGGGGCTGTAGGTCTGAATGATTATGGAATTTGGAGGGGTGCGTATAGATGTGTCTGGGCTGTATCTAATGATCCATGGAGGTGAGGGGGGGGGCGTATCTAAGACATCCAGGGAGGGAGGGGTGGCTGTTCGCTAATGAACCATGAGGTAGGGGGGCTGTATCTAATGAATCCATGGAGGTGAGGGGGGCGGTATCTAATGTAATCCATGGAGGTGAGGTGGGGCTGTTCTAATGAATCCAGGGGTGAGGGGGTGTATATAGATCCTGGAGGGGGCTATATCTAATGAATCCATGAGGTAGGTGGGCTATATCAATGAATCCATGGAGGTGAGGGGGGCTATATCTAAGTGATCCATGGAGATGAGGGGGCTATTCTATGAATCCATGGAGGTGAGGGGGGCTGTATCTAATGAATCCATGGAGGTGAGGGGGGCTGTATCTAATGAATCCATGGGAGGTGAGGGGCTGTATCTATGATATCCATGGGGAGTGAGGGGGCTCATATAAAAAAAAAACCCATGTGGGGTGATTGGTAAATGAGGAATATTTTAGGGAAATGGGGGGTAGTTCTTGAGCATTGAGTGGCTCATGAGCTCTGTCACACCAGGGGCCAACTGAAACCTGCAGCCAACCCTGGCTACCATCCATGATCGCAGGGCCCATGGTCACCTGAGTTCATGTTGAAATCATTATTAAAGGGAAGAGACAAAGAAAAGGGTTTGCCTCCTCGGGAGGATAATTTAGAAACAAAAAAAAAAAACAAAAAAACTTATATATATACAAGTTCACTGGGTTCTAATCACAGTTTCACCAGTCAATGACATTACACCTGTTGGGGTTTTCCTGCACAGACTTTGAGCTTTCAGTATCGTGTGGATTGGGACGTGCACATGGAATCAAAACCGATCATTAGGGAAGGCGGTCCCATGGAGGCGATTTTGACAAGGAATTTTGGACAGGACACATTTATTACACACCTTGGCTAGAAGCAAAGATAGGATTGGTCCCTGAACGAGCGACTGTGCGCTGGGCAGATGTACTGACCACAGGTGTGAGGACGGGTCAGTCATGGGATATATACCATAATGTAGTAATCAATCATCCCATTGATACAGTTACATCAGACTGCCGATCAGGACGCATGAGGTTTGGGGGTATGACTGCCCTGTATACACGGCAGCCAAACGCGCCACTCTCAGCCGACCACAGGTCGTTCCGGAAATCTACCATTGAGTGAATTAAGGGGGTTCCCCATTTATTTTATTCATTTGCTACATTGACACATTTCTTCATTGGGCTTTATTAAAAAATTTCCTGTGGAAGATAATTTCACATTAAAATGTTTGCCAATGTTGTCCTAGAAACGCAATGGCTTCCTTGGATAAGACACCCTGCACTATGGCAGCGGTGGCCAGAACCACAGGACGGACTGTGGGAACCCACAGTACTCCAAAAACTTTGCTTGTTTGGCATCCCTCAGCAGGGTGGTCGTATCAAGACATAGTCTTGTTTCTAAGTGGACTATGTGACTCATGATAAGAAATTATCTTCACATAGGTAAAAATTTTATAATAACATCCAAAAAGCTTTTGTTATATATACTGTACCGGGAGTTAGACTGCAGTTCCTACCGTCCTGTGGAATGAAACGCAGACTCAGGTGTCAGAAAAGGGCCTATAGGCATCTGTCCACGTGCAGGGTGGTCTTCAAGGAAGTATTCTTGTTTTCTAAGGGACAACAGGCGACATTTATTAGAAATTATCTTCAACCCACGAACCATATTTTATAAATACATATCCAATTTGAAGAAATGTCCTTTAACCATTTAGATATTCCGCAGTAAAATCGTTGGAGATCGGGTGGGAAGTGGGAACATCACCGGAAAGCTGGAGTTTCTGCGAGGACTCCCATGTCGTCCAAGGTTACTGACCTTATACTGTACACAGACAGGGCTGGGTTTAGCAAAGTGTGGCCTGGCACAGTGGCGGGGAAAAACCTAAAAGTGGGGGCCCTGGGCACAACGGGCCAGGCAAAAACTAAAGTGGGGCCCTGGGCAAAAAAAACTAAAAGTGGGGCCTGGCAAACTAAGGGGCCAAATAAGGGGCAAGTAAACTAAAAGTGGGGCCTGGTGCCAAAAACTAAAAAGTGGGGCATGGCAAAACTATTTTATGACCAGTCCACATCAGTCTTTAGTTGGTAAAAACAAACGGTAATAGGGAGAGTGTTTAAGGAGATAGATAGATGACTAGAGAGTGATGGTTGCGCTACAGTGGTTAAGCACAACAGCCTTGCAGGCGCTGGTCATACATTACAAGTAGTTTGATGTTTCTTACGTGTTTGGTGTGGGTTTCCCTCGCGGTCCTCTGGTTTTCCCACCTCCAAAACATCTGGGTTAGCTTTGAAAGACTGGAGCCACATAGGGGGACAGGGACTAATCTGGCGTTCGTGGCAGCGCTGCAGAATCTGTGTGCCTATATAATAAAGGAATATTATTGTGACGAAGTAATTGAAAGATGATAGAGATATTTTAGATGAAATAAAGTAGATGGATAGAGAGATAAAATCGAAATTACAGCAAAAAATTAAAGCAAACCCAACAAACCACATATTTTCTACAGCAGACATGGCCCCATTTTCAACAACTCCTAATGTAATAGAGGACATGTGTAGAGGTCACAAATACATATATTGATAATGTTTACAAAAATAAATCATGCATAAATATCACCAAAACTGAAATAACTAATATGCTTTTCAGCTAGAAATTTTAAAGACATTCACACCTGCACAAACATAAATAAGAAAACGATCACAATTTAAAGGTTTACAGGGTGCCTTCATTTTAAAACAGAGCAACCAGGGCGATGCATTTGCCAGTAACATTGACCACGCCTGATCGGTAACTGTACACAAACACTATGATCTAAAAGATAGGGCAAAATGCTTGTGACAACAACTTTAATACATAAAACCCAATCAAAGTGGAGGTTTACACACAAATAGGGATGTTAAAAAATCACACACCCAAATGTAGCAGATTAGTATATACAGGCGTCCCACAGGTTTACATACAAGATGGGTTGGGGGCCGTAGGTTTGTTCATAAGTTGATATTGTATTAAGTCGGAAACTGTATATTTTAATTGTAGCTCAGGAAAAAACTAATTTTTGCCCAGTGACATATTTGTTTCAACAATTTTGTCTGTAATTGGGGACACCACCAAGTATCAAATCTTCATACAGACACCTACAGGCTGATATTGCACGGGGACGATAGTAACATCCAGAGAGGTCAAGGGCAGAGGGTCCGTCTGTTGTAAACTAGGGGTCGTCTTAATCGGGGTGTCCTTAAGTAGGGGACCGCCTGTACAACCAAAAAGACAACATCAAGAATTTACACTCCCAAAAATAGCTAAAACAAAAACCGTGATCTGGTCTATCCGTCAATGTGTTACAAAAATATCGCGCAAAATAAAAAGCTCATTCTGTCAGAATCAAATTTTTCCAGGAACCACCATGAAACGAGAACAATTATTTAGATTTATACAAACTAACCACCGTTCAATGCGAACTTTGGGCAGCAAACAGCAATATAAAATGCAAACATTGCATAAAAATTCTAAATTTCTCTAATCTGTAACAAATCCGAATACTTCTATAAGAAAATTCTCAATTTCCTAAAACATCAGGATGTGAGGAGAGGGGACCGTACCCCTCAGTGGATATTCCCATAAATATGCACAAAGGGCACGTTAACTCCCACGACACCAAACTATTTTTACTGAAAAATTGCACTGAGCGTACACAGTGTTCATGTCGACTCCTTACAACAATGTAACACAAATACAAAACTATATATCCATTAACCGAGCTAATGAGATATATAACAGCACTATTAGAGGTGCCCATTGTATGTAGCCGCACATAAATCCAACAGTATCCCTCCGCCCCCGCGTCTTCAAGAGTGAGAACGTCATACATTGGTGTAAATAATGGAAATATTGAATGTGAAATCAATACTGTATCCAGAACATGTGGGTTGTTTTGGTGTACCAATCTAACTTTATGGACATGTTCTGGTCGCAGGTGTTATAGTAGCCACAGATAGTGAGTAGGATCAAATGTTCATCGCATCAGATTCCTTTTCGCAAAAAAAAAAACAAAAACTTAACACATAAGCGGCAATAAAGAGAAAGTCCCTTCTTAGAATAGTTCTGCATGAGAAGGCTAAAAACTTGAATCTAGTTTATCTCCCTTTCAAAATGGACTAGTAACATATAAGTGAATATTTTCCATTTATTTAGGCTGTAGGGTGCGCAGCTAAGACTGGGGGGTGGGGGGGGGGGGGGGGTGGGGTACTTGTCTTAGGTTTTTTTTGTCGTATCTCTGGTCTGATTTCTCAGCCCTTCCTTTTTTCTCTTACTATCAACGTTGTCTCCCTCCAACCTCAGCATTTTTATTCTTTTTGGTTCCTTACGCTTAACTTGTTCCAAATGCCTCAGGAGTGATTTTTATATATAAAACAGCACTGAACCGAAATATCTCTGAATCCTGGCACCTGGAAACAAATTTTAGATTCATTTGAAAAAAAAAGAGATTGTCCTTCCATCTTTTAGCGTAGGGGCACTTGCCTTCTTCTTACCTAGCGTTCAGCCGTACACAAAAATGCTGTAGATAGGATCAGCGTCTTACCAAAGTAAACCAAAGTGTCCAAGGGAAGTGCACTGCACATAAAGCCACATTGTGCCATACAGATGCCGGAACTGTTTAGCTTAGATTCATATTGTTGCGCCACATGTGTCACATTGTGAGCTCAGCTCAAGCAGGCCATCAACATTAACACTTCCAACCCATACACCATGTAGAAGCCCTTCTGCCACACAAGCCATGCCCCCCTCAAGAGCTTACCTAACATTAAATTTATACCCCTGGATCTCTCTCCGTTATACTTCTTTATATGGCAAGAGTATCCACAAAAATCCCATAATCCCTCTTTATGTGGGGATGGGAAAATTAGAGGAGGCAGAAATAAAGGTTTACCATTGACGTGACACATATCTCGCTAGTCATGCTTCATGGGGCTGGGCTGTGGTCCATGCATTCTCATTCTCTCGGGTCCTGCGTGTTACCTGGTGCCCATTGCTTCCTCATTCTTCGGGTGGGTCTCCCTGCGGGCTGTGGGTCCAGCATGAGGGTCTCGTGGGTCCAACATTCTGAGGGGGCCCCTGGGGATGTGCGTCCAGTAATCCTCTCGATGGGGGCTCCCTGCGGCTGTGGTCCATGCATCTCTCAGGGTGGGCCCCTGCGGGCTGTGGCCCATGCATTCTCTCAGTGTGGCTCCCTGCGGGGCTGTGCCATGCATTCATGAGGGGGCTCCTGCGGGCGTGGTCCATGGCATTCTCCGAGGGGCTCCCTGCGGGCTGTGGTCCATGTATTCTCACGAGTGGGGGCTCCCTGCCGATGCCTGTTGTCCATGCATTCTCGCCTAGGAGGCTCCCGCGGCTGTGCCCATGCATTTTCCGAGGGGGCTCCGGGGATGGTCTCCATGTATTCTCAATGGGGTCGGCTGGCTCCATGCTTCTTCTAGGGTCTGCTGGGCTTCCATGCATTTCAGGTCCTGCGGGGGTAGCTCAGGGGCCATGCGGGCTGTGGTCCATGCATTCTCCGATGGGGGCTCCCTGCGGGCTTTGGTCCATTATTAACTCCGAGGGGGGCTCCCTGCGGGCTTGATTGTCAGCATTTCCGAGGGGGCTCCCTGCGGGCTGGGTCCATGTAATTCTCCAGGGGCCTGCTCTTAGCGAGGGGGCTCCTCGCTGCTGTGGTCCAGTATTCTCTGAGGGGGGCTCCCTGTGGCTGTGTGCCATATTCTCCGAGCGGGGCTCCACTGCGGTGTGGTTCCATGTTTCCGAGGGTGGCACCTGCGGGCTGTGGTCCAGTCATTCTCTGAGGGGCTCCTGCGGGTGTGTGGTCCATCATTCTCTGATCGGTGGTCTCCGCGGTGTCTTCTGTTCCTGCCCATTCATTTCTCTTCGTTGCTGCCTGCTCTTCCCGTCTCCCATGCGGGGCGCGCGGTCCGATTATTCTTGAGGGAGCTCCCTAGGGATGTGTGTCCATCCTTCTATGGGGGGCTCGACTGCTCAGCACAACACCAGGCCTGTAGGCTTGAGTGTCCAGTTATCTCTCAGGGGGGCTCCTGCGGGCTGTGCTCATTGAGGGCTTCCCTGGGTATGCTTCATTCGGGCGGGAGGGGTAGCCCCGGGCTGTGCTCCAGCATTCTCTAGGGGGGCATCCTAGGTGCGGTGGTGAAGGGACAGAGATGTCCAGCATTGTCCGAGGGGGGGCTCCCTGCGGATGTGCTCCATGCATTCTCTCAGGGGGCCCTGGCGGCTGTTCTCACATGCATTCTTGGAGGGGTTCCCTGTGGCTGTGCTCCATGTCAGTTCTTTTCTCCCCAGTGGCTGTGCCCTCATCTCGTGGGTTAGGAGGGTCTGATGGTTTCTCCACTACATTCCGCTCTGGATGCTGGTGGCTCCTGGGGGCTGTGGGTGCCACCGCAATTTCTCTGTGGGTTGTGGCGCAGTCGATTTTGTGCTCCAGGCTGACGAGACCGTTCTTCGCAGCAGTCCACACAATGGGGGTGGAAAACAGTACTGCCAGTCCCACAGAATGTACTAGGATAAAGCAAGGGAGTTTCTCCATAATTACGCAATATTTCTTCTGATTTCTGATCTTATGTAATAAATCTATTAAACCTGCAAATTTAACTTACTAGCGCAGGTTCGTTCAGGTCCGCACTCCCCTAATATGTTATGTTTCAGACTAAAAACCTGCAAACATCCCCCCTACCCCCATTATAATGTGGCAGAACATATAGATCTTTAGCTGTGGTGGTTCAGTTTGGAGCTGGTAAGTTTATTAAAATGGAACATATTAGCCAAACCTATCATGTCATGCTATTCCTGCAGAGTTGACAATCCCTTTAAGAAGTACTGATACAGCATCTTAGTTGTAAAAGCAATGTAATAGGAAGGGTCAGGGAGCCTATTAAAAAATGGCGCACCTTTTTACCAAGGGCAAACGGCTGAAATTAATTCCTGTTTGTATCGATGTAAATAATACATTTCCAATAACTTTATATCAATCCACTTGTGGTTTTTCTAGAACTCTGCTTGCTGTCATGTATTAGAGAAGATCTAGGTTTCCTTCCGGTACAGAAATCTGCTAGGTCCACAGGGGCGAGCCGTGCACCTGTGTGACCATAGTCAGATTCTGTCCACTGGAAGTAAACCTAGAAGCTTCCTATAGAATGACAGCAAGCAGAGGTCTAGAAAACCACAAGGGATTGATATAAAAAGTATATTGGAAAATTGTATTATTTTACATCATACAAACAAGAGCATTAATTTCAGCCTTTGCCCTTGGTAAAGAAAGGTGCGCCATGTTTTATAGGCATCCCTGACCCTGTCCTATTACATTTGCTTTTACAACTAAAGATGCCTGTACTCAGTACTTCTTAAAGGGATTGTCCTCTGCAGGAATAGCATTGACATGATAGGTTTGGTAAATTGTTCCATTTTAATAACTTACCAGCTCCAAAACTGAACCCCACAGCTAAAGATCTATAGGATTCTGCACACATTATAATGGGGGGTAATTCCAGGGTGAAAAAAGGTAGGACTGTTAAAAATGTGGTTCAGGGGAAAACGCAAGGGAGGGGATAACAAAATGTTGTGTGGGGTGGAAGGAACCTTGTGAGGGCGGCATATAACAAACGGAGGGGGGAAAAAGAAGATGGGGAATGAGAGAAAGAAAATAAGGGGGTGCACAGGAGCGCAGCGGTGGGGAGAGGGGGGGGGGACAAGCGACGACAAAGCTGGACAGGAGAAAAACCTTACATGGGCAAACACAGAAAGAAAATGGGGGGGGGGAAGGGTAAAGGGACACGGGGGGGGCGGGGGGCGTAAAGAAAGGGGGGGGGGGGGGGAGGGAGAGAGAGGTGGGGGGGGGGGGGGGAGCGTGGGGGGACAATGAGAAAAAGAGGAGACTGAGGACCGACAGTGGAGAGTAAAGTGGTGAATATAGTTAGGATGGTAAGCCTATCCATCTTGAATACGCAATCTTCAATACATATGGTCGGAACCTTCCTTTTCCCAGAATATCTACTGTGCATGGGCGGTCCGCTGGCCGGGCTTTCCAGTCACTTGATGCGAACAGAACCTTTAATATGATTGATATGACGATAAAAAAAGTTTATTTTCGTACATCTAGACCCGCGAGTCAACCAGGGAAAAAAAAACTTGGGTAACAAAATGTTTCCCGTCGCTACACTCCCCTCAAACCCTTTTAAATCCCTTCGGTCAGACTAATCCCCCGCTCAACAATGTATGTCGATACATAGTAACCAATTTACTACTACTATATGTATGTATCCTATCTATACATAGTTGCGCTGCCAACTGTCCCTTGGAGCGAGTTTCCGGAGAGTATTGAACTAGCCGCAGATGATATCCAATCTGGGAAGGGAAGCAGGACAATCCCAAAGCCCATCCCCCACCCCCCTCCCCCCCCAAACATCTGCCATGGGGCCAGTAAAATCAGCGACACTAGTAACCTTCTCCAACCCTTGTTTTCTGTTCTCCTTGGCCTATTATCCCAGACGTCCAGGAAACAAGGAGAGAGAAATATAATGCTCACACCACATCCGTCAGGGAGAATGCTTACTAACTGTCTTAATAGTAGTCTAGTGTTACAGAACTTCCAGATTAGGGGGGCTATCCAAATTATTTTTATTAGGGGGTCTTGTACCTGTTTGGCTACGAGCGAATTGCCTCCTTACTCTTTGGGAGCATCACGGGACCAGACGTTACACATTAGCCCTCCCAATAATAGTTTTTACTTGTTTTATTGCGTCTGTAAAAACATGGATTACTTTGCGTCAAAAACACATCAGGACCCATTGTAATCCTGGATGTGATGAAAGAGATCAGAGGTCCTGGTTTCTGTCTTCTCCATATTGTCCTCCTGACCGGCAGATATTTCGGGATCATTGTGCGATTTCCCACACCCCTCGCTGAGCCCCCTCTCTGCCCATTGTCTCAATACATGGAGGGTAATTATCTATTGTGACCTTCATAAACCCTACATCCCCAGGCTATAACGGCTTCTTTATCTTTCTTGTCTGAATAATTGTTCGCCTTTCGAAAACTTTCCAAGTGTTAATGTGTTTAATTGTTGGAGGCCAATTACTGATCAGCCGTATATCCTACCGAACACTGGTCCTGATAAGAGCACCTACTAGGTATGTACATACCTCATAGATTGTCAGGATAATAAATATATATAATATGTTATTGTCAGATAATCTGGGTACATATTTTGGGACTATGACATGGTTGGATAGGCGTAACTGATTCCATGGCAAAGTATTGAATTGTGGGTCTGTTCACATAATAAAGGATGCGAGTCGTACAACTGAGTTCGCTGACTGCCTTAAGTCCAAGCCTATGATTATGGCTCCCCTCGCTGCGCACTAAAAACAATACCAATTGTCGCAATCATAGGAGGAATGTATCGGGATGATAATGTTATGACGATTTGTGCGCTGGATTATTCGCAGCTCTTTGAGTGGATATGCAGTTTTCAGCTGTGTAAACCGTAGGCGTTTACGGGTTAAGACAAATTCAACTTAAGAACAACTATATGGAACCATTGTGTACGTTACCACCGGTCTTAGTTCTTATTTTGTCAGGAATTTAGATAAAATATTACAGATGGTAGAAGTCACGTACATCTAACGGGTATTGGGTTGGCTTTTAGCGCGTGGGGATTCTGGATTCCAGAATTTGTCATTTTCATTTGGAGCCGTGGAAGTCTCCTCAAGGATTAAACGGACAGCGTTGAGCAGGATCCCATGTACACGGACACACCTGTAGTGATGTACAGGTTTGGTTTAAGGACAATCCTAAATAGATATCCCAAAATTCTACTGTCCACATTCACTGGCAGTACCACTCTAATGCCTTGTACTATGCGCATGCACCTGTATGCAGGGTTTTTCTTTTTCTGGCTTGATGGGGCATAAACCGAACCCCATTTGAACCCCCACTTGTTGCAAAAGGTCAGGATTTTGGGGAGTTCTGATACGTGCGATTCTACAATGTTCTGTAGGATAGAAGCTACACTTGGGCTCTCGCTCTTACAGCTCAGGATCCAACACTCCCCTAGTTAGTGCGGGAGACTCCTGCTACCAAGGGAAGGGTGTGGATACCATTGACTTTGCAAATTTGAAACATTAACGTTTCACATGAGACGCTTCGCGCATGCAAGTTAATATATATATTACCGTATATTGCTTGTACTATTATATATGTTGGTTGCCACATGAATTTTTTGCCATAAACTGGTTTTATCTTGTGTTCGGGGCTAAAACAGGAACGCCAAAACGGTGGAGGGATTAGATATTACTCCGCCACCTCACAATACTAGAGCCATTCTCTACTAAAGGCAATTATAAGGGCGACAAACCTTTAAGGGGAACCGGTAGCATGACCCCTATGTATCAATTAGGAGCAGGCTGTCAGAAGCCATCACAAATGCTAGTCATCCCAGATCTAAGCCTCGTAAGCATTGTCAGTGGACAACATTGATGACATGGTGTGTGTTTAAACTACGATGGGGTAAGTCAGTCTGAAGAATAACTGTGTGGAGTCCAGGGGTGGGCTTGGTGGATACATTATAAAAAAAAAAAAAAAATCTCCAAAAGTGTCAGCAAACTATGAGCTCTTCCACAAAAGGCTGTTCTACACATAATGAGACGGAGTAAGGTGAATTAGTTGGGTTCTTGCAGATGAGCTGTCATTTCAGAGAAGCACCCATCTTTGGTTCATCTAGCAAGCCGTAGAAAAAAGTTGTTGGATGTCTCTATAAGACTCTTATCAGTCCGATCCGCATGATCGTTTGATGAGCTACAGAATTGGGACAAACACGGACAGGAACAGAATCTTTATCACAGATCACATTCCCAACTATTGGATTGTCTGCACCTCTTGGTCCTGGAAAGTCACACAATATACATGCCTGAGTTTTTGGATGAAAGAGAGAACCCTATCTTTAAGACATACAAAAGTCTTATTGCTAGGTGCTATATTAGAAGAAGAAGACAGGGGCTTTTACAGATGATGCTCCCCCCAACCCTTCGACACTAAACTTTTGCTCATCTCAAGTGACCTAAGGAGAAGAGTATTTTCGCGTGACTTTTGTAGAATTTTGCTTTTTTAAGTAGTCTAAATTGGTGAAATTTCACATAACAGAAGGGAATTCTAGAAAGGGACATTTCATAACCAACCTGGGTGGTGCTGGTAGTTTAAATAGGGGTAAAAACCTTGGCTTGACTGGTTCTAACGACAATCTAGTATTTTAGTGTGCAAATCATCTACAGGTTTGATGCTGTGTGATTAAAACTTGGGACAGTAGGGGGGCATATGGCGGGAATACATAGTTATCCTTCTACTAGCTGTCACATACGCTTGAGTATTAAGGTGACTCCGGGACTGGCAGAGAGAAACTACTTGTACCATATATGCCATATTAGGGAAACTACAGGCAAGCTTTTCTGATATACATTTCTTCCCAGTTTGATACTCACCATCTAGCTGGACAGCCAGTGTCATTTTCCTAGAAAGGAAGTGCATTTCTGATCAGTCCTTAACAACATCTCTAGTTTCCTTTTTGGTTTAAGTATATACTCAGATGTGAAAGGAGCAGGGAATGTTATGGCAGGAATCGTATCCTTCAAGTATCGATCCTGTTCGATTGAATACCTTGTATAAAGCTCTTGGTTATTGCCTCACTCCTGCTGGTGTAATGTCTTGTAAACTTCTGCATATACGGAACGTCTCTGTATTTCTACAGGACTATGTCCCCTTCCCTCTGCAATTGGCCCGTGAACTCGCCTTCGAAAGCCTCTTTTACAACGCATTACCTGGACTTTATGCATTCAGAAGCCATCGAACCATGATGATAATCCGGACGTATCTATAGATCCATGGGCGTGTAACTGTGGGAATCTTCTTATATTGTTATCCAGGCCTCACTTCCAACATTCACATTCCAAAATCACTTTGATAAAGATTATGAGAAAAGTGGCTCTGCGGAAAACCCCCATGCTGTAATCACAAGCTTTCATTACGACTCAAGCAATCATTTGATCTCCCCTATTGACAGCAGTCCACGCTCCCACTCGCTGTTTTTCCTCTGACGTGCTTTCTTGTGTTTATGTCCGCTTTGCCGCTTCACCTCACCCGGTTGCCCGTGTTTGAGGCTACGGGGGTGCGGGGGGGGAACTGGGGTTAGTGCTACCTGCAAGAGTGGTAAAGCCAGTGGAATTCTGTAGCGGAAGAGACTCTGGTAACACACCCCACACGCTATTGAGGAAACAAATACATCATTGTTAGGGGCTTAATAGACAATCATTAAACCTTAAGGTGTAATATATTGAATAAGTGTCTACACGGGGCGAGGGGCTTATACTAATGAATCCCACGGGGCGAGGGGGCTGTAACTAATGAATCCATAGAACGAGGGGGCTGTAACTAATGATCCAGCGGGACAAGGGAGCTGACGTAATGATCCACGGACGAGGGCCTGTAACTAAGAAATCCACGGGATAGGGAGTGTAACTATGAAAATCCCACGGGACAGGGGGCTTGTAACTAATGATCCATGGACGAGGGGGCTGTAAACTAATGAATCCCAAGGACGAGTGGGGCTTGTAACTAATGGACCATCCGGGACGAGGAGCTGTAACTAATGAATCCACCCACCGGGACGTAGGGGTCTGAACTAATGATCTCACGGCGACGGGGGGCTGTAACTAATGAATCCATAGGACGAGGCGGGCTGTCTATATGAAATCCACGGACGAGGGGTGCTGTAAAACTAATGAATCCACGGACAGGGGGCTGTTGAACTAATGAATCCACGGAAGAGGAGCTGTAACTAATGGAAATCACGGGAGAGCAGGGGCGTTAACAATGATGCATCCACGGGCGAGGGGGCTGTTAACTAATGATTCCAGACCGGCGAGGAGGCTGTAACTAATGATACACGGGGCGAGGGGGCTTGAACCTATGAATCACAGGACAGGGGCTGGTACTAATAATCCATATGGCGTTGCGAGGGAGGGGCTTATATGTAAATGCCATAAGGGAGATTGTTTTTGGTATGATAATAGTGTCAGATTTTATGGAAACTAGGAGTCTGTTTTAATTTTGTGAATTTGTTAATGCAAGCCATTTGAGTTTTCACTGCCTAAGGGCCCACTAACGCTCTGTCGCCCAGGGGCACCTAAACGGGAGCATGACATGGGTGATCACAGGGACAATTAGTGGGCTCTCGAAGCGCAGCTCATGTGTTGCCTATACTGCCTGCACACTCTTCCTATAGGTCTACAGTAATCAGGGTGTAAAACAACAACTTCTTTGGGATAGCAATTGGTCACGCTGACCTAGAAGTCATTTGCACCACAGGGCAACTAAAGGAAACTCCTGGGACAACTACAGGTCACACGGATGATAGAGACGACCTCCAACATCACAGGTGCGAGTGACCCGGCTAGCCCCATCAAGGTATTGTACTTGATCAACTTAGAACTAGGTGTTAAAATTTCCAAAATGTAGAGATTTATCAGAGTGTACAGAGAGACGGAAACTGTTCTAGTTCCTCAGTCAAACCAATCAGGCTTCACTTTCATCGCTTCCCTCGCTGTTAATAACATGAAAGTGAGCTCTGATTGGATTTCCTGGCAATAAGACATGTGATAAACGCCCCCATAATATTATAGTACAAGTCTGCAGGACATAATGTTAGTTTATCTTCAATTCTAAGAAGTGTAACGTGTTCAGCCTTGTAGCAGAAAAACTTCGACAGTAAAACACAAGACGCTACAGCAGGAACTAAGAAACAATATATTACAGAAAACAAACCACATCTGAGGGATAAACCACAGCTCATCTATCACGACAAAGAGGAAATATTCCATAGTGCGGGATGAGCGGAAGCCCCACAGAACGTGGTGCACCCGGGGGGGATCATTCTATACCTTTCATAGACAGAGGCGTCAGCTGCTTCTTGTGTGATACAAACTTCCTCCCAGTCTCCTCAGAAGAAGCGACACCCCAGATCCATAAGCGACTGTGCAAGGGGCAGGACGTAGCCCATGGGAGGGTAGCGCTGCATTCTGTGTTTACTACCAGGATGAAGAGATATAAAAGATCTAAGAAGATTTTGCTACAACAAACACCTTTATAAAGCTGTGCTGTGACCATGTGATTGACATGTACAGTACTGATATATAATGCTATGCTGTACATGATATATATGCTATGGCTATGACATACTACTATGATATGATAGCTAGCTGAATCATCCACATGAGTGTAAAAACTGCAGTTAAAATGGAATTTTACGTCCGGTTTTGTTTCTTCCCCCTCGCTGCACTTCGTGTTTTCCGTTTTTTTATACTCTTGGCTGTGTAGACGTGTAGATGGGATTTGTATCCTCGACCAATCATCAAAAGACGACAGCAAAAGTACCCTGGCGCTCCAGGACCTTCTTAGTCAGATCCCGGACAGAGTTGCACCCATATTACTATGGAGCGGGCCTCTTATTTAGATATGGGCAACCGGACCGCCACGGGGCGGGGGGGGGGGGGATTTTTGAGACTGGTCTACATAAGCCGCCTGTGCTTCGGCCATGATTCAGGTAGAAAAGACAGGATACGTGCTCCCCGCCCAGATTTTTGGGGTGTGCCAACAGGACGGAGCAGCACCTGGTAAATTCCACGGGCGAGGGGGCTGTATCTGATGATTATATGGAATTAGGTGGAGGGTGGACATGAACAGTAGCGGGCTGTATCTAATGATCCTGGAGGTGAGGGGGGGGCTGTATCTAAGACATCCATGGGGGGAGGGGTGGCTGTTCGCTAATGAACCATGATGTGAGGGGGGCTGTATCTAATTAACCATGGAGGTGAGGGGGCTGGTATCTAATTAATCCATGGAGGTGAGGGTGGGGCTGTTCTAATGAATCCAGGTGAGGGTGAGTAATGAAGGGGAGGGGCTATATCAATGAATCCATGAGGTGAGTGGGCTAATCAATGAATCCATGGAGGTGAGGGGGGCTATATCTAATGACCATGGAGATGAGGGGGGCGTATATCTAATGAATCCATGGGAGTGAGGGGGGTGTAACAAGAATCCATGGAGGTGAGGGAAGGCTGGTATCTAATGAACCATGGGAGGTGAGGGGCTGTATCTATGAACTCCATGGGGTGTGAGGGGGCTCATATAAAAAAAACCCATGTGGGGTGATTGGTAAATGAGGGAATATTTTGGGAAATGGGGGGTAGTTCTGAGCATCGTGAGTGGCGTCACTGAGCATCTGTCAACCCAGGGCCAACTGAAACTCAGCCACCCTGGCTACCATCCATGATCGCAGGGACCCATGGTTCATCATGATCATGTGAAATCAATCATTAAAGCGAGAGACAAGAACAAGGGTTTGCCTCCCGGGAGGATAATTTAGAATAAGCAAAAAAAAAAAAAAAAAGAATTATATATATAACAACTTCCCCTGTGGTTCTAATCCATTTCAACCAGTCAATGACATTCACTGTGGGTTTTCCTGCACAGACTTTGAGCTCCAGATATCGTGTGGATTGGGACGTGCACATGGAATTCAAAACCGGATCATAGGGAAGGCGTCCCATGGAGGCGGATTTTGACAAGGAATTTGACGGAACAAATTTATTACACACTTAGGCTAGAAGCAAAGATAGGATTGGTCCTGAACGCGACTTGCGCTGGGCAGATGTCACTGACCACAGTGTAGAGGCGGGTCATCAGGGATATATCCATAACTGTAGAATCAATCTCCACATGATAAGTTACATCAGATGCCGATAGGACGCATGAGGTTGGGGGTATACGCCCGTTCATACACGTGCAGCCAAAAAGCGCCACTTCTCACGACCACAGGGACGTTAAGGAAATCTTACCATTAGAATTAATGGGGGATTCCCCATTTATTTTAATTCATTTGCTACTGTAACATTTTCTTCATTGAGTTATAAAAAAATTTCCTGTGGAAGATAATTTCACATTTAAATGTTTGCCATGTTGTCCTTGAGAAACGCAATGGCTTCCTTGGATACGACACCCTGCACTCTGGCAGCGGGGCGCAGAACCACAGGACGGATGGTGGGACCCACAACTCAAAAACTTTTGCTTGTTTGGCCATCCTCCAGCAGGGGTGGTCGTACAAGACATTAGTCTTGTTCTAAGTGGACTCTGTGACTACAGTGATAAGAAATTATCTTCACATAGGTAAAAATTTTATAATAACATCCAAAAAGCTTTTTATAGTATAACTGTACCGGGAGTTATACTGCAGTCCTACACGTCCTGTGGAATGAACGCAGACTCAGTGGTGAAAGGGCTATAGGCATTCTGTCCACGTGCAGGGTGGTCAATATAAGGAAGCTATTCTTGTTTTCTAAGGGACAAACAAGGCACATTTATTAGAAATTATCTTCAACCCACGAACATATTTTTTAAATACTATCCAATTGCAGAAATGCCTTAACCATTGATTTCCGCAGGTAAATGTTGGATGATCGGGTGGAAGTGAATATCACCGGAAAGGGTCTGAGTTTCTGCGAGGACTCCATGTCTCAAGGTACTGACGCCTTATACTGTACACAGACAGGGCTGGGTTTAGACAAAGTGGGGCCCTGTGAACATGGGGCCGCGCAAAAACCTAAAAGTGGGGGCCCTGGGCAAACAAGGATGGAAAAACTAAAGTGGGGCCTGGGCAAAAAAACTAAAAGTGGGGCCTGGCCAAACTAAAGGGGCCCAAATAGGGGCAACTGGAAAACTAAAAGTGGGGCGCTGTGCAAAAACTAAAAAGTGGGCGCAGGCAAAGACTATTTTATGACCCAGTCCACATCAGTCTCTTTTAGTTGGTAAACAAACGGTAATAGGAGAGTTTTAGGAGATAGATAGATGTAGAGATGTGATGGTGCGCTAATGGTTAAGCACTAACAGCATTGCAGGCGCTTGGTCCATACATCTGACAAATAGTTTGATGTTTCTCCTACGTGTTGTGTGGGGTTTCCTCACGGTCCTCTGGTTTTCTCCCCACACTCCAAAAAATCTGGTAGGTTTGAAAGATGGAGCCCATGGGGGACAGGGACTATATCGGCGTTTCTGTGCAGCCTGCAATCTGTGTGCCTCTATAATAAAGGAATATATTGGTTGATCGAAGTAATTGAAAATGATAGAGATTTAGATGAGAATATAAGTAGATGGATATGAGAGATAAAAATCGAATTACAGCAAAAAATTAAAGCAAACCCACAACCACATATTTTCTACAGCAGACATGCCCCATTTTCAACAACTCCTAATGTAAGTAGATGGACATGTGTAGAGTCAAAACATATATTGATAATGTTTACAAAAATAAAATCATGCATAAATATCACCAAAACTGAAAAACTAAATATGCTTTCAGCTAGGAAATTTTGAAAGACATTCACACCGCAAAAATAAATAAGAAAACAGATCAACAATTTAAAGGTTTACACGGTGCCTTCACTTTTAAAAAGCGTCAACAGGGCGATGCATTGCCATAGTAACATTGACCACGCTGATCTGTAACTTGTACAAAACACTATGTACTAACAGATAGGGCAAATGCTTGTGACAACATACTTTATAATAAAACCACATCAAAGTGAGGTTTACACACAAATAGGGATTAAAAATCACAACCAAAGTGTAGCAGATTATATATACAGGCGTCCCAAGGTTTACATACAAGATGGGTTGGGCGTAGGTTGTTCATAAGTTGATATTGATGTAAGTCGGGGAACTGTATTATTTTAATTGTAGCTCCAGAAATAAACTAATTTTTGCCCCAGTGACATATTTAGTTTCAACAATTTTGCTGTAATTGGACACCCACCAAGGTTATCAATAATTTCATACAGACACCTACAGGCTGATATTGCACCGGGGACGTATAGTAACATCCAGAGAGGTCAAGGGCAGAGTCCGTCTGTCACTAGGGGTCCGTCTTATCGGGGTGTCCTTAGTAGGTGACCGCCTGTAAACAAAAAGACAACATCAAGAATGACACTCCCAAAAATGTAAAACAAAAACCGTGACTGGTCTATCCTCAATGTGTTACAAAAATATCCGCGCAAAATAAAAAGCTCTCATTCTGTCAGAATCAAATTTTTCAGGAACCACCATGAAACGAGAACAAAAATTCATTTCAGATTTATACAAACTAACACCGTCCATGCTGAACTTTGGCAGCAAACGCATAAAAATGCAACATTGCATAAAAAATTCTAAATTTCTCTAAATCTGTAACAAATCCGGAATACTGTCTATAAGAAAATTCTTAATTTCCTAAAAACACAGGTGTGAGGAGAGGGACGACCCCTCAGTGGATATTCCCAAAATATGACAAAGGGCACGTTAACTCCTCCACGGGACACCAAACTATTTTTACTGAAAAATTGCACTGAGCGTACACAGGTTCATTCGCTCTTACAACAATGTAACACAAATACAATAACTATATACCATAACCGAGCTAAGAGATAATAACAGTCACTATTAGAGTGCGCCATTGTATGTAGCCGCACATAATCTCAACAGTATCCCTCCCCCCCGCGCTTAACGAGTGAGAACGTCATACATTGGTGTAAATAATGGAAAATGTAATAGTGAAATAATACTGATTCCAGAACATGTGTGGTTTTTTGGTGTACCATCTAACTTATGGACATGTTCTGAGTCGCAGGGTTAATAGTACCACAGTAGTGAAAGGATCAAATGTTCATCGCATCAGATCCATTTTCGCAAAAAAAAAAACAAAAATCTAAACATAAGCGGCAATAAGAGAGAAAGCGTCCCTTCTTTAGATAGGTTCGATGAGAGGCTAAAAACTTGAATACTAGTGTTGATCCCCTTTCAAAATGCGACGCAGTAACATATAAAGTGAATATTTTCCATTTATGTGGTGATGAGGGCTGCGCACTAAGAATCTCGGGGGGGGGGGGGGGGGGGGGGTGGGGGTACATTGTCTAGGTTTTTTTGTCGTATCTTTGGTCTCTTTCTCGCCCATTCTTTTTTCTCTTTACTCCGTGTTCTTTCTCACTCAGACATTCTTTTACTCCCTTGGCCTCTTCCCCAGAATTAACCTTGTTCGAAATGCCTCAGGAGTGATTTTTATATATAAAAACGCACTGAACCTGAAATATCTCTGAATCCTGGCACCTGGAAAACACAATTTTAGATTCATTTGAAAAAAAAAAGAGGATTGTTCCTTCCATCTTTTAGCGAGGTGCACTTGCCTTTCGTCTACTAGCGTTCAGCCGTACACAAAAATGCTGAGATTATGGATCATGCGTCTACAAATAAACAAAGTGTCCAAGGGAAGTGCACTGCACATAAAGCCACATTGTGCCATACAGATGCCGGAACTGTAGTTATATTCATATTGTTGCTGCCACATGTCTACATGTGAGCTCAGCTAAGAGGCCTCAACATTAACACT
Organism: Engystomops pustulosus; assembly: GCA_019512145.1. Classification (NCBI taxonomy): domain Eukaryota; kingdom Metazoa; phylum Chordata; class Amphibia; order Anura; family Leptodactylidae; genus Engystomops; species Engystomops pustulosus. Next base: position 457,824 of record WNYA01000023.1, read on the forward strand.
CCAACCCAATACACCATGTAGGGCCCTTCTGCCCACAACAATGCCATGCCCCCCCCTCACAGAGCTTGACCTACCATAAATTTTTAACCCCCTGGATCTTCTCCGTTATACTTACTTTATATGGCAAGAGTATCCACAAAAATCCCATAATTCCGTCTTTATTGTGGGGATGGGAAATTAGAGGAGGCAGAAAAACAGGGTTTACCTATTGACGTGACACATACTGCGTCCATGCTTCCTTTCCGGGCCGCGCTGTGGTCCATGCATTCTCATTCTCTGCGGGTCCTGCGGTTACTGGGTTGTCCTGCTTCCCTCATTCTGCGGGTGGGTCTCCTGGCGGGCTGTGGGTCCAGCATTAGTCTCGTTCCTCTGGAGGGGGCCCTGGGGTGTGCGTCCATGTAATCTCCCGATGGGGGCTCCCTGCGGCTGTGAGTCCATGCATCTCTCAGGGGGGCCCACTGCGGGCTGTGGCCCATGCATTCTCCAGTGGGCTCCCTGCGGGGCTGTGCTCCATGCATTCGATGAGGGGGCTCATCCTGCGGGCGTGGTCCATGGCATTCTCCGAGGGGCTCCCGGCGGGCTGTGGGTACATGTATTCTCTCCGAGTGGGGGCTCCCTGTCGGTGCCTGGTCCATGCACTTCTCGCTCTAGGAGGGCTCCTGCGGCTGTGCCCATGCATTTTCTCTCGAGGGGGCTCCATGACGGGATGGCTCAGTATTCCGAATGGGGTCGCTGCTGTCCTGCTTTCTAGTGGTCTGCTGGGTGGTCGCATGCTTATCGAGGGCTCCCGCGGAGGTGGTAGTTCTCAGAGGGCCAATGCGGGCTGTGGTCCATGATTCTCCGATGGGGGCTCCCTGCGGGCCTGGTCCATTATAACTTCCGGGGGGGCTCCCTGCGGGCTTGTTGTCCATTTCCGAGGGGGCTCCCTGCGGGCTGTGGTCCATGTATTCTCCGGGGGTCTGTTTCAGTTGGGGGCTCCCCGCGTGACTGTGGTCATGATTCTCTGAGGGGGCTCCCTGTGGCTGTGTGCCATGCATTCTCCGAGCGGGGCTCCACTGCGGGCTGTGGTCCATGCCTCTCCGAGGGTGGCTCCTGCGGGCTGTGGTCCATCAATTCTCTGAGGGGGGCTCCTGCGGGTGTGGGTCATGCATTCTCTGAGGTGGTGCTCCCTTTGTTGTTCCTCATGCATTTCTCTTCGATGCTGCCTGTTTCTTTACCTCCTGCGGGCTCCGCTGTCCATTATCTCGAGGGGCTCCCTTGGGACTGTTGTCCTGCATTCCTTCTGCAGGGGGGCTCAGGCTGCGCAGCACACCAACCGGACCCTGTGGCTGGGTGTCCATCATCTCTCAGGGGGGCTCCTGCGGGCTGTGTTCTCGGGGGGGTTCCTTGGGCTTGTATGCTTCATCTCGGGCGGGAGGGGTAGCACCTCTGCGTGCTGTGCTCCATTCATTCTCTATGGGAGGTCATCCTAGTGTGCGGTGGTAGGACAGAATGTCCAGATTCCGAGGGGGGGCTCCCTGGGGTGTGCTCCATGCATTCTCTCAGGGGGCTCCTGTGGCTGGCTCAATGCATTTCTGAGGGGTGTTCCCTGTGGGCTGTGCTCCATGTCCTTTCTCTCATTGGGCTCCCTGTGGTCTGTGGTCCTATCATTCCTCTGATGGGGGCTCCCTTGGGCTGTGGTCCCTGCATTCTCTCAGGGGGCTCCCTGCAGATGTCTCCAGCAGGGTCCACAAATGGAAATCTGCCGCCTTCACTGTAAAAAAGTTTCTTCCATAATTACAGCAATATTTCTTCTTGATTTCTTGATCTTAATGAATAAATCTATTAACCTGCAAATTTAACTTACTTATACGCGCATCTTTCGTTTCAGGTTCCCCGCCTTCCCCTAATATGTTTAGTTTCATACTAAAAACCTGAAACATACCCCCCCTACCCCACAGCTAAAGATCTATAGGATTCTGCACACATTATAATGGGGGAGGGGGGTGTTTGCAGGTTTTTAGTCTGAACATAACATATTAGGGAAGGCACCTGAAACGAAGCTGAGCATAAAGTAAAATCTTTGCAGGTTAATAGATTTATTCATAAGATGCAAGAAATCAAGAAATATTGCTGTAATTATGGAGAAAACCTTTTAACAAGTAGAAGGCGGCAGATTTACCATTATGTGACCCTTCTGGAGACCTCCGCAGGAAGACCCCCCTGAGAGAATGCATGGACCACAGCCCGCAGGGAGCCCCCCTCGGAGAATGCAATGCATGGACCACAGCCCGCAGGGAGCCCCCCTCGGAGAATGCATGAACCACAGCCCGCAGGGAGCCCCCCTCGGAGAATGCATGGACCACAGCCAGCAGCATTATGTGTCACGTCAGACTGGTAAACCCTGTTATTTCATCCTCCTTGTAATTTCCCACCCCCACAATAATTAGCAGAATCATGGGATTTTATGGGATATTTCTAGCCAGTAATGTATAAGGGAGAAGGTCCGGGGGTAAAACTTTACTGGTAGGATCAGAGCTCTGGTGAGGGGGCATCTTGTTGTGGGCAGAAGGGCTAAACGGTGATATTGGGTCGGAGTGGGTAATGTATGGCCTGAGCTGAGCTCACAATGTAGCAGCATAGTACAGCAACAATGTGTAATCTAACAGTTCACTGCATCTGTATGGCACAATGTGGCTGTTATGTGCAGTGCACTACCTTGGACACCTTGGTTGTTTGCTTGGTAGAGCATGATCCATAATCTAAGCATTTTTTGTGTACAGGGCTGACGCTATGGGTAGGCAAAGTGACCCCCTAAGCAGCATTATGTGTCACGTCAGACTGGTAAACCCTGTTATTTCATCCTCCTCGTAATTTCCCATCCCCACAATAAATAGCGGAATTATGGGATTTTTTGGGATACTTCTTGCCATCTAAAGTAATGTATAAGGGAGAAGATCCAGGGGTAAAACTTTACTGGTAGGATCAGAGCTCTGGTGAGGGGGCATCTTGTTGTGGGCAGAAGGGCTAAATGGTGATATTGGGTTGGAGTGGGTAATGTATGGCCTGAGCTGAGCTCACAATGTAGCAACATAGTGCAGCAACAATATGTAATCTAACAGTTCACTGCATCTGTATGGCACAATGTGGCTGTTATGTGCAGTGCACTTCCTTGGACACCTTGGTTGTTTACTTGGTAGAGCATGATCCATAATCTAAGCATTTTTTGTGTACAGGGCTGACGCTATGGGTAGGCAAAGTGACCCCCTAACTGGTCCCCTGCACTTCAAGCTGACGCCTAGCGCCCACCGACACACTGTGACGATTCCCCTCTTGGCCGAAGATAAACACAAAATGTCTTTTTAGAGGAATTCAAGTTTGGAAACAACCTGTGAGTTGGTCGTGATCTGGCGGCGTAACTGACGTCTGATACCATACGCTGGACATTGTCCACGGCCATGAGAGGACTGCGTGCCACTCCAGTCTATTTCCACCTTGCAATCTGACCCTTTGTTTGATTTTTCGGTTTCCTTTGTCAGTCCCTATTCAAAATCCAAACTGCATTCTTAGTGCTAACCAGAGCATATGAGGGTGTTTGTTATTTAGGACAAATGTACTATCCCAGTGTCAGTATTTAATATTCCCATGCAATGTACTCATTGGGTTCGTATACAAGTCGGTTCCCTACTTAAGAAACACCTGATTACATAGGAACCCCTATTGTCAAAAACGGACCTCTAGATATTGGTAATTTACTGACTTTAGCCCCAGGCTACAAGGATTAGCGGTAACGTTATCCAGGGTGCAAGAAGTTTTGTTCTATTCCTGGTTCTATGATCAACCCAAAAGTTTTTAAAATCCATTGTCACAGAGAACCAAAAGAAATTTTGTCTGTGTACAAGTATAAAATATTTCCGAACTTACATACAAATTCAACTTAAGAACAAGTTCTACAGAATCTTGTACGTAACACGGGCACTGCCCTGTATACGGTTTTTCGCCATACAGTCCCACAGACCTTCCTATGATCTGCGGGTTAGAACGATGGCCAAATTTTATAAGTTTTATATGTCTTTTTAGAAAGAATTTTAATTGGACAACATTTTTTAATTTGGAGGCCACTAACTTTTCATTCTTCATGTACAGGACTTGTGCAATGTGTATGTTTTTTGCCGGACAACAAATGACTTGCTACCACTTTTGGGGATCTGTACAATTGTTTGATCCACTTTTGTTCAATAAGACCGTACTTAGTAAGGGACATCCAGAACGGTTGCAAGATCGCCACGAACTGTCAAGCAAATAGTGAATAAATGGATGCAAGGGTCCCTTTCCTGAAGAAGGGAACTCTTGAATCAGATACTATGCTGCACCGTCTTTCTCTTGATCTCAATCCCTGCCCAAATAGAAACAACCCTAAGGACCCAGCCATTTACCTTGGAGGTGGAGGTAGCCATGATACGTCACTCCCCCAGTGAGGACGCTCCAACTCTTCACACCAGCTGTAGGCGTCTCACTTGGAGGGGAAAAAACAGTGTACTAGAATAGGTTAAATACTTAAAAACAAATACAACATGTGAAAATAAGAAAGCAAGTCGTTTACTGACGGGGTGATGCCATAAAAAACTCAGATTCATGTAGCAGGAGGGGGACTGTTACACCTCTGGAATAAGTTAATGTACTTTATCAGAGAAATGCACAACCATAAAAGGGGGGTAGGATTATACAGTCCCCCTCTAGAACCCACCTGTATCCTCTGTTGGTACGTAAGAGTAGTATTGGAGCAACACTGTCGGGGTCTCGGTCCGATAAAGATCTGGACATAAAAAGTTCATAAAGATATCAAAACAGCACAAATTATCCCCCCCCGTGTGTACTCTTCTGGTGGGATCGCCTGATACTAGATCGTGATTGGCACAAGGATGATGTGGCAGTCTACTAGCAGGTTTGTTCGCCGCGTCCCATGGGAAGCCGAAGGTATGAACAAACGTGGCCAGGAAGCACACCGAAATTTGGTTAGTAGAGCAGAGAGTAATGACGACTGTCAAGATTAGAAAAATCGGAATTTCATGTTATACAGAATCACGCTGATACTCACCGCACCAGTTTCATCCTTTAAGGAGGAGATGCGGCCACCTTAAAGTGCTAAAAAGAACGTAAAGAAAAAAATAAAAAACGTTTCTAACTTTAACAAAAAGTTTCCAAAAACGGGGTGTGCTTTATTAGCTTTAACTTCACAATCCTTCGTTCGTCTCGTACCTCTCACAGGGGCACCGTGGCCGTTACTCTCCATTAATACCATCCCCTCAGGTAGTTAAGCATATGAATTTCCTTTTCAAGAATGTTCTTATGCGACAATCTCACGTTTTACTTAACAAAAAATATCCTCCAGTCAAGTGACGTTAGCAGAGAGAGAGTGATATGTACCAGAGAGGCAGTCAAGTTTAAGAGGGGCAGAGGGAGGGTCATTTCAGAATTTCCTAGCTCATATCTCACAGTTAAAGGGGAGAGGCGAAGCACAGGTATCAGTCCCCTCCCCTCCAGTTTTTGGCTTATCTGAACGCACACGCAGTTTTAATGTAATCCCCCCTATAGTTGGAAATCTGAGCTGTCTGCGTCCTGATCAAGAAACCACAAGCACGAAGTACCCTGATATTCCCATGTGCTACAGAACTGAAGATAAGGATATCTGTGAGACAATTCTCTAGCTCCTCTAAACTTGACTCTCTATGGCAAAATATGAACTCTTCTCTTCTCGTTCTCTTACAGGGTAAACCGTCTACATTTCACAGTAAAGAGGCAAATGCTAATGAATGACATTTCAATACGTTAACCTAGGGGGATGGTAGTTTAATGGGTAGGGTAAAACTGGTAGTCAAGCCGTTCCCATTAATAATAAAATGCATGGGGAGAGGTGGGGAGGTATTATTGTATTGGGTTTTGAAAATCTCAATATAAATTATTCTGATTTAAAAAAACAAAAAAAACAATGAAATAATGGAAGTAATTGTTAAAAAAAAAAACACATAAAAGAGTGTATATATCCAAAAAGTGCCCCAAATTTTCAGCTTGTGTAGTGGTGGGGCGCACGAAGCAAAGTGGGTTTCCCACCCCACGAAACAGACCTACTTTTGATCGTTGGGGGTCCAGGTGAAGTGTAGATCAAGAGAACCGTGGGCCCGGGGAAAAATCCGTGTACCCCCAATCACTCCCCGGGCCCGAGCGGAGGCCAAGCCGGGTCATGATGAGGCCGGTGCAGCGCATTCTCTCTGTGGAGCTGTCAGAGATTGGCGAGCGCCGTAGCCTGATCTGTGGATGGGGGCCAACTTACTTGTTTTGTGGGAAACCCCTGTGTTTGGTCTCCGTTGCTCGGCCGTGTCACGGTTCCTCGCTTCGGCTCGGCTCAGGTGTCAGTCCCAGAGATAGAATACCCCCGGTATGCTGAAGTCCCGAGACCTGTACAGGGCCAGGAATCGGGCGGCAAGCTGCATCCCGGGAGCAGCCCATTCATGAAGTGGTTTTTTCTCTTGCCACTAAGTAGACCTGGACTAATAAGAACCTGTAACAACCTGGAGAAGAAGGATCCGTGCCAACCCTCAGTTCTGCCGGGAAGTGCTGAACCTGGGAATGAGAACATAGTACTTAATTTATGTGAATCAGAATGGTCAGAGATACAAAGTAAAACTTTGTACTGATGAAACTCTTTTCAGGAATGACCTTGACCAAGAACAAAAAAACTAAATGAAACCCACACAATACCCACCAGCCCCACAAATAGCCCACACAAATGCCACACAAATTCCACACACAAATAGCCCCAATAGGAGTCCACCACACCGGACGTGCAGCGCATGGATTACACGCATTTGGGTTTGCTTCACGTACGGTCTCTTCACGCGCCGTCTATAGGAACGAGGACCGGTTACCGAGTAGGAGATATCTATCCTGGGTGGAGGCGTTACCTAATGAAGATATACAGATGGTTTACTACGACAACTTCCTGAACAATTGTCTCCCCTAAAAAAAGTAGGAAAAACTGTGGAAAAAACAATAGTAGGGAAGTCGGCCAGGCACGTCGGTTGTGTCAGCAGTTACAGGATCTCCAGCGATCATTACTAGAGACAGAGCGCCATATACGTTGAGTCTACTATCACACACAACGTTGAAATTTTATTGAGAACCTGGCAAATCTTTACCTGATGCTCAGTATGGCGTTTCGATATAAACAGATGTCGATCGCGGAACAACGTGTTTGCTCGTAGATCTAAATGCATTCGTGTACGGGAGAAGCTCCTCTCTCCGCTTGGAATGCGTTTTCGCAATGCACGCGTGTGAACGCAGGGCCTCCTACATTAAGTGGATACTTGCCAGCTCTGCTCATTCTTCCTGGATGAGCGCAGTGCAGGCTATTTCATAGCTGGGATATATCCTGGAGCCGGGATAGACTCAGTCGTTTATGCCCAGGGGCGGCAGACAAGGTCCCCTTCTAGTGTATTCAGTATGTAAAAATACGGACCGGGACGCCGTTCCTGTTTATGTACAGGTCCCGATGCTGGACCCGAGGCAGCGGTCAGGTCTGGATTCTACATGTGGGACCCTCGTCATCGGGGGATTGGCTGCGCATATTTTGACGCGCCAACCATTACTAAAAAGAAAGCGTCGTGCACCACAGAGATCAGCGCCATATAGTGCATTCCTGGATGAATGGTGGGTTGGGGGGGTTTCGGTGATCGGACCCCCAGGAATGGCAAGAGGGACAAATATCCCGGCTTGCACCCTGGGCTCCCACCATCGTCACGTGATCAGCAAGATCGCTATTGATTGGCTGCGTTGTGATATCATCTCCATGGACGCAGATACGGATTGCACCGGGGGGTGTAATAGGAGAGGTGATAATCATAATCACAGATTATCATATTATATCTATCACTGGGTTGGATCCGAAAATAATCGACAAAATACAGCCAGTACAAGTCACATAGTAAAGAGGCACAGCTTCTGTCTAGTGGGGGGAAAACTCTCCATTGCGCTGAAAAACCGCACATGTTGAACAGTGGCCAGCTGCAGGTCACGCACCGTGGTCACATGACCCAACACCGGCATCAACCCCAGTATATATCACCGCTCCTGCAGATGGTACCTCCCTCTTCCCCCCTACATTGAGGTGTATGACATCCCCGCGCGGCCTCCTGCCGCCGCCATGCCGCACCTCTGGCCGCCCCCACCCGTCACACAGCGCTCCGCCATACTTCCGGCACACACCGTGACGAGGTCCGGCAACACGAACCCGCCGCGCTCATTGGCTGCGGCCGGTCAGTCACACAGCCGCCGCCATCTCCTGCAACACCGGACAGCTCCGGCAACACAGAGCCTATACGCGCTCACTGGCGCGGCCGCGTCCAGTCACGCGCAGGCGCCCCCTTGCCCACTCATTAGCAAGTGGATGCGGCCCCGCGGTCCCAGCTCCCCGTTGAGGATAAGAAGAGATGATGTTTCCCGTGCGGCGGCGCACACCACAATTGTCAGCTGTCTTGTTGGACAAACTTTAACTTATGCCAAAAAACAAAAAAAAAAAAGTCAGGTTTTCTTGAACTTTTTTTTTTTTACTTTTCACACATATGAGCGGCTTGGGCCATGCATCTGAGTCCTATAGTGCCATGATTGGGCAAAGAGCTTTGAACTTAATGGTGTCACAGCACGCAAACACAACATATAAATGCAAAAAAAACCGTACTCTTGTAGTACTTGTTCAATAACTGCGATTGTCGATTTGTAGATCCACTTTGGTGTCCCTTGTATCCGACATGATGCACAAGCTGTGGCACGCCGCCTCCTTCAATGTTGGAAATTGATGAGGCAACACGCTGGGTATCCAACCAATTGTTGTCAGATATAGGCATAGAACTGAGAGGAACAGAGCTGGCGCTCAGCAGTTTCCGACCGTTCCTGTAGGAAGAATTGTGATGCTAACCTAACACCCAACCACCCATGATGGAGAGCATAGACACCCTTCTCGTATCCGGCGGACCATTTGATAATTCATCAAAGGAAAAGGTGATGCAACAATATGTAGAGTTTTAGGGGATTTACTAAAACAGAGCTAAATAGTGAGAGCTTTAAGAATATTCAGCACTCGCCCTCTGAGTTATACTCGAAGTGGCTCCAGGACTTTCTTGTATTTACCATGTTTCCAGGGCGGCCTCGGGTCGGAGCGGCGCGTGCTCGTGGGAACGCGGACCATAGCGATGACCTTTCCGTAGGTGGAGTGAGATGGGAGGCGACATACCTAGAACATCGTAAGTCGCACAGCAAATGAGGCTAGCGATGGGGGTCTACAACATCAAGGTCTATATCCTAGAGGTAGTCCTTCATTGTATATCAGTGGGGATCGTAATCTGGACCTGTATGTGCAGCCAGTGTATGGATAGCGGACACAGACCCCCCTAACACAGTGGTTTTGAACCTATGGAACAGGTCTAGAGTAGCACATCAGTCCATGGCCCTCTAGGTGGGACCACAGGACGTCACCCCACGCACAAGAGTTCAGCAGGCAGTTACTCGAGGCCTCTCCTGCAGTCCAGGCAGCATAGGATGTGGTGTTCGTTTTTGGTGCTTTTTTTAGCGAACTTAATCCTTGGCTGCATGTAAAGGTGAGGTCCAGTAATCAAAGCACTGGGGCGCGCCACAGCCCGTCAAATGCATGTTCTATTTAACGAGGCGATCCGTACCAGCCACCGCTCTGTCTGTATTCTCTAAACCCGTAGAGAGCTTATAAATAAAATCCGATTTTCTTCTTTCTACTATATTGGGTCATGTGGACAGCATCAGCGATTAATACCTGTACAGAGGAGGTGAATAAAGTTATCCTGCTTAACATTGCTGCCGTTTTGGCATTTTGACAAAAAATAAGTGGTTGTTTGGTTGTAGTTTTTGGCCACCGGGTCTACGGTGGGTGCATTACACATATTATTAGGGTTCTGAACTTCCAGGTTGTTCTGCATAAGTAACACATTATATAAACAGTAATCTTCTGTGTAGTAGCAGGATAATTATGGAGCACTATGTTAACATGTGTTTGGTTGTTGCCTCAGCACTACTTTTTGCTCTAGTATCTACTGTCGCCTCCCTCTGTGCTGCAAAGGGTTAAATGACATAACAATTCTAACAGCCCCATAAAACAAATGCTGCGCAGTTTGGGGAGTGGGAGGTAATTTGAACTGTTGATGGGATAGGGGAAGAATGGGAGGGGGACTAAGCTTACAAAACCCAATCTGAAGCACCTGGGTGTCTTGTTACTACGCTCCCTGCTGGTCACTGAGTCCTTGGTAAGCAGCAGGGAGACGGCTGTCTTATACAGCTACCGTCAAGGGCGCTGTATACACCTACCATCCAGTGCCGCCTGTATACGGATATCGTCCAGGCCCGCCTGATTACAGCGTACCATCCAGCGCCTGTATAGGTACCGTCCAGGCCTGGCCGTGTAACAACCTACCATCCGTGCGGCCTGCATAGGCTACCGTCCATGTCTCCGTATACCACTACCGTCCGGGCTGCCTGTGTGAACGCTACATCCAGTGCTGCCTGTAACGGCTACCATCCTGTGTCTGCCTGTATACGGCTACATCCTGTTTGCTGCCGTGATACTACTTTGCTGCCTTGTAGCACCCGTACGGTCACCGTCCAGTGCAGGTAAGTGATTGCTTGTGTCTTTACCTACCAGGATTATTTTACAATTGCCCTGGTTTTTTGGTGTGTTTTTTTTTTGTTTTGTTTTTCTTGGAAAAAAAAAAAATTTTTTTGTTTGGTGGTTTTTTTTTATTTTGTGTTGGTTGTTGTAGGGGGGGGGGTGGGTGGTGGTGGGGTCGGAGGGGGGGGGCGAAAAAATAGTGTTGGCGGGGGGGGGGGGGGGTGAAGTTGACGTGTGGGGGGGTGGGTGTGAGGCGTTGTGGAGTTGGTTGGGGTAGTTTTGGGGGGTGGATGGGGGGGTTGGTTGTGGGGTTTGAAGTTTTGTTTTTTTTATTGGTTGGTTCCACACACCCCCCCCCCCCCCTCCTCCCCACCCCCCCACCCCCCCCCCCCCCCCCCCACACCCACCCCCCCCCCCAGCCCCCCCCCGCTTTTTTCCCCCCCGCCACCCACCACCCCCCCCCCTTTGTTTTTTTGGTGTTTTTTTTTCTTTTTACTGGTTTTTGGGTTTGTTTTTTGTTGGTTTTTGTTGTTTATGTTAAGTGTGTAGTTTGGTGTCTGTGTGGTATTTGGGGGTGTTTCGGTTTTGTTTTTTTTTTTGGGTTATGGTGGGGGTGTAGGGTGGGTGTGGGGGGGGGGTGTGTATTTACATGTATACGGCGCTCATGTTAGGAGCGCTCTCTGTCATTCTACTGTCCTGGGTTGACACGTGTGGCCAGGGTTGGAATTGCTGTGTTATCCATATGTTATCCTGGTGCTCACAGCCACGTAATTTACCGTAGTTGTCCATTGAATGGGATTTTCCCGCACATGGTGTCAATGAACCATCTGCGGATTCTGTCGCGGCTTTATCCTTATGCACTGCAAAGCCGCTCTAGCGACACAGGACTTTCAAGCAAACCCATGACATGTGGATGGGTCTGGCACTGGCAATCCTTCGGGTACGTTTCCCCACACAGCTTTTTTAAAATCTAGTTTGGATCACTCATCGTTGTGAGGAGCGCTCTCGCTCCCGATCACCAATCATTTTAGAACGTTTGCGTTGCGAAGGTTCTGCTCCTTCCTATTTAGTGCCTTAAATCTGCAGTAGAAATATCATCTGCCGGACTTCACCTACACAATGGGGTACGATTTACATAAGTGTCGTGTCTGCATTGGCTTTGTACCGACCTGCTCTCGGAAGAAGTGCACATTTAATATTGTGGCGCTGTGCAGAGACATTTCCTGGCGCCGATAGACCGATTTTCTGTCCCCTGGGACGCAAAATCTGTCCCGAGCACCCAGAAATGTGTCCACCTGTGCCAGGGTTCGGTCATCACGCACAAATGCGAATTTGTCAGATCCAATTGCTGGTACCCCTCTACCATTCGCTATACTTTCTATATCAATAGCTTATTTTTCTAGATCTCTTGCTTGTGCTGCTTTTCTATCGAAAGCATCTGTTACTTCCAGTGGACAAATCTGACCATGAGTCCCGTATGGTGCCGTTGTTATAACCCACGCTCTGATACTCTCTGTGATAAACGAGCCGTGCCCTGTGGTGACCATAGTCAGATTCTGTCCACTGGAAGTAAACCTAGATCTTGTCTATAGCATACACAAGGCATATTTCTAGAAAACCACAATGGATTGATATAAAAAGTTATTGGAAATTGTTATGTTTTACATTCGATACAAACGAGCAATTAATTTCAGCCTTTGCCCTTGGTAAAGAAGGTGCGCCATGTTTTAATAGGCTCCCTGACCCTTTCCTATTACATTGGCTTTTACAACTAAGATGCCTGTATCAGTACTTCTTAAAGGGATTTGTCCTCTGCAGGAATAGCATGACATGATAGGTTTTGGCTAATTGTTCCATTTTAATAACTTACCAGCTCCAACCTGAAACCCCACAAGCTAAAGAATCTATATGTTCTGCCACTTATATGGGGGAGGGGGGTGTTTGCAGGTTTTAGTCTGAACATAACATATTAGGGATGCACCTGAACGAACCTGAGCGTAATAAATCTTTGCAGTTTAATGATTTATTACATAAGATGCAGAAATCAAAAATTATTGCGGTAATTAATGGAGAAACTCCGCCTCTGCCTTTCACTTCTCTAGTCCACTCTTTGCTGTGTGGGACTGGCGTTCACTGGTTCTTTGCCCACCGCCCACTTGTGGATGGCACGCTCGAAGAACCGGTGTCCTTCAGAGTCACGCCTGGAGAAAAGCAGAAATCGAACATGCGACCACAACACCCCCACAGAGCAACATTTGCGGTGTGACACCCACACGTCACACCCAGCCCAGCCACACAGGCACCAGGACGCCCCCTGAGACATGTGGGGTGGAGAAAAACCGATCACCTCTCCTCTAACGCCCCACCCTGAAGAATGCATGGGCAACAGCCATGCGGGAGCAAAAATAGGAAACTGACATGGAGCACAGCAACAGGAACACCCTCATCATAATGCATGTGAGCCAGCCCACAGGGCCCCCTGAGAGAATGCATGGAGCACATCCGCAGGGAGCCCCCCTCGGACAATCATGGCAGCATCTCCTGTTTCTTCACCACCGCACCTAGGATGACCTCCCCCCTAAGAATGCTGGAGCACAGCCCGAAGGTCGCTCTACCTCTCTCCCCGCCCCCCTGAAGAATGCATGGACCACAGCCCGCAGGAGCCCCCCTGAGAGATCTGGACGCCTCCAAGCCTACAGGGGTCCTAGTGTGTTGTGTTGTTGCTTGACCGCAGTCCTCTGAGCCCCCCTCTAGAAGGCATGGCCACATCCTCTCAGGGAGCCCCCCTCAGATAATGCGGACAGTTCGTCGCCGCACTGTGCGGTGACACCAGCTCACAGAGAAATGCCAGAGGAACCAAAGACACCGCCGGAGCACCACCATCAGAGATGATGACCACACACCCGCAGGAGCCCCCCTCGGGAATTGCTGGACCACCAGCCCGCAGGTGCCCCCCTCGGAAATCATGGACCACACCCGCATGGAGCCCCGCTCGAGAATGCATGGACACAGCCCCAGGGAGCCCCCCTCAAGAAATACATGACCACATCAGCCCGCAGGAGCCCCCCTCGGAGAATACATGGACCCAGCCCGCAGGGAGCCCCCTCGGAAATGCTTGACATCAAGCCCGCAGGGAGCCCCCCTCGATATACATGGACCAGGCCCGCAGGAGCCCCCATCGGAGAATCATGGACCACAGCCGCATTGGCCCCCCTCTTGAGAATCATGACCACGCCCGCAGGGAGCCCCCCCTCGATAATGCATGGACCCAGCCCGCAGGGAGCCCCCATTGCGAATACATGAGCCCATCCCTCTGGAGCCCCCTCGGAAATGCATGGAGCACAGCCGCGCAGGCCCTCCTCGAGAATGCATGGACCACATCCCGCAGGGAGCCCCCACTCGGAGAATACATGTACCACAGCCCGCCGGGAGCCCTCGGAAATGCCATGGACACGCCCGCAATGAGCCCCCCTCATAGAATGCATGAGCACACCCCGCAGGAGCCCCCTGAGAATGCATGCCACAGCCCGCAGTGTGGCCCACCCTGAGAGAATGCATGGACTCACAGCCGCAGGAGCCCCCATCGGAGACTACTGGACGCACAATCCCCCGGGAGCCCCCCTCCGAGAATGTTTGGACCCACGCAGGGACCCCCCTTCAGATGCTCCGACCACAGCCCGCAGGAGCCCCCCGCAAGAAGACGAATCTGTTGACCCCACCCCGCAGGGACCCCCGCAAGAATGAGAATGCATGGACCACACGCCGCAGTCATTAGTGTGTCACGTTCAACTAGTAAACCCTTTATTTCTGCCTCCCTAATTTCCCATCCCACATAAAGTCAGCGAATTATGGGATTTTTTGGATACTTCTATGATCGCATCTAAAGTAATGTATAGAGGAGAGATACCAGGGTAAAACTGTACTGGTAGGATCAGAGCTCTGGTGAGGGGTTCATCTTGTGTTGGGCAGAAGGGCTAATGGTGATATTGGGTTGGAGTTGGTTAATGTATGGCGCTACTGAGCTCTCACTGTAAGCAACACTAGTGGCACTCACCATATGTAATCTAAGTCTAAACAGTTCCTGGCATCTGTATGCTACATAACTGAGCTTTATTTCAGTGCACTTCCTTGGACACCTTGTGGTTTATTTGGTAAGAGTGATCCATCTCAGCATTTTTGTGTACGGGCTGACGCTATAGAAAGAAGAGGCAAAGTGCCCCCTAAAAGACTGAAATCCTCTTTTTTTTTTTTTTCAAAGAATCTAAATTGTGTTTTCCAGGGTGCCAGGGATTCAGAGATATTCAGGTTCAAAGTGAGAATTTCAGGTGCGTTTTTTATATATAAAAATCACTCCTGACGGCATTTTAGCAGTTAATATCTCCATTTTCCTGACACTTTGAAACACAGATTGATATAAAAGAAAAAAGAAGTGAGGTTCTAGGTGTCACAGAGCCAGAGATACAGCCCCCTGAAGTGTAGCCCCCCCCCCCAGATTCTTAGCTGCTGCACCTCACAGATAATGGAAATATTCACTTTATATGTTACTTCATTTTGAGAAGGGATAATATCAACTAATGTTCACGTTTTTAGCCCTTCTCCATCCAGAACTATCTGAGAACACACTTTCTCTTATTGCCGCTTATTTAGTTTTTTTGGGGGTTTTTGGCGGAAATTGACTGATACAATGAACATTTGATCCTCTTCACCTAATGTGGCTACATATTAACACCACAACCAGAACATGTCCATAAAGTTATATGTAACACCAAAAACACTCACATGTTCTGGAATAAAGTTTTTATTTCTCACCATCCTCCATTATTTACACCGATGTTATGACGTTCTCACTCTCATTCTTATGAAGCGCGGAGGGTTCTGTTATTGTGCGGCTAATACAATGGCCACATCTAATAGTGACTGTTATTAGCTCATTAGCTCGGGTTATGGATATATAGTTATGTATTTGTGTTACATTGTGTAAGGAGCAGACAATGATACATCTGTGTGACGCTCAGTGCAATTTTCTGTAAAAATAGTTTGGTGTCCCCTGTGGATGTAACGTTCCCTTTGCTGCATATTTTGGTGAATATACACATGAGGGGTCTGTCTCATCTCCTCACATCCTGCTGTTTTAGGAAAGTAGATTTTCTTTATAGAAGTATTCTGGATTTGTACAGATTTTAGAGGAAATTTAGAATTTTTATGCAATGTTTGCATTTTATTGTTGTTTGCTGCAAAGTTGCACGAAGGTGGTAGTTTGTATAAATTTAAATGTTGTTCTCGTTTTACATGGTGGTTCCTGGAAAAATTTGATTCTGACAGAATAGGAGCTTTTTATTTTGCGCGTGATATTTTTTTTAACACATTTGCGGATAGCAACCAGTCACGGTTTTTGTTTTAGCATTTTTGGGAGTGTAAATTCTTGATGTTGTCTTTTTTTGGTACAGGCGGTCCCCTACTTAAGGACACCCGATTTAAAGACGACCCCTAGTTACAGACGGACCCCTCTGCCCCCTGTGACCTCTCTGGATGTTACTATAGTCCCCGGCTGCAATGATCAGCTGTAAGGTGTCTGTAATGAAGATTTATGGATAAACCTTGGTCCAATTACAGCAAAAAATTTTGAAACTAAAATTGTCACTGGGGCAAAAATTAGTTTTTTTCCTGGAGCTACAATTATAAAATATACAGTTCCGACTTACATACAAATTCAACTTATGAACAAACCTACGCACCCTATCTTGTATGTAACCTGGGGACTGCCTGTATATATAAATCTGCTCACTTTGTGTTGTGATTTTTAAATCCCTATTTGTGTGTAAACCTCCACTTTGATGTGAGTTTTATGTAAAAGCTTATGTTGTCAAAGCATTTGCCCTATATGTTTAGTAATATGTGTTTGTTACAAAGTTACATCAGGGTGGTCACATGTTACTTGCCAAATGCATCGCCTGGTTGACTGCTTTTAAAAAGTGAAGGCACCCGTAAAACCTTTATAATTTTGATCTGTTTTATTGATTTATTTTGCAGGTTGTGACTGTCTTTTAAATTTCTAGCTGAAAAGCAGATATTTAGTTATTTCAGTTTTGGTGATATTATGATGATTTATTTTTGTAAACATATCAATATCAGCTTTTTGTGACCTCTACACGTGTCCATCTATTACATTTAGGAGTTGTTGAAAATGAGGCAAGTGTCTGCTTTCAGAAAATATGTGGTTTGTTGTGTTTGCTTTAATTCTTTTTGCTGTAATTTTATTTGTAAACGGCAAAATTGTAAAAATTGCTCCGGTCAATAACGCGACAAAATATACAGAAATGCCTGGTAGTGAAGGGGTTAATGCCCCTTGGCTGAATTCCTGGGTGAAGATGCTTCTCATCTATCTCCTGTCTAGTTGTCTATCTCATATAATCTGAACATTTTATAGATCTCGCTTTTTCTCTATTTTTCAATCAATCTTCTATTTCTCTTCTATTGTATTTATCTCTCATACCATCTCCTGTATATATAATCTACTTTATATTCTGCCTCTAGAAATCTCTTTCATATTTATCTTCGATCATAAAAATAATAATTCCTTTATATAGCGCACACAGAACTTGCCAGATCAGTCCCTGTCCCCATGGGGCTCACAATCTATTCAAACTACCAGGATGTTTTTGGAGTGTGGGAGGAAACCGGAGGAAACCCACGCAAACACGGAGAGAACATAAAAACTCTTTGTAGATGTTGACCAGCGCTGCAAGGCTGTAGTGCTAACCACTGAGCCACCCATCAATCTCCCTAGCATCTATCTATCTCCTATAAAACTCTCCCATATTACCGTTTGTTTTTCCATACTAAAGGGACTGATTGTGACTGGTCATAAAATAGTTTTGCCCAGGGCCCCACTTTTAGTTTTGCCCAGGGCCCCACTTTTAGTTTTGCCCAGGGCCCCACTTTTAGTTTTGCCCAGGGCCCACTTTTAGTTTCTGCCCAGGGCCCCACTTTTAGTTTCTGCCCAGGGCCCCACTTTGTCTAGAACCGGCCCTGTCTGTGTACAGCATAAGGCAGTAACCTTGAGGACATGGAGTCCTGCAGAAACTCCAGACTTTCCTGGTGATGAGTCATTTCCCACCCGATCATCAAAGATTTTGCTGCTGAAATATAAATGGTTAAAGACATTTCTTCAATTGGATATTATTAAAAAAAAATGTTCGTGTGTGAAGATAATTTCTAATAAATGTAGCCTTGTTGTCCCTTAGAAACAAGATAGCTTCCTTGGATACGACCACCCTGCACTCTAGCAGCAGTGGACAGACATGCGCTATAAAGCCCTTTCTGACCACCTGGATTCTGCGTTCATTACCACAGGACAGTGTAGGACCTGCAGTAACTCCCGGACATTATATATACAAAAAGCTTTTTGGATGTTATTATAAAAATTTTTACCTATGTGAAGATAATTTCTTATCAATGTAGTCACATGGTCACTTAGAAACAAGACTATGTCCTTGGATACGACCACTCCTGCCGGAGGGATTGCACAAACAAGCAAAAAGTTTTTGGAGTTACTGTGGGTCCCACAGCCGTCCTGTGGTGTCTGGCCACCGCTGCCAGAGTGCAGGGTGGTCGTATCCAAGGAAGCCATTGTGTTTCTAAGGGACAATATGGCAACATTTATGTGAAATTATCTTCACACAGGAAAATTTTTTTTAATAACATCCAAATGAAGAAATGTTTACATGTAGCAAATGAATTAAAATAAATGGGAATACCCCTTTAATCCTAATGGTAGATTTCCTTAACGCCTGTGGTCGGTGAGAGTGGCGCTTGTTGGCTGCCGTGTATGAACAGGGCTCATACCCCAAACCTTCATGCGTCCTTATCGGCATTCTGATGTAACTGTATAATGGGATGATTGATTACAGTTATGGTATATATCCCTATGACCCGTCCTCTACACTGTGGTCAGTGACATCTGCCCAGCGCACAGTCCTCGATTCATGGACCAATCCATATTCTTGTGCTTCTAGCCTAAGGGTGTAAAGAATTTGTCCTGTCAAAATCCTTGTCAAAATCCTCCTCCATGGGACGCCTTCCCTATGATCTGTCTGATTCCATGTGCAGCGTCCAATTCCACACGATATCGGAAAGCTCAAAGTCTGTGCAGGAAAACCCAACATGTGAATTGTCATTGACTGGTGACAATGGATAGAACCAGGAAATTGGTTAATATATATAATTTTTTTTTTTTTTTTTTTTTTTGCTAAATTATCCTCCCAGGGAGGCAAACCCTTGTTCTTGTCTCTCCAGCTTTAATAATGATTTCACATGAACTCAGTGAAACACATGGGACCCTGCCGATCATGAGATTGGTAGCCAGGGTGGCTGCAGGTTTCAGTTGGCCCCTGGGTGACAGAGCCTCAGTGAGCCACTCACATGGCTCAAACTAACCCCCATTTCCCTAAAATATTCCCTCATTTACCAATCAGCCCCCACATGGGTTTTTTTATATGAGCCCCCCTCACCTCCCATGGATTCATTAGATACAGCCCCCCTCACCTCCCATGGATTCATTAGATACAGCCTCCCTCACCTCCATGGATTCATTAGATACAGCCCCCCTCACCTCCCATGGATTCATTAGATATAGCCCCCCTCATCTCCATGGATTCATTAGATATAGCCCCCCTCACCTCCATGGATTCATTAGATATAGCCCACCTCACCTCCATGGATTCATTAGATATAGCCCCCCTCACCTCCATGGATTCATTAGATACAGCCCCCCTACCTCATGGATTCATTAGCGACAGCCACCCCTCCCCCCATGGATGTCATTAGATACCAGCCCCCCCCCCCCATACCTCCATGGATTCATTAGATACAGCCCCCCTCACCTCCATAAATTCATTAGATACAGCCCCCTCGCCCCGTGGATTTACCCAGTGCTGGCTCCGGTCCTGTTGGCAACCCCCAAAAATCTGGGCAGGAGGAGCACGTATCCTGTCTTTCTACTGAATCATATGCCGAGCACAGCGCTTATGTAGACAGTCTCAAAATCCCCCCCCCCCCCCGGTGGCGGTCCGGTGCCCATATCTAATAAGAGGCACCGGCTCCATAGTAAATATGGGTGCAAAACTCTGCCAGGTCTGACCTAAGACCAGGTCTGGACTGGCAGGGTCTTTTGCTGTCGTCTTTGATGAATTTGTCGGAG
Source organism: Engystomops pustulosus (assembly GCA_019512145.1). Taxonomy (NCBI): domain Eukaryota; kingdom Metazoa; phylum Chordata; class Amphibia; order Anura; family Leptodactylidae; genus Engystomops; species Engystomops pustulosus. The sequence continues at coordinate 477,689 of WNYA01000023.1, forward strand.
ATACAAATCCCATCTACACGTCTACATGCCGAGATAAAAACGGAAACACGAATGTGCAGCAGCCGAGGGGACAGAAACAAAAACCCGGAACGTAAATTTATTTTACTGCAGTTTTTTACACATCATGTGGATGGATTCCAGCATAGTATATATCATAGTAGTATAGTATAGCATAGCATATATATCATGTCCAGCATAGCATATATATATCATGTACTGTACATGTCAATCACATGGTCACAGCAACTTTATAAAGTGTTTGTTGTGCAAATAACTTCTTAGATCCCTTTTATATCTCTTCCTCCATGTGAGTAACACAGAAGTGCAGCGCTCCCTCCCATGGGCTACGTCACTGCCCTTGCACAGTCGCTTATGTGCATCTTGTGGTGTCGCTTCTCTGGAGGAGACTGGAGGAAGTTGTATCATCACAAGAAGCAGCTGACGCCTCTGTCTGTGACAGGTATGAGAATGATCCCCTCCCGGGGGTCGCACACGCCATGAGGGGCTTCTCTCCCCGCACTATGGAATATTTCCTCTTTTGTCGGTGAAGTCTTGTGGTTTATCCCGCAGATGTGGTTTGTTCTGTAATATATTTTGTATCTTAGTTCCTTGCTGTCAGTGTCTTCGTGTTTTACTGTCGAGGTATTCTGCTACAAGCTGTAACACGTTACACGTTCTTAGAATTGAAGATAAACTAACATTATGTCCTGCAGACTTGTACTATAATAATTATGGGGGACGTTTATCACAAGTGTCTTAATTGCCCATGGAAACCAATCAGAGCTCAGCTTTCATGTTATATACAGCTGAGGGAAGATGAAAGCTGAGCTCTGATTGGTTGACATGAGGAACTAGAACAGTTCCGCTCTCTGACACTTCTGATAAATCTCTACATTTTGGAAATTTTACACCTAAGTTCTAAGTGATCAAGTACAATACCTGATGGGCTAGCCGGGTCACTCGCCCTGTGATGTGGAGGTCGTCTATCATCAGTGTGACCTGTAAGTTGTCCCAGGAGTTCCTCTTAGTTGCCCTGTGGTGCAAATGACTTCTAGGGTCAGCGTGACCAATTAGCTATCCCAAAGAAGTTTTGTTTTACACCCTGATTACTGTAGGACCTATAGGAAGTGTCAGCCAGTATAGGGCAATGCATGAGCTGTTGCTTCTGAGAGCCCACTAATTGTACCCCTGTGATCAAACCCAGTCCTCTCCCGGTTTCAGGAGGCCCCTGGGCGACAGAGCCTAAGTGGGCCCTTAGGCAGTGAACTCAAATGGCTGTATTAAAAATTCACAAAATAAAACAGTTCCCTAAAATATGACCTGATTTATCATACCAAACATCTCCCTTATGGCTATTTTACATAAAGCCCTCCCCTCACCGCCTATGGATTCATTAGTTACAGCCCCCTCGTCCTGTGGATTCATTAGTTACAGCCCCCTCGCCCCGTGGATTCATTAGTTACAGCCTCCTCGCCCCGTGGATTCATTAGTTACAGCCCCCTCGCCCCGTGGATTCATTAGTTACAGCCCCCTCGTCCCGTGGATTCATTAGTTACAGCCTCCTCGTCCCGTGGATTCATTAGTTACAGCCCCCTCGTCCCGTGGATTCATTAGTTACAGCCCCCTCGTCCCGTGGATTCATTAGTTACAGCCCCCTCGTCCCGTGGATTCATTAGTTACAGCTCCCTCGTCCCGTGGATTCATTAGTTACAGCCCCCTCGTCCTATGGATTCATTAGTTACAGCCCCCTCGTCCTATGGATTCATTAGTTACAGCCCCCTTGTCCCGTGGATTCATTAGTTACAGCTCCCTCGTCCCGTGGATTCATTAGTTACAGCCCCCTCGTCCCGTGGATTCATTAGTTACAGCTCCCTTGTCCCGTGGATTCATTAGTTACAGCCCCCTCGTCCTATGGATTCATTAGTTACAGCCCCCTCGCCCCGTGGATTCATTAGTTACAGCCCCCTCGCCCCGTGGAGACACTTATCAATATTACTTACACCTTAAAGGTTTAATCAGATTGTCTTATTGAAGCCCATAAACATGATGTATTTGTTTCCTCATATAACGTGTGGGGTGTGTTACCAGAGTCTCTCCATGCTACAGATTCACTGGCTATTACACTGTGCAGTAGCATCCCCCCCCCCCCCTTCCATTGTGCGCAATAACAGCAGGAAGTGCTGAGGGAGCGGGATGAATGTAAAAGCTTGTGAATCTACAGCATGGGGGTTTTCCGCTAGAGCCCTTTTAGCTCATAATCTTTATCAAAGTTGATTTTGGAAGGAAGGAGGCCATGGATAACAAATATAAGAAGATACCACAGTTACAGCCCCTGGATCTATGAGTAACGTCCCTGGATTATCATCATGGATTTAGATGGGACTTCTGAATGCTATAAAGTCCAGGAATGCTGTAAAAGAGGCTTTTCCGGAAGGCAGAGTTCAGGGCCATTGCAGAGGGATAGGGACATAGTCTGAGAAGATACAGAAGATGTTCCGTATGAGAAGATTTACAAGACATTCCACAGACAGGAGTGAGGCAATACAAGGTCTATGCGTATACAATGTATCTACAGGATCGATACATTGAAGGATACGCTTCCTCCATATACATTCCCTGTCCTTCACTCTGAGTAATATCTTACAGGAAACTAGAGATTTGTCTACAGGATGATCAGAAATGACACTTCTTCTAGGAAAAATGACACTTGCCTTCCAGCTAGATGGTGAGTCAAACTGGGAAGAAATGATATCAGAAAGCTCTGTAGTTCCCTACATATGGCCATATAGGGTACAAGGTATGTTCCTGCCAGCCCGGAGTCACCTTACAAGCTTAGTGGCAGCTATAGAAGGCTACTATATGCCCCATATGCCCCTACTGCCCATAGTTTTATCAGCACAGCATAAACCTGTAGATGATTTGCACACTAAAAATACTAGGACATTGTCGTAGAACCAGTCACCAGGTTTTACCCTATTAAACTACCAGCCTCCCCAGGTTGGGTATGAAATGTCCTTTCTAGAATTCCCTCTGTTATGTGAAATTTCACCAATTTAGCTATTAAAAAAAAAAAATTTTCCTACAAAGTCACGTAAATATGACTCTTCTCACCTTATTTTCACTTGAGATGAGTCAAGTTTAGTGGTCGAAGGGGTAGCATCACTTTAAAAGCCCCTGTCTTCTCTTCTATAGCACCTAGCAATAAGCTTTGTATGTCATGTTAAAGATGAGGGTCTCATCTTTCATCACATCAGGCTTGTATCTTTGTGATTTACAGGACCAGAGGTGCAGACATCCAATAGTTGGAAATGTGAGCTGCAGATAAAGATTCTGTTCCTGCCTGTTTGTCCAATTCTGTAGCTCACAGAACGATTCATGGGATCTGACTGATAAGATTCTTTAAGATGACATCAAAAGCTTTTTTCTAGGTGCTATAGAACCAAAGATGGGGGCTTCTGAAATGACACTCCATCTGCAACCACTACACCTGACTCCTCTCATGTGAAAATGGGGTGAGAAGAGTCATATTTGCCTGAATTGGGAGATTTTTTTTTTTTTTTTTAAATGCATCCAAACCAAAGCCCAACCCCTGGGACTCCACAGAGGATTCTGTCAGGATGCAAAGTAAGTTAAAACACACAATTCTATTGTAATGCAAATGCTTAGAGAAGGCAGAAAGATATATTTGCACTGCAGGTGTGATGGGCTTCTGCAGCCTCTCCTAAGTGATAATGAGGGTCCTGCTGACCGGTTCCCTTTAAAGGTTTGTCGTAATATTGCCTTTAGTAGAAATGGCTCTAGTATGTGAGGTGTGGGAGTAATATCTAATCCCATCCTACATTTCTGGCTTTCACTGTTTTAGCCCCGAAACACAATGTAAACAGTTTATGGAAAAAATCATTGGCAACACTAACATATATACATAGTACAAACATATACGGTAATATATATATATAGAAGGTCTTGCATGCGCGAAGCGTCTCATGGAAACGTTAATGTTTCAAGATTTGCAAGTCAATGGTATCCAAACCCTTCCCCTTGGTAGCAGGAGTCTTCCCGCAATAACATAGGGAGTTGTTGGAATCCTGAGCTGTGTAAGAGCGAGAGCCCAAGTGATGCTTCTATTCCTACAGAACATTGGTAGAATCGCACGTATACAGAACTCCCCAAAGACCTGACCTTTTGCAACAAGGGGTCAAATGGGTTCCGGTTATTCCCCATCAACAGGAAAAAGGAACCCCTGCATACATGGTGCATGCGCAGTACAAGCATTAGATGGTACTGCCAGTGATGGACAAGTAGAATTTTGGGATATTTTTAGGATTGCCTTAAACCCTGTACATCACTACAGTGTGTCCGTGTACATGGGATCTCTGCTCTTGTAATCCTTGAGGACTTCCACGGCTCCAAAATAGAAATGACAATTCTGGATCCATAAACCACACGAGCCAGAACCCAGAACCTTAGCTGTACGTGACTTCTACATCCTGTAATATTTTATCTAAATTCTCTGACAAAAATAAGAACATATACCCGGGGGTTACGTACACAATAGGTTCCATAGGTTTGTTCTTAAGTTGAATTTGTATGTAACCCTAACCCTACGGCTTACACAGCTGAAAACTGCAGGATCCACTCAAAGAGCAGGAATAATCCAGCGCACAATCGTCATAACATTATCATCCCTACATCTCCTATGATTGCAGACAATGTATTGTTTTTTGTGCCCAGCAGAGGGAGCCATAATCATAGCTGGACTTATAGGCAGTCAGCGAAGTTGTAGACCTCGATCCTTATTATGCTGAACATGACCCACAATTCCAATACTTTTTCCATAGGAATAAGTTATCTCCTATCCAACCATGTTCATAGTCCCAAAATGTACCCAATCATCTGACAATATACATATATATATATATTTATATATATCCTACAATCTATGAGGTCATGTAAATACCTGTAGGTGCTCTTTTCAGGCCCATGTTAGGAGACTGATCAGTAATTGGCCTCCAACCATTAACCCATTAACACTTTGGAAAGTTTCGAAAGAGACAACTTATTCAGACAAGAAGATAAAGAAGCCGTAGCCTGGGGGGTTTCTGCTGGCACAATGATAATTACCCTCCATGTAGACAATGGGCAGAGCAGGGGGCAGCGAGGTGTGGGAATCGCACAATGATCCCGAAATATCTGCCTGTCAGGAGGACAATATGGAGAAGACAGAACCAGGACCTCTGATCTTTCATCACATCCAGGATTACAATGGGTCCTGCTGTGTTTTTGACGCAATTAACTCCATTGTTTTTACAGAGCGGCAATAAACAAGTAAAACTATTATTGGGAAGGGGCTCATTGTAACGTCTGGTCCAGTGATGCTCCCACAGACTAGAGGATTCGCTCGTTTAGCCAACAGATACAAGACCCCCTAAAAATAATTTTGGAGCCCCCCTAATCTGGAGTTCTGTACACTAGACTACTATAAGACAGTTTAGCATCCCCTGAAGGATGTGGGTGAGCATCTTATTTCTCTCTCCTTGTTTCCTGGACGTCTGGGATAATCGCCTGCTCCCCAAAACTGTTTGGGGTGTCGCTGATTTTACTGGCCATGAGCAGCTGTTTGGGGGGGGGGGGGGGATTTTGTCCCTGCTTCCCCTTCCCCAAGATTGGATATCATCCTGCTGCTAGTTCCAATATCTCTCCGGATGACTCCCTCCAAGGGACAGTTGGCAACTATGTATAGATAGGATACATACATATGTATAGTAACTTGGTTACTATGTATCGACATTACATTGTGAGCGGGATTAGTCTGACCAATGGATAACAAGGGTTTTAGGGGGATTGTAGCGACGGTGAAACATTTTACCAAGTTTCCTGGTTGACTCTCGGGTCTAGATGTCAGAAAATACACTTTTATCGATCATATCAATCACTATTAAAGGTTCTGTTCGCATCAAGTGATTGACAGCCGGACCAGCGGACCGCCCCATGCACAGTAAGATATCTGGGAAAAGGAAGGTCCGCCATATTGTATTTGAAGATCTGCGTATCAAGAGGGATTATGGCTATTACCATCCTACTCACACCACTTACATGGTCGGCTCAGTCCTGTTTTATTTTACGGGTGGTAGTAGGGTGGGGGTGAGTAGCATAAGTTACCGCACAAGGCACCAAAATTATCCCTGTCCTGACCATTTTTACTAGAATTCCAGTTCTGTACCTCCCTGGATAGTCTCCAGTTTCTTCTCTTATTCATGGGCTATGAAGAAACTGCTCCTTGACCACATTGTCGTGTCTACTACAGGAAAGGAAAGCCATGTCCGTGCCTGTATATACACAAGGGTGATGTCACCCCGAGCTGCTGCCCACGTCCTCTCCATGTGCCATCCTCCCAGCATGTCACACGTATATCTCTGCATGCTCTATAACATGCACCTTGGATTATATGCATTTTCCGTTGTATTTGTTTGTATTTTTTATTTGTATTTATTGATTTTTGTATCTTTATTTGTAGATTCTTGATGTATATGAACGACGATGCAGCAATCACGTTTTTGCAATGTTAAGTCACGTTGATATTTTATTCTGTCTGTTTTCGGCCGCCACGTGATACTTAGTAATTGTAGATGTATCTGTAGTGTTCTGTACACGCTGCTATGTAAATAGGTTATCTGCACAGTATGTGGCTGTGGCAATATTGGCGTTTCCCCAAGCTGCCTGCACCCCAGATAACCGGCAGCAATAGGATAGTTTATCGTTCTGTTATCTACACACCGGCCGGAAATAAAAGTTAAGACTATGGAAAAAGGGGGACGATCGATCATTCGTTTATCCCACATATAGAAGAAAGCTGAAGCGCTGATATATAGAAGGCACAGTTAAAGGGGTTGTCTGCAAATTGTGTAATAGAGAATTTGTACAATTTTTCCAATATAATTGCTGTATCAATTCCTCAGTTTTCTAGATCTCTGCTTGCTGCCTCTCTTTAGGAAGCTTCATTGTTTACTGTGTGATTTGCATTTCCTGTGGATTAATTAAAAGCTCGTTATATCCCTGGAGATGTGATGTCACACAGGTGCATCGCTCGTTATATATCCCTGGTCATGTGATGTCACACAGGTGCATGGCTCGTTATATCCCTGGACATGTGATGTCACACAGGTGCCGGGCTCGTTATATCCCTGGTCATGCGAGTCATGTGATGTCACACAGGTGCACGGCTCGTTATATCCCTGGTCATGTGATGTCACACAGGTGCAAGGTGTGGTATAAGAAGTCGTGCACCTGTGTGACATAGTATGACCAGGGTTTGTTTTTATCCACAGGAAGTAAAGGTTGACGCTTCCTAAAAAATGACATAAAGAATGTATCTAGAAAACCCTGAGGAATTGATACAAAAAGTTTATTGGAAACTTGTATAACTTTTCGTTACACAAATATCAATTGTTTGCTAAAAGTGGCCAAACCATTTAACTTCTTAACAGCAAGCGGAGATCTAGAAAACTGAGAAATTGATACAAAAAGTACTATATCTTTGAAACTTTTGTAACTTTTCGTTACATAAACAATATCAGTTACTTGCTGTACAACCCCCTGACCCTATTCACTGCTGTAGGGGAATATGTGGACAATAAGTTGCTGTGCTGTATGGTATAACATATGGCAGTGTCTATAGAAGTAGTGGACGTTATATGGGCGTGGTATTTGGTTGCTGAATGATCTGGGTCGCTGTTTTTAGGAATAAACATTTGCAATAAAAGATTTTTTGGGAATGGAGAAAGAACATTGATTTGCCCCATTAGGCACCTGAATGTTCATGTGACACTGGATGTATCACTCTGCCTCTATGTCCTGGGGGGTAGAAGCCATATATACCCCCCTATAAGTTGTATGTCTGTGACCCCCTGAGCAGCGTATACATCCATCTATATACTAGTCCCCTGTGTATGAGCAGCGCTGAGCTCTGTATATCGTATAATATGTTGGTGAAGGTAATAATTATAATGGATCTCCGCAGACGCTTCCTGCCTTGTGCCAACATTACAGACACTTGTGAAGGGGTGTGAGAATGACAAGTAATAAGTGTCCCCATTGTCAGGGCAGGAAGGACCCCACCTGCATGGAGGAGCACAGCCGCCCTCCTAAATGACTATACAGCCCCCGAGATATATACATTATACATGTGTAGCAGCCATACAGGACTGGAGGTCACTCACGTCCGTCCCGGACCACGTCCTATAAGTGCATCACAAATATTTGGGTTTTCTGACAAAGACAAACATCTTAATTTGGGTAAAAGTCCAATCTGCATATAGTGCCCTCTCCCTGTAGGTCCCGGAGATTATCAGACTAATGTGACGTCATTACATTACAAAGCAGAATCGCACCGAATGTTTTATCTCATCACAATTTGTTTGTAATCTGAAAATTTGCACATAATTTAAGTTTCTGTTTGTAAAGTGCAAATGTATTCCCCAGATTGTCCTAATTCTTATCAGATCCTATTGGGGGTCAATCTGCCTGTTTCTTTTGGCACCTAATATCTGCCGGGTCACACAGCACGAGTCAAGAAAAGAATAAGAATAATCTTTATTTATATGGCGCCATCATATTCCACAGCGCTGTACAAATCATAGCGGGACGTATACAAATGTTACATTACATTACACAGTACAAACATTCATATGACACTATGTAAGCTCTTGTGATCAGGACACAGTCTATGAGGATGAGGGGGTGACACAAGAGCTTACAGTCTATGAGGATGAGGGGGTGACACAAGAGCTTACAGTCTATGAGGATGAGGGGGACACAAGAGCTTACAGTCTATGAGGATGAGGGGGGGCACAAGAGCTTACAGTCTATGAGGATGAGGGGCCATCGAAAACATATTTCTGACCATCTAAAAAACCCATTTCCGATGGTCTTGGGTAAACCCCTGTGAAACGGTTGTTGGATGACCCCCAGGTTGAGAACCACTGAGGTAGCCGCTGTAGTTGTAGGTTTAGATCTTGACCCCCCAGAGTCTATTTCTGCTTTCTATTTCAAGTGGATTTTTAATCTGATCTGGAACATCTGTAAGAATTACTACAGAAAATAATCACTAGATCCGTCAAAGAAACAATTCGGATGAATATGGAGTCTGCACCTATGTGCAGTTTTTGTGACGACGTGCCTCATACTTTGAGGTCCTGGCATATGCTGATGAGGTGCGCAGATGTGGGATAGAAGCTTCTATGGGAGACTTGGAATCTTATGTTCCTAAATCTCAAATCTGCAAACATTAATTTAATAATTGCCTAAAAATGACAATTTTAGATACCTGAAAAGCCTCCATATTGTCCTACAATGACCTGCTGGAGGGCGCTCCATGTGCGGCAGCTGGTGATGGAGATGTGGCATGATGCCAGTCACATGCCAGCTTCAGCACATGGCGTAGCGGAGGATTCATAATGGATCTGAGATTCTAATGAACTCCAGGACATCTATATACACGGACCATAAAGATGACAACCAGTATGAATGTCATCAAGGGGTTGTCACCCAGCTTTCCAGGAGAACTGAGTGACAAACATTCCATAATCAATTTAATGAATCCCGGATTACATTGTGTATATAAAGCTTGAAAACCCATATTTCAAGTTATGCATTAGCTTTTATCTCCCAGGGTATACAGAATGCGATGTGTATGCAGGAGAATGCAACTCAACCCTTGTCTGCATTAACATTTTTTGGCACGGACTTGTCATAGCTTCGGCTATTGTGTGCAGCAGCCAATGGCCTTGAGGGGGTTAATCTAGGATGTGACAGGACAGACTTTACACAGGCCCCTATGTGCTTATTAGCAGGAGGCTGGGATGAGTCAGACACATTAGAGGAGCAGCGGCTGAGCTGTGCCAGGACTACAGGAGCAGCAGGTAAGGAGCCGTGTGCATGTGTGTGCCCGACGCATGGATGCAAGCCCCCAGAAGATGCAGGGGTGGGTGGTATATTGCGAAAAAATATATTGCATCAGGAGATAACAAAATTTTATTTATGGTTAGAAGCTCGATAATATCAAAACATATGTTAGGCTGAAATCGCGTACACGGATTTAGAAGGTTTTTATTCCATAGGATCCAAAGAGAAGTCAAAGAACGTAGGGAAGGCGGATAGTTCCATTCTTTATTTTATAAGTTTTCTGACATTGGGTGTAAAAATTGGAACAATTATGGATCTTCGAGAGCAGTATAACTGTATATATTGGTTTTTTTTTTTGTGTGTCTTTATTGGGTCGTGTAGTGTGAACATATAGAGATGAGCTGATGTCTGTATTATATAGGAAGGGGGGTCTGTGGACCTATGAGATTGGATAGAAGTGGCACCGATTAGATTGGATATTAATGATGGCAGGGACATCGCTGCAGAGGGTCCTGGGGTTCCCAAAGGTTCCTCTTCCACTTTAGACACTTGCGTTATACATATGGAAACTTCCAGATTTTATATTGAGACTCTGGAGGGTCCGGTTATGAGTAGTAGGGCTGAGACAATATATTCTATACTGTTCTCGTTTCAACTTGTGTTCATCCAATTGCTGTAGAACCCCCTCTAGTCTTCTCAATTAGTGATCATAACCCTAATTTCAAAAATTAGTAAAAAAAAAAAATGTATGAAACAAGATAGGACCTCATTTTTTTTGTGTAAGGTTTTTTTATTTATTATATAGAAAGGGTTATGTATCAATTCCCGGAACTGATACAACATCCGTTTGAAACATTTTAGATTCTTTAGACCTGAACTGAATTTTTTGACAATGTTGGCGAAGCTCAAACAAATGAAAACTGGAATGACTTGCTTAACGTTAGTTATGAGCAGATACAGTTATCAATCTTTAGATCAGACTGATTACTATTGTATTTTACGCCTGTGATATACCTGCCCCTATACCCTCAGCCATGGGGACACGTCCTGGCCTGACTTGCATCATGTATTTCAAGAAATTAGTTGGATCTAGATCAATCAAGTGACATAATAAAGTGAATAGAATGTGGTGTATATACAGGTTACCTGGTGCAGGGTCTGTATTACACCCACGCGTTTCACAGCCCCATAGACCCAGGTCCTGTCATGTGCTTTGGGTGTCCCCACCTTAGTGACATGAAAGCCACCGCAGAGATTCCAGGGACAAGGCAGGTCACTGCATGTGTTATTCTTGTGGAGACTTGAAAGGGCTTCCGTCTGGTGACTCAATGTTTGGGTTGTGGCTGGAATTGGGGAACTTCAATGAAGATCGTGTTTAATGTTTTATTATCCCACTTTATCAGCTCCTATTACTGAGCGTCTCTGCTTTTACTATCATATGAATCATATGACCATTATGAGACCTTATGATGGCCCCGTGTGACCCAGGCTATAGTCTTTAGTCTGTTATTCCGAATGGCCATTAATAACCTATGGGACTTGTGTTTTGTGGTGTCACCAAATTCCTGAAGGTGGGTAGTCACAGCAACCGGTGGACTATTGATTGCTGATAATATCAGGGTCCTCTGAGTGGAATTTGTACCCTCCCCTGGGTCTCCTTTCAGTTTTTTTAGTCTCATTATTGCACTTTTTGGTTCCTTTGTGGTCTCGTCCCATCTCTGTAACCACACACAATGTGGCTTCTTTACAGATCCACACAAAGACCCTCCATCCCACGGCATTGAGTGCAGTGACGAGGGGCTCTACTATAACCCCTGGACTGCTCCATGTTTATTTATTCCTCCAGAGCAACTCAATCATTATGTACATAATACCAGAATTTTCCCAGTGGACCCGACTGCCTTCTAATGGGTTGAGCTTCCATCAGAACCCTAGACATAGCATAAATGTAACAAACCAGCCTACAATAATTCTGGAGGGTATAGACATAAACAAGTGACCTCTCACCCCCTCCATGGCTCTCCATACACATTATTGAAAGGTTAGACCCTTAAAGGAAATCTCCCATCAGAATCCATCATGATAATCCAGGGACATTACTCATAGATCCGGGCACCGGGACTGTGGTAATATATTATATTTGTTATCCATGGCCTCCTTCCTTCTAAAATCAACTTTAAAAAGTATGCTAGTGAGTGAGAAGGGCTCAGTACTGTAGCTTCACAGGCTGTTACACTGTGCAGGATCAGTGGGAGGAAGTGCTGAGGGAATTGCACACTCTTGATTTTAGATAACAAATATAAGAAGATTACCACAGTCACGGTGGAGGATCTAAGTGTCCCTGGTTTATCATGCTTGATTTTGATGGTAGATTTCCTTTAAAGGGAACCTGTCAGCATAAACCAACCTAATAAACCAGTACAAGTATCTTAACACCTTCCTCTTCATGTATATTTCATGACCCAGTGTTGTGGCATCATCCAGAAAATCAACATTGAAGTGAGATGGAAATTGGTTGTATAATGTCAGGGAGGCGGAGAGTTTAGCACTGAAGTCAAGCTCTCCCCACCTCACCTGTGATTGACATCATGTATGAGACTTCTGGAGGGACAGTTACTGATGTGACTTAAGGCAAGACCATCAATCACAGTAGAGGGAATGTCTTGGGGGGAGAGGGGAGAGGAGAGCTTGACTTCTGTGGAAAACTCTGTCCGTCCCTGACTTTATACAACCAATTTCCATCTAACTTCAAAGTTTATTTTCTGGATGATGTCACTACACTTGGCTATGAAAGAGATAAGATCTAGAAGGTGTTAATCTGCATGACACCATACTGCTAGTGGTTTATTGGGTCAATTTCTGCTGACAGGTTCCCTTGAAACCATGAACTAACCTCATAATGTGCATTCAGTTCAGCAGTTCTGGGTTCACTGCGGTAAATCCCTCAAGAGTGATCCGGTCAGACAAAACTCCCTCATAGGCAACCGGCTTCAGACTCGGAAACTGAACTTGGGATTAAAGAAGGAAAGTCGACAAAGGTTCTTGTATGTATTGGTGGGTTGGTCGTCTTTCTGTTGTGGATCTATCCTGCAGAAATACATTGTCATCTTGGTATAAAAGTAAATATCAGTCCTGGTTTGCCTTTCGTGGGGCAGCGCTGGGCTTAGCAACTGAGGAAATGAGGCACTTGAGGGCTTTTTCTGTTCAGGTTGGAAAAATCCAGATAATTTAGGAGCCAATGAAGCGGAGAGTCCTGTGTTTGCTTAACTCCTTCTCATCCAGAGTCTTCAATAAAGTCATTGTAGAGACTGTCTGGAGTTATCGGCTGGGAGGATTAGACGATCACAATGGACTCTTGTTAGTGTTTGCTTGGGAAATAGCAGGGAACCCTTTATTGCAGATCTTCCGGAATCTCTAAATATAGGGAAAGGATTATTTTCCTCTTAGTGCGTAGGTGCAAGATAAATTTGACATTGCTGAATCAGCATTCTTGTATTGAGGAATAATCAGCAGTGAGCTCCAGAATCTTAAACTGGTGCATATATTGTGTCGGTCCGTAATGGTCTCCTAGATTGGGTGCCAGGAGCAGGGTGATGGGTGCTCTCCTAGACGGGTCACTTTTGTGCTTTGTGACTTTTGTGCTCTTGTTGGATGGAAGGTGGCAATGTGAATTCTACAGTCTGTATGTGTCTGTATGTATACATATAGTAGAAATACCATCTGTGTGCAAAGAAACAATGGGGTTTACATGGGACTGCTCTGATCTTGTATGCCATTATTCACCAGGATCTGCAGCACCACAGGCCTTGCTGTGTGACGATGTGTAACGAGACTGTATCGTGCCCGTTCCCAGACAAATATGAAGCTATCCTGTTCCCCATCATCTACAGCAGTGTCTTTATCGTGGGACTACTGGGTAACCTCACGGCTATCGGAGTCATTGTCCAGCTCATCAAGAGGAAGAACATTTTGGGAGTCTACCTGGCCAACCTTTGTGCCTCCGATCTCATGTACATCTTCACCCTCCCAGTCTGGATTGTCTACACTGCCAAGGAGGATTGGGTTTTTGGGACACTTTCCTGTAAGGTAGTGGGCTTCTTCTTCAATTCCAATCTGTACACCACCATCGCCTTCCTCAGCTGTATAGCCACCGACCGCTTTATCGCCACCGTTTTTCCAATACGCTCCAGAATTATCCGGAGCATGAAGAAAGCATTGATCACTTGTGTGGTGTTGTGGCTTGTAATCCTTGGATCCCACTCTTATTTCTTGAGTCGGAACGATCTGTTTACATCATCCCAAAATGTGGAACTTTGCTACGAGAAGTATCCCATGGAGCAGTGGATGGCGCACCTCAATTACTTCAGAATCTTCGTGGTGTTCCTTATCCCCCTCATTCTTCTTGTGTTCTCCTACTGCTCCATCATCCGTGCTATCCATCATACCTCTAGCCTAGATAAGGAGCAAAAATGGAGAATCACTGGACTCATCCTGTCCATGACCACCATCTTTGTCATCTGCTACCTCCCCTACCATGTGGTCCTTTTTATCCGTTCATTCGTCAGTGACTTTAACTACTGCAACTGCGAGATTGAAAAGCGGGTCAGGCCAGCCTATCGGATCTCCTTCGCTCTCACGAGCCTCAGTAGCGCCCTGGACCCTTTTATTAATATCTTTGTCAGTGAAGGGGTAAAGCGGGATTTGATGGAAGAAGTCCGAGCCATTTGGTATTGTTTGATCTATCGAGGAAGAAGCAAGAAAGTCGAGAGAAGACTTGACTTTGTGTGTAACGAAGCTGCAAAAAATGGGGACGGTCTCTTATGCACGCATGAAACCAAAGTACAGACTCGACTCTAGATCAAGAAATTTTCATTTTGGTTTGGACTCAACCTATTGGCAAATGGATAATATATAACTTTAAAACCATTATTAAGACAAACTGGAAGATCTGGATCTTCTTCCTTCAGTCCTTCTGTGAATGATCTGGAATGGAGAACTTCCGAGGGAGACTGGAGACTGTAATGGACAAGTTACATGGCAAGGTGTCCCCTCTTCCATAATAACAGGTCGGGGACCACAGACGAGATGGATCTGTGATCTCAGTGTTTTATTTTGTATTATTCTGTAGCATTTATTAGTATTATATCAGTATTCGGATACGTTCATATCCGCATCGGAAGCTTTGTTAGGAGCATCTGTGACCAATTTCAGGAAGGGGCTGTAAAAATTTTGTATGTTATCCCCTATTCAAAGTATAAGGGGTAGAGCCCCCCCCCCAACGATCAGTTTATTGTTGACCGCTGTGACCTCCATTGATTACAATAATGAACTGAACCAATTAGGGGAGTAGGAGGTTCCGTTCTCACTAATAGAGTGAACTTGCATCCTGAAGCTCCATTTACTACTATAGGAGTGTTGAAGCGCTCTGGTATCCCTGGATAAGATATAGCCAAGCGCTGTGCTCAGCAATTTCCTACACTCCCATACTATTGAATGGAGTGGCAGGACTCGTGTTCAATGTGCCACTCCATGAATTGGCGATAACCCCTTAAACAATCCAGACATTTTCATGATGGAACTAAAGCCCCTATGCAGATGTGAACATAACCTTACAGGTTTCTTTTACCTCTGTGTTCGATTTTGTATCAAATGTTCAATGTATTGATCTGTATCAGATCTAAGATTAGTAAAAAAGTGCAAAAAAAATGCCGTGTTTAGGCCAATGCAATTGAAAGAAGTATAGAAATAGGAGGTAATTTGTAATACGCCTGGCGTAGCTTTGCGGCAAAGCCTTTTTGAGAGTACAAAGTCACGTGGCGGGACCGCCCTGTGCCCGCCCACTCCACCGGCGGCCGCGCCCCTCTATACCTTATATAGTCGCAAATATAATCACAATTTGCAAAACTTGCATAGAAGCGCTGAGAAATGTGAGTGTGAAGCGGCTGCTGAAAGCGGGAACATTATATTCAAATGCAGAGATAATAAAAGTTCTTGTATATTATTGGGTGAGCGGCCAATGCTGGTGTATATATATATCCATCGCGTCTTTGAGTTTTTACCTTTTTTGCTGCAGTGTTTTTTCTTACTTTTTATACTAAAATAAGCTACTGTAAACCAATTGGTATTCTTTATAGTAATTTCAGGGAATTGTGGGTTTGACTCGGAAGGATTCTTGGAGTTGGGCCATCGGACATCTCCTACTGATGGCATTTTATAGATCCTATAGGTCTGGGAAAACACTATTAAAGGACATCTACCACCAAGATCAATGCAGCTCTGAGCCCCCTCCTGCAGGATCCAGTGTTCTTTTGAGCTTCTTATGTTTTTATAAAAAAGGCTTTAAGAATCATGCAAATGAGCCTAAGGGGCTCTGGGCTCAATTAATAGCTATGCAAGCCAGAGCCCCTCAGGTTCATTTACATAATGTATTGTACTAAAACAAGGGCATAAGAAGCTAAAAGGCTCAAACCTACCATAGGGTGGACAGACCAGTATGTCCATGCCAGAGGGGGCGCACACCAGTATGTCAGTGCGCTTGGTTTACGATTCTTGATCCTGGTGGTAGATTTCTTTTAATCTTCTTCATAGTCTATGCCGTTCCAGGTTAATCCAATTCGATTGCAAACGACTAATTCTGCTATACCAGGCATAGGCCATGGGCAATAGTGTTGCTGTTTCTGGAAGGCGGGAACCATGTTTACCTTTTTGCATACATCCCTTTAAGGAGTCAGTGTGAAAATGGTTGATAATCGAAAACTAAAATGAACTGGAATATGAAGTGTTTATATCTGTGAATATGTATTTTCAATCCCTAATAAGACTTCACATAGAACCTCCACACGGAAAGTGAGACATTGGCTGAATGTAGGGACCTGCACGGCGCATCCTCAGGATTTTCTTTGATGGTTTGGTAAAGAATTAGAATAAATGTTCAATTCTGTATTTGTGTTCACATCTGACTCACATGACAGGGATATAACGAGCCGTGCACCTGTGTGACATCACATGACCAGGGATATAACGAGCCGTGCACCTGTGTGGACATCACATGACCAGGGTATAATGAGCCGCGACTGTGTGACAATCACATGACCAGGGATATAACGAGCCGTGCGCATGTGTGACATCACATGACCAGGGATATACCGAGCCGTGCGCATGTGTGACATCACATGACCAGGATATAAGAGCCGTGCACCTGTGTGACATCACATGACCAGGGATTAACGAGCCGTGATCTGTGTACCTCACATGACCGGGATATAAACGCGCCGTGCACCTGTGTGACATCACATGACCAGGGACATAACGAGCCATGCACCTGTGTGACATCACATGACCAGGGACATAACGAGCCGTGCACCTGTGTGACATCACATGACCAGGGGATATAACGAGCCGTGCACCTGTGTGACATCACATGAGCAGGGATATAACGAGCTGTGCACCTGTGTGACATCACATGACCAGGGTTATAACGAGCTGTGCACCTGTGTGACATGACATGACCAGGTATATAACGAACTGTGCACCTGTGTGACATCACATGACCAGGGATATAACGAGCCGTGCACCTGTGTGACATCACATGACCAGGGAATATAACGAGCCGTGCACCTGTGTGACATCACATGACCAGGACCAGGACTAACAAGCCATGCACCTGTGTGAGGTCCTCCCGGGGATATAAGGAGCGCTGCAGCTGTGTGACCATCACGTCTCCAAGGGATATAACGAGCCCATGCACTGTGTGACATCACATGACCTTGGGTATAGAAGAGTTGTGCGCCTCAATGACTTTTACATAACTAGGACAGATTTCTCCACTGGTATAAACACATATAAGCTTCTACAAATGACAGCAACTAGTTCTAGAAAACCATGATGAATCGTGCATAAAGTATATTGTCAATTTATACTTTTCATTACACCAACTATTGCTGAAGTGGACACCCCTTTAAATCTCGTGTTTATCCCTTTAAACCGAGCAGTATTGGGAGGATAAAAACCTAATGAAATGATATTTGTCCATGTAGTTACACAACGGTGTGTTCAGCTAATCCTATGTCACATTAAGGGACAGACACACAAATAAAGTTATTTCTTTCTTTTATGTCTATTTTTTGTTATTTCTTTTTAAAAACTCTCCAAGATCCTTTCTCCCCCTGACGGTCAATTTACTTCACGTTCTACACATTCTACCCATGACAGGAGGGTGACTGCTGTGCCAGATAAATGATATCATGGATCTAAATCACTTTCGTTCGCCCCCAGTGAGTTATATTGGGGAGTTTTAATACAGAGCATCCCCGGTTACATCAAGATAGTTTTTCCGAGGTTGTTCTTAATTTTGAATTGTATGTAACTCAAAACTGTATATTTATCTATTTAGATTCCAGACAAAAAAAATTTTTTTGCCCCATAGACAATTGGAGTTTAAACATTTTTTGCTGTAATGGGACCAAGGATTATTAAAGGAGTTGTCCGAGTTCTGGATAAAACAAAAACTTAAGGTGGCCGGGAGAGGGCTGCCTACTTACCTTCCGGTGCCCTCCGGTATCCAGCGCTGCTGTCGCTCCGGTCCGGGCGCCGAGTAAACAGGCCGCAGGACTCAGGTTGTCGGGTCTGGCCATAAGCTGATCCCAGTGCTGCGTCCGGCGGCCCTGTTTGTTTCATGGCGCCCGACCGACGGCACCGAGTAAGTAGGACTTATTTTTAAGGCGCCCTCCCGCCTCTATTTTTTTTTTCAGAACTCGGCAACCCCTTTAAAAACTTCATTGCGCCATTACAGCAATTAATGGGATATAGTAACATCCAGAGAGGTCACCAGAGGTCAGGGCAGAGGGGTCCGTCTGTAACTAGGGGTAGTCTGTAAGTTGGGTGTCCTTAAGTAGGGGACCGCCTGTACATTGAGATTTTCAGCGTAGACACTGATTCTGTTGTCCTCAACCATCACCAACAGCCAATCAGCACTGAGCTTTGATTTCATATACTGTTCTGGGGAATTGTTAGCTGTGCTGTGATTGGTTGCTATGGACAATTATAAACCTCGACAACCATGTTTATTTTCTGTGGTTTTAAGACTTTTCCTGTATAACATATTACAATTTGGGTAAATTATGGAAAAATCATGAGTTTTTAGACATAGGAACAAGTAAAATTGTTCCAATCGCAGGATTTCCAAGGCATGTGTCTTAGATAAGATAAATATGGCCGCAGCGCGCTGATCCACCTCACCAATCGGATGTTCGTCCCCTATCCTGTAGCTGGGGATAACAATACTTGTTACAACCCCGAGGGCCTATTCACATTACACACCAGTCCATCTTAATTTATGACAAACCTGTCTCTCTTGCGCACGATTTATAGTCTATAGGTTCTACAGAATGGCATTTCCCCACAAACCTGACAGAAACTGAAGAACTTTTGATGCTAAATCACAGTATTTACTAATGAAAGACTTTCTGCCATTCTAACGTAAACCAGCCCTGGCGAATGTCCACAAACACGTCCGGTACCATGGTAAGAAGTCTCATCTGCAATAAATGGGGGCTAAAAATATAATCTGCACAATATATAACAGGCTTTTAAGGTCATCTGCCACCAGGATGAAGGACTGTATGCAAATGAGCCTGGGGCTCCAGGCATCCATAGGTGGTGATGGGCTCATTCTCATACATCCTTCTCCTGGTGGTACATGCCATTTAAGCCAAGGGAGATCTGCAGCGATAAGGTTAAAATCTGGTCACTCTTGGGGGCACAACAGTAGACATTTTTTTAATGGTTATTGTGTATGTGAGACTTTTTTGTGGTGTTTATTTGACATATTAAGTCTAATATTTGGGGCAAAAACTTTTTGTCACAATCTTCATTTTCACCGTTGTCGAAAGGCTCCTCATAAGGCTTCTCACCGCCCTGACCATCAGATGCCCTATATTGGGGCCGTTATATAGTGGTGCTGCTAGCCCCAACCCCCCACGCCCCCCCCCACCCCCACTATAACAGTGATTGTGCCTGAGGTCAAGGTGGGAATTTAATTTTTACATTTTTTATTTTAAGTGCCTTGTATGTGGTTGGCACCCACACCGTCCAGTATCTGCTCATCCAGGTTGACCACCTGTGCAGGGGCTGTGCCAGTAGTGGTGTTCTATAGTTGGTGTCAATCCAACATTTGATTTCTTTTATGTCACGGTTCTTAGCCCAACTATGTAGCCCAGAATAAACGGCTACTATTGTTTTTGTGGCGTTCATAAACTTCCCACTCTTGGCCACTTTACCTCAAGTTTCTGTCATTTGTGTATAAGTGTGGGTGCAAATGTCCAAAAGTTACGTTTATTGAAGTTCGGTATTGATAATTCTTGTCCCGTAGGGTTTTTGGAAAGATCTTCTGGCACCTTCTGCCCTGAGATGGTTCTCAAGGTGTAGCTTTCACCTGAAGACCCTTATTCTCCCGCCGCTCCTTGGGCTGAGGATGTGACCTGCTTCAGCTCTGGTCACATTGCTCTCTGCATCACTCCGGTTTTACACATTGGATTTTCCCATCCTATATTCTAGGAATTACAAGGGGTTTTCCAATTAATCTGAGATACACTTCCTCCTTTTGCATCTGATTCCCACAGGACGACGGTTCACTGGTGGAGTCGTAGCACCTTGTTGTCGTCCAATCATGTCTCTTACAGTCTGCATACTGTGTGGTCCACAGCTCAGAGAACCGCCGTGATCTCCCTGTTCATGATTGTTGGTGATTTCAGTTTTTTTTCTTGAATATTGGGATAGGTTACACGAGTTGGATGTTCCAATAGGGAATCCCATGATTGGCAGAGGGGGCGTCGTAATAATTAATTGAATAAAAAATGTGTTTTTTTGTTTTTAAATGACTCTTGCAGTTTCTATAGAAGACCTTTCCACTATTCTATAGGGCACACATGTACCTATAGGATCTGATATACAGCCCGCCTAGTTGGCATACATGTCCGCATAGTCGGATGGAGAGTCATTGAAGTGCTATTACATAACATTCTCGGTTCTTCATGCGCCGTCTGATTCCAATAGAAAGGTGTTTTTCTTTTCTGCATTAACACCTTTTTTTCGTGAGGCTACGTCCTGTAATACAGCTCATTGACGGCCGCCATGGACTGGAGTACAGAGCTCCCACGTAAACCAAACACAACCCCAGTGTAAAGTCACTGAATCAGTCCACGTTCCTCTTAGATTTACATCAGCTGTCGTCCTCATGGTCTGGTCCGTTAATGAGTTATTAATTTGGATGAAAGGACTAATAATGAGACAATAAAAAATCTCAACACTAGGTTTTTTTCGGCTAAAAATATCAAGTAAGGATGTTTGACCACCACCTGCGTCGATATACAGGACTCTCCCATAGAGCGTGTCCTTATCATGTTTTAAGCAAAAACCACTCCATTTTAGACACAAAAGGGATCAAGTGTAAAAACTGTAGAATAATGTACGTGTTTATAGAATGACCCCTTATACCTGCCTCCCTCTATGTTCTGGGAGATGAGTCTTTTAATTTCCCCTAGTATTTTTGCTTTAGTCTCAACACCCAAGCGGTAAAATAATAAATAGAGATGAGCGAACATGCTCGTCCGGCTGATGCTCGGTCGATCATTAGTTGTACTCGAACGCTCAGTTGCTTCGAACAATACTTCGCCCGCTCGAGAAAATGGCAGCTCCCCCGTTTTTGCTTTTTGGCGGCCAAAACAGAGCCACTCACAAGCAGGAACTCCTCTCTCCACCCGCATGCTGGTACCCTACACGTCGATAGCATGGTTGCTGGCAATCAGGTGACCCGGGATAGACTGAGCCGCTGGCCGCGCTGCTGCGGATCATTCTGTCCTGTATGCCGCTAGGGAGAGAGTCTGTCTGTCTGGTCAGGAAATGCGTTAGGGGCTTATAGATTTACTGTTTGAGGCAGAGTGATCTACAAGACCCCAACCGACCCTTTTAGTGGCTACATAAAACTGTATCTAACTTTTTCTTATCTTTAATTTGCATCTAGTACCCATTTGTGAGGAATTAGCAGGGGGAACTTGCTACCGTGTGTTTTAGCTCTGTGGCACATCATATCCCTAGCAAAGGCCGGAAGTGGGAAAATTTAGTAGGTTGGATCTCACAATTAGGCACTACTCAGTGTGCATCTCATCTGGCATAGTATGTGCGTTTGATACTTGGCCAGAACAATACCATAGGAAGAATACAACGAGCTTACTTACGCTACCATTAAGCGTTCTATATATTTGATTCTTCTGGTTGATCTGCTGGTGGCTGTACTTTCTGCCGTTGCATGTACTGCCAATTCCTGAGCAATTTGTAGTGTAGACTTGGCGACCCCGCTGTGTTCTGCGCTATTAGTGACACTGCTGTGACACGGGCACTAGTGCCCACTACGCAAAGCCGCTAGTGTCGTCATTAAACGCACATTAAGTTGAAGCCAGTATGGCAAGAAATGTCTATTAGGACTACTAACTCAGTGTCATCTCCATCTTGGCATAGTAGTGTGCTCTTTGATACTTCTAGAAAATACCTGATAGCACTGATATCAGCCTTGTTGGGTTGTTAAAACTCAAAACAAACTAAAAAAGTTAAAAAAAATAAAGTTATAACTCTGACAATTTTAAAAAGTGTTAACCCGAGGCTAGGGTAAGGCGGGCGGGGACGGGGCCGTCCAACCTACGCAGGGGTCAAGGCCGGGGTCCTGGGCGGGTTTGGACACCACCGCTGATGAGGAGCAGGGAACGCCGCAAGCTACACTCCCTAGTTCATGTCGAAGTTACTGGACATCGTGGTGTCAGCAACTGTTGAGGCCTAAACATTGCGAACAGGTGATGTCGTTGATTTCTGACAATGCTTCTAGCATTTGTCCACCCCCATTCAGTCCTTCCACGCAGTCCCACCCTGTCACCGAAATCCCCACTCCTCCAGCGCCTGCCCCTCAGCCTCCTCCCCCCCATTCTGCCCCCCTCCCAGGAAATTGGGCATTTTAACCGGCATACTCTGAGGAACTGTTTTCTGGACCCTTCCCACATCACAAACCACTTTGTCCTGGTTGTGCTTAGCATTGTCCGATGCCCATGGTTTTCCAACAGTCATAAGAAAAAAGAGAAGGGGAAACGCGTTTGGGTGGATATGACCTTCTTGAGTAGTGGGATGTGGGTAAAAGGGTGTCCGACATGAGAACACTGTTGTCAGACAGTGGGAGTTGTTTGTCGGGCATGATTCCGAGGGTGAGCAGACTGAGGGATTCGGAGAATGAGGTTGAACAGATCCCAGCTGGGTTGAGAGGCCGGGTGACCACAGTGCTTCTGGAGACAGGGGAGGAGTCCTCGACCATAACATGTTTGGAAGAGGCGTGGTGGGGGCCAACGGAGAGTCAGGGCCTAGAGCTGGTGCATCAGCGCCAAATGTTCACCTAGTAACTCCCGTGGGCAGGGCTCTTGCGGCGAGGGTAGATCTTCAGAGTCTGGAGGTTTCTTTAAGGAACACCGATTACCGCGGACTGTGGTGTTGCACATGTGCCAACCATGCTCAGCAGGGTTCCACCACTATAGCTTAACTACCACCAGTATGCGCAGGCATATGAATGCTAACACCCAACTCAGTGGCAACAAGCCGTTCACTCCGCCGTTCAACACCCACTGGCTCCTTCCCCTGTGTCGCTGCTATCCGCCCCCTGCCCAGGACCTGCCACAAAACCCCATCGTCGCCTCCACGATCCTCCACACATCACCAGCGTTCAGCTCTCCTACCCCAGACGCTGGATCGAAACGCAAATATTAGTGCAACCACCCGCACGCCCAAGCCCTTATTTATGTTGCAAAGGCTCCAGATTGCTTAGTCCTGGAGATGCTTGCCTATAGTCTGTAAGAGGACCGTCCTTTCTCAACTCCATGGCGGCGCCCGCCCCTCGGTAATTCGGGCCCCCAGCCGCCACTTCTTTTTTTCCGATGTGCCGTCCCAGCCTGCACCCACGTTTCAGACAACACTCATCCTGCCCTGACCAACGCCGATTTCGGACAATGTCCCCTGACGGTGCTGCCGGGCACGCCACTATATATCGCTGACGCACATTTGGGTTAACTTGGTGGAGGCTGGGACCGAGTCCCTGACCCTGGGCTGCTCATATACTGCCGACCCGAGGATTGCGGGGCCTACCCGGTCCAGGTGTTTCAGGCCTACATGCCTCTCCTCTCCTCCCACCCTCCTCCACCTCCTCCTCCGACTACCATCCGTTTCACGGCGCCATCATCGGTAGCTTCTAGGCACAGCAAGCAGTGCCGTGCTAAGGAGCATGCGGTGCTCAAACTCTGAGTCCTATGCACAAAAGGCACACCGCCCAAGAGCTATTACAGGGCATCACGGCGCAGACGATCTGTGGCGGCACCGCTGAACCTTAAGCCATGCTGGTTTTGTGTGACAACGTCCGTACCAACCCTGGGTGGCGGCTCTGCAACTTCGGCAGACTGACACATGTGCCATGCTGGCCCAGTTTTAAATCTGATAGTTCACGTTTCCTCAAGACATTAAAAAAAGAGACCCAATCTGTCTGATTTGTCTCACGAAGGTGCGGCCGCCTGTGGCGCTTTCAGGAAGTCCAGCCCAATGCTGCCACTTCTCAGGGCAGCGCAGCGCCGCCCTCCACTGTCCCGCTCACCTGACTGTTGTGCGACGTGCCCACCCTGAGTGTGTGTGAATTTCCAACACTGACCAGGTTTACCATAGTTTACCGCAGCCGCAGTCGATTGTCGACTCGCCGATGCCACTTCACCATAAGTGGTACGTCAGGTCAGTCGCTTCCTCAAGTCTCAATGAGATGGACGTGATGTCTGATATCTGTCAGGTGCTGAAACTTTTGAGATCAACACAGATGTTGGAGGCGATGCCGCCATCATCAGCTCCCATCCCTCTGCTGGTCCTGTTGAAAAACTCGCTGGTCAGCAATGAAGTCAAGCTTTGCGCCTCTCACAAGAGACGGGGAAGAATATTCCCTGTTGAGAGCAAGCACCCTCAGGTCTGTTTTCTCATCGCATATCGGGAGGAGGTGGGGTGGCAGGGGAAAGAGGAGGAGAATGTTGGCGAGACACAAGAGGGGACCATTGTGAGGTCCGGTCACTGTTCAGCTAGCGTGTATGGGCCAGAAGAAGAGGAGTTGGAGTAACGAGCCGTGCACCTGTGTGACATCACATGACCAGGGATATAACGAGCCGTGCACCTGTGTGACATCACATGACCAGGGGTATAACGAGCCGTGCACCTGTGTGACCTCACAGATATAACGAGCTGATAACGAGCCGTGCACCTGTGTGACATCACATGACCAGGGGATATAACGAGCCGTGCACCTGTGTGACATCACATGACCAGGGGATATTAACGAGCCGTGCACCTGTGTGACATCACATGACCAGGGGATATAACGAGCCATGCACCTGTGTGACATCACATGACCTTGGGTATAAAGAGTTGTGCGCCTCAATGACTTTTACATAACTAGGGACAGATTTCGGTCCACTGGTAGTAAACACATAGAAGCTTGCTACAAAATGACAGCAAGCAGAGATCTAGAAAACCATGAGGAATCGATGCATAAAGTATATTGTCAAATTGTATAACTTTTCATTACACTCAACTATTTGCTGAAAGTGGACAACCCCTTTAAATCTCGTGTGATCCCTTTAAAACCGAGCAGTATTTGGGAGAATAAAAACCTAATGAAATGATATTTGTCCATGTATTTACAACGTTTATTTCGTTCATATATCCTATTGTCACATTTATAGGGACAGACATCACCAAATAAAGTTATTTCTTTCTTTTATGTCTATTTTTTGTTATTTCTTTTTTAAAAACTATCTCCAAGATCATTTCTCCCCCTGACGGTCAGATTATACTTCACGTTCTACACATTCTACCCATGACAGGAGGGTGACTGCTGTGCCAGATAAATGATCATGGATCTAATCCTTTCTTCGCCCCCAGTGAGTTATATTGGGGGAGTTTTAATACAGCAGTCCCGGTTTCTACAAGATAGTTTTCCGGAGGTTTGTTCTTAATTTGAATTGTATGTAACTCAAACTGTATATTTTTATCATTAATTTCAACAAAAAAATTTTTTTGCCCCAGTGACAATTGGGAGTTTAAACATTTTTTGCTGTAATGGGACAAAGGATTATTAAAGGGTTGTCCGAGTTCTGGAAAAAAAAACTAAGGTGGCCGGGAGAGGGCTGCTACTTACCTTCCGGTGCCCTCGGTATCCAGCGCTGCTGTCGCTCCGGTCCGGGCGCCGGAGCAGCGCAGGACTCAGGTTGTCGGTCTGGCCAGAAGCTGAGTCCAGTGCTGCTCCGGCGCCATGTTTGTTTACATGGCGCCCGGACCGGAGGGCACCGGAAGTAGTAGGACATTTTAAAGCAGCGCCCTCTCCCGACTCCTAGTTTTTTTTTTCCAGAACTCGGACAACCCCTTTAAATAACTTCTTGCCCTTACAGCAAATTAATGGGATATAGTAACATCCAGAGAAGGTCACCAGAGGTCACGGGAGCAGAGGGGTCCGTCTGTAACTAGGGTAGTTCTGTAATTGGGTTGTCCTTAAGTAGGGGACCGCCTGTACATTGAGATTTTCACATGAGACACTGATTCTGTTGTCCTCAACCATCACCGCCAATCTGCACTGAGCTTTGAATTTCATAACTGTTCTGGGGAATTGTTAGCTGTGCTGTTTGGTTGCTATGGACAATTATAAAACCTCGACAACCATGTTTATTTTCTGTGGTTTTAAGACTTTTCCTGTATAACATATTACAATTTGGGTAAATTATAAAAATCAATGAGTTTTTTAGACATAGGAACAAGTAAAATTGTTCCAATCGAGATTTTCCAAGGCATGTTTGTAGATAAGATAAATATGGCCGCACCGCTGCTGATCCACCCACCAATCGGATGTTCGTCCCTATCCTGTAGCTGGGGATAACAATACTTGTTACAACCCCGAGGGCCTATTCACATTACACACCAGTCCATCTTAATTTATGACAAACCTGTCTCTCATTGCGTGCAGATTTATAGTCTATAGGTTTCTACAGAATGCGATTTCCACACACAAACCGACAGAAAACTGAGAGATTTTGATGCTAATATCCAGTATTACGATAGAGACTTTCTGCCATTTAACGTAAAACAGCCCTGGCGATGTCCACAAACGTCCGGTACCATGGTAAAGTCTCATCTGCAATAAATGGGGTGCTAAAAAATATAATCTGCACATATATAACAGTTTTAAGGTCATCTGCCACCAGGATGAAGGACTGTATGCAAATGAGCCTGGGGGGCTCCAGGCATCATAGGTGGTTATGGGGCTCATTCGCATACAGTCCTTCATCCTGGTGGTACATGCCCTTTAAGTCAAGGGAGATCTGCAGCGATAAGGTTAAAATCTGGTACAAACTTTGGGCACAAACAGTAGACATTTTTTTAATGGTTATTGTGTATGTGAGACTTTTTTGTGGTGTTTATTTGACATATTAAGTCTAATATTTGGGGCAAAAACTTTTTGTCACAATCTTCATTTTCACAGATGTCTGAAGGCTCCTCCATAAGGCCTCACCGCACGCTGACCATGCAGATTAGCCCTATATGGGGCCGTTATATATATGTGCTGCTAGCCCCAACCCCCCACCCCCCCCCCCCCCCCCCATATAACACGTGATGTTGTCCTGAGGTCAGGTGGGAATTTAATTTTTACATTTTTTATTTTAGATGTCCTTGTATGTGGTTGGCACCCACAACCTTCCAGTTATCTGCTCATCCGGTTGACCACCTGGATGCAGGGGCTGTGCCAGTAGTGGTGTTCTATAGTTGGTGTCAGATCCAAACATTTGATTTCTTTTATGGTCAACGTTCTTAGCCCAAATATGTAGCCCAAGGAAAAACGGCTACATATTTTTTTTTGTCTTCATAAACTTCCCAGCTCTTGGCCACTACTCCAATGTTTCTGTCATTTGTGTATAAGTTGGGTGCAAATTCCAAAAGTACGTTATTAGAGTTCGTATTGATTTCCTTGTCCCGAGGTTTTTGGAAGATCTTCTGGCACTTCTGCCCTAGATGGTTCTCAAGGTGTACTTTCACCTGAAAGACTCCATTATTCTCCCGCACGCTCCTGGGGCTGAGGATTGGACCTGCTACAGCTCTGGTCACATTGCCTCTCTGCACACCTCGGTCTTTGACACATCTGGGATTTTCCATCCTATATTCTAGGAATTAAGGGGTTTTTCCAATTATCTGGATACACTTCCTCCTTTTGGCATCTGATTCCCACAGGACGACCGGTTCACTGGTGGATCGTGCACCTGTTGTCGTCAATCATTGGTCTCTTACAGTTTGCATTACTGGTGGTCACACATGCTCAGAGACCCCCTGGATCTCCTTGTTCATGGATTGTTGGGTGATTTCAGTTTTTTTCTTGAATATTGGGATAGGGTTACACGAGTTGGATGTTCCAATAGGGAATCCCATGATTGGCAGAGGGGGCGTCGATAATTAATTGGAATAAAAAGTGTTTTTTTTTTGTTTTAACATGACTCTTGCAGTTTCTATAAAGACCTTTTCCACGATTCTATAGGCACACATGTAACATATAGGATCTGATTACAGCCCGCCTATGTGGCATACATTTCCGATACGGCGGAGAGGTCATTGAGTGCATTAAACATACATTCTCGCTCTTCATGCGCCCTGATTCCAACTAGAAAGGTTTTCTTTTCCTCTAACACACTTTTTTTCTGAGCAGTACGTCCTGTAAGTACAGCTCATTGACGGCCGCCATGAACTGGAGACGTGAGCTCCACGTAACCAAACACATACCCCTAGTGTAAGTCACTGAATCAGTCCACGTTTCCCTTAGACTTGTACATAGCGTCGTCCTCATGTCTGGTCCGTTAATGAGTTATAATTTGGATGAAAGGACTAATAATAACAATAAAAAATCTACACTAGGTTTTTTCAGGCTAAAAATATCAATAAGGATGTTTGACCACCACCGGTCTGATATACAGGACATCTCCATAGGCGTGTCCTTATCATGTTTTAAGCAAAGAACCCCTCTTTAAACAAAAAGGGATCAAGTGTAAAAACTGTAGAATAATGTCGTGTTTATAGAATGACCCCTTAACCTGCCTGCCCTCTATTGTTCATGTGGAGATGAGTCTATTACTTTCCCCATATTATTTGCTTATGGTCCTCAACACCAAGCGTGTAAAATAATAAATAGAGATGGATGCGAACAGCTTCGCCGAGCTGATCTCGGTCGATCATTATGGTACTCGAACGCTCAGTTGCTTCGATACGAATACCTTCGCCGCTCGAGAAAATGGCAGCTCCCTGCCGTTTTTGCTTTTGGCGGCCAAGAAACAGAGCCAATCACAAGCAGGATCTCGGCATCTCCACCCAGCATGCTGGTACCCGTACCGTCATAGCATGGTTGCTGCAGATCAGTACCCGGGATAGACTGAGCCGCTGCCGCGCTGCCGGATCATTCTGCTGCTTGATGCCGCTAGGGAGATAGCTGGCTGCTGGTCAGGAAATGCGTTAGGGTGCTATAGATTTACTGTTGTAGGTCAAGAGTGATCTACAAGACCCAACACCCTCTTCTAGGCTACAAAATAACTGTTCTAACTTTTTCTTATTTTTAATTTGCATCTAGTACCCATTTGTGAGGAATTAGCAGGGGGACTTGCTACCGTTGTGTTTTAGCTCTTGTGGCACATCATATCCCTAGCAAAGGCCGAAGTGGGAAATTTAGTAGGTTGGAATCTCATCAATTAGCACTACTCAGGCATCCTCATCTGGCATAGTATGTGCTTTTGATACTTGGCAGAAAATAGCCATAGGAAGAACAAGAGCTTACTTACGCCATACCGTTAGCGTTCTATATATTTGATTTCTCTGTTGTCTGCTGGGTGGCTGTACTTTCTGCCGTTGCATGTACGTTGCCAATTCTGAGCAATTTGTAGTTGAGACTTGGCGACCCCCCTGCTGTGTTCTGCGCTAGTGACGCAATATCACTAGTCACCCCAAGCTGGCATTTGGGTTGGACGCGACCTCAGTCTCACACATCGCTGTGCGCATTACGGCACAGACTTAACCATGAGTGCAGAGTGTCATGGCTCACAGTCATCTCATAGGCATAGTAGTGTGCTTCCTGATACTTGTCTAGAAAATACTGCCTATAGCACTAGGCTATCAGCTTGTTTGGGTTGTTAAAACTCAAAACAAACAAAAAAGTTAAAAAAAATAAAGTTATAACTTCGACCATTTTAAAAAGTTAACCCGAGGGCTGAGGGTATAGGACGGAGGCGGGGACGTGGGGCCGCCACCTACGCAGGGGTCAGAGGGTGCACGGCTCGTTATATCCCTGGTCATGTGATGTCACACAGGTGCGCGGCTCATTATATATGTGATGTCACACAGGTGCACGGCTCTTATATCCATGGTGATGTCAGACAGGTGCACGGCTCATTATATTCCTGGTCATGTCATGTCATGTCACACAGGTGCACGGCTCATTATATCCCTGGTCATGTGATGTCACACAGGTGCACGGCTCATTATATCCCTGGTCATGTGATGTCACACAGGTGCACGGCTCGTTATATCCATGGTGATGTCACACAGGTGCACGGCTCATTATATTCCTGGTCATGTCATGTCACACAGGTGCACGGCTCATTATCACACAGCTCGGATTACTTTCTGTGATTTAAGAGCCGTGCACCTGTGACATCACATGACCAGGGATATAATGAGCCATGCACCCATGTGACATCACATGACCAGAGATATAACGAGCCGTGCACCCGTGTGACATCACATGACCAGGGATATAATGAGCCGTGCACCTGTGTGACATCACATAACCAGTGGTATTACGAGTTGTGCACCTCGATGATTTAACATAACTAGAGACAGGTTTCTATGGAATGACAGCAAGCAGAGATCTAGAAAACGGTGAGGAATCGATGCAGAAAGTATATTGTCAAATTGTGTAATGAAATGTTATACAACTATTTGCTGAAAGTGGACAACCCCTTTAATTCTCATGTGATCCCTTTAAAACCGAGCAGTATGTGGGAGAAAAAAAACCTAATGAAATATTTGTCATGTAAGTTTACAACGTGTATATTCAGTAAATTTAGCCTTTTGTCACATTAATAGGGACAGACATCACAAAATAAAGTCATTTCTTTCTTATATATGTACTTTTGTTATTTATTAAAAAACAATCCCAAAGAACATTGCACCCCCTGACGGTCAGATTATGCTTCATGTGACAGGAGGGTGACTGCTGTGCCAGATAAATGATATCATGGATCTAAACCACTTTCGTTCGCCCCTGTGAGTTATTTTGGGGAGTTTTATTACATTGAGATTTTCAGCATAGACAACAATCACCAACAACCAATCAGCAGTGAGCTTTCATTTCATATACTGGCCTGGGAAAATGTTAGCTGTGCTGTGATTGGTTGCTATGGACAATGAAGTAAACCTTGACAACCATGTTAATTTTATCTGCTGTGGTTTTAAGACTTTGCCCGTATAACATATTACAATTTGAGTAAATTATGGAAAAATCATGATTACGTTTTTAGACATTGGAACAATTTTACTTGTTCCTATCGCAAAATTTCCAAGGCATGTGTCTTAGATGAGATAAATATGGCCTTTACGCACCGATCCACCCCACCAATCAGATCTTCATCCCCTATCCTGTAGCTGGGGATAACAGCAATACTTGGTACAACCCCTGCAAGGGCCCATTCACATTACACACAAGTCCATCTTGATTTATGACAAACCCGTTGAGCACCGATTTTTAGGTTTCTACAGAAATGGCATATTTCCACACAAAACCTGACAGAAAACTGACTGAATTTTGATGCAAAATAATCAGTATTTACTAATGAGAGAGACTTTCTGCCATTCTAACGTAAAACCAGCCCTGGCGAATGTCCACAAACCTGTACGGTACAAGGGTTAAAAGTCTCATCTGCAATAAATGGGGGCTAAAAATATAATCTCCACAGTACATAGGCTTTAAGCCCAGGGAGATCTATAGCCATTAAGATTAAAAATCTGAAAAAAAACAATAAAAATAATTTCCCCTTTTGCTGTGGTACAAACTTTAGGCACAAACAGCCATTTTTTTTTAATGCTTAGTGTGTATGTGAAGCATTTTTGTGGTGCTTATTTGCCATAACTCTAAGATTTGTGGCAAAAACTGTGTCACATTCTTCATTTTCACTTTGAGATGTCTGTAGGCTTCCTCACCGCCTTGTGACCATGGACAGTAGCCCTATATGGGGCCGTTACATGTGCGGCTAGCCCACAACCCCCATATACGGTGATGTGCGCGAGGCCATGGGGTGGGAAATCTTTATTTACATTTGCAGTTTTGGTGCCGTGTATGTGGTGGACACCCACAACCTTCCAGGTATCGCTCACCGGTGACCACCAGGGTGCAGGGGCTGTGTATATAGGTGGTGGTTCTGTAGCAGGTGTCAGATCCATACATGTGACTTCTTCTTTTATGGTCAACGTTCTTTGCCTAATTTTTTTAAGGAAACATGGCCACATTTTTGGTCACTTCCACACAAATTACAAAAACTTTGAGGTAAAGTGGTCAAAGGTGTGAAAGTGTCCAAAAGTTACGTTTATTGAAAAAATTCAGTATTGATAATTCTTCTCCGTAGGCTTTTGGAAAGATCTTCTGGGACCTTCTCCACAAATAAAATGCCCTGAGA
The DNA here is from genome assembly GCA_019512145.1 of Engystomops pustulosus. Taxonomy (NCBI): domain Eukaryota; kingdom Metazoa; phylum Chordata; class Amphibia; order Anura; family Leptodactylidae; genus Engystomops; species Engystomops pustulosus. Next base: position 510,397 of record WNYA01000023.1, read on the forward strand.
TGGTTCTCAAGTTGCAGCTTTCACCTAGAAAGACCCATTCATTCTCCCGGCAGCTCCTTGGGCTGAGGATGGACCTGCTACAGCTCTGGTCACATTGCTCTCTGCACACACCTGTGGACACATTGTTCGGTTTTACACATCTGGGATTTTCCCATCGTATATTCTAGGAAATTAAAGGGGTTTTCCAATTATGCTGGATACACTTCCTCCTTTTGCATCTGATTCCCACAGGACGACCGGTTCACTGGTGGATCGTGCAGCTGTTGTCGTCAATCATTGTCCTCAGTGGTCGCACCACCCCAGGACCCTTTTACAGTTTGAGCTACTGAGCATGTGTGACCACCAGTAATGCAGTCAGACCACCTGGATCTCCTTGTTCATGGATTCTTGGGTGATTTCAGTTTTTTTTTTTTTTTCTTTCCTTCTCTTGAAATTTGGGGTAGGGATACACTAGTTGGATGTTTCAATAGGGAATCCGAAGAACGGCAGAGGGGGTGTCATAATAATTAATTGAATAAAAATTTGTTTTTTTGTTTTTGAATATCTCTTGCACAGTTCCTATAGAGGATCCTTCCACTATTCTATAGGGCACATAGGTAGCTATATGATCTGATATACAGCCCTGCCTATTGCATACATGTCCGCATAGCGGATGAGGTCATTGATGCGATTACATAACATTCTCGGCTTCTTCATGGCCGCTGATTCACAAATAGAAATGTGTTTCTTTTCGCATCTAACATGTTTTTTTTTGTGCGATACGTCCTGTAAGTACAGCTCATTGACCCGCCATTGATCTGGAGACAGATGCTCCACGTAAACCAAACACAGACCCCACGTGTAGAGTCACTGAATCAGTCCACGTCTCGTAGACTTTACAGCTTCGTCCTCAGGATCTGGTCACGTTAATGAGTTAATAATTTGGATGAGATGACTTAATAATGAGACAAGTCAAAAAAATCAACACAAGGTTTTTTCAGGCTAAAATATCAATAAGGATGTTTTGACCACCACCTGTCTGATATAAGGGACATCTCCATAGAGCGTGTCCTTTATCAATGTTTTAAGCAAAGAAAACCCATTTAAGACAAAAAGGGATCAAAGTGTAAAAATTGTAGAATAATGTAGTGTTATATAGAATGACCCTTTAACCTGCACTGCCCTCTAGTGTTCATGGGGAAGAATGAGCAATTTATTTTCCCTATTATTTTGCTTATAGTTCTCAACACCAAGCTGTAAAATAATAAAATATAGCTTTTTACGTTATTTTTGTTTCTTTGCCTGAATTCTAAGTGTTTGTACTGACGTGACTGTGTTTATTCCCATCAGGTGCTGCCTGAGGACCCACAACGGTTTGCCCATGGCGTGTGGAATAAGCTGTGACTATTCGGCTCCATATGAAGCCACGCTCTTCCCCATTATCTACGGATTGGTCTTTATCTTTGGACTGATTGGTAACCTGGCCGCCATTGGCGTGATCTATCAACATGTGAAGAGGGGTAATGTCCTGGGAGTCTATCTGGCCAATCTCTGTGCCTCAGACCTGTTGTACGTCTTTACCCTCCCAGTCTGGATTGCCTACACTGCCAAAGATGACTGGCTTTTTGGGGCACTCAGTTGTAAGATTGTTGGGTTTTTCTTCAATGCCAACCTGTACACGACCATAGTCTTCCTCAGCTGCATTGCCGCTGATCGCTTTGTAGCCACCGTATTCCCGTTCCGGGCCAGGGCACTGCGGACAATGAAAGGGGCTATGATTATATGTTTTGTGGTGTGGCTGATTATATTGGGGTCCCATTCTGTGTTCCTTGGGCGGGATGAACTCTTCAACTCCAGTCTGAACGTCAAGCTTTGCTACGAGAAGTACCCAATGGATCAGTGGATGGCTCGGGTCAACTATTTCCGTATCTTTGTTGTCTTCCTCATCCCCTTGATACTCTTGGTGGTCTCCTACTGCTGTGTGGTTCGGGTGGTTCACAAAAGTCACAGCTTGGAAAAGGAGCAGAAAAAAAAAATAATTGGTCTCCTAATGACCATGACGGCCATATTTATCATCTGCTACCTCCCGTACCACATCGTTCTCTTCATCCGCTCTTACGTCAGTGAGCAGAACATCTGCACCTGTACCATAGAGTACAACGTGCGTCCAGCTTATCGGATCACCTTCTCTCTGACCAGTCTAAGCAGCGCCCTAGATCCTTTCATCAACATTTTTGTCAGCGAAAGCATTAAGCAAGATCTCCTGAAGGAAGTGCGAGCGTTATGGTCCGGCTTTCGTTCCATACGTCACGCACGGAGCTCTCGACGGACCACGAGGAACGGTGGATATAACACGGTGGTGCAGCACATAGAGAATGATCATCTTCTAGAGAGGAAAGAGGAGACTCCACTGTGATCTATGAGAGTGGCTGATGTATAAAATGAGACGTCGTATACTCCAACATTGAGTATGTATCTCTCCATTGGTCGACGTCGCATCCGGGAACAGAAGAAACCCCAGAGACTTGTTTAATGCCTTCCCTCTTTTATTCCTCTCCAAATCCAGACAAGTGCATGGAAAGCTCTGGAACTTTTATTTAACCTGCTGAACTGAGCCCCGTGGGAAAATACATTTGTACATATCAATGTCTTTTGTAATAGCTGAATATTCTTTAAAATAAAATAAAAAATGTTTTTGTACTTTTTTTCTTTTTTTTTTTAAACCATCCTAGAAAACCATTTCTGCCGTCAGGAACAGAATCCAATGGGAGAGGACGTTCCCTACTCATGCATTATAACCTATGGCATGCAGTCTCCAAGAATCCTCCAACACTCCATGGTTCTTATGGCTGAGATATGTATGTGAGTAGCTCTTGGCAACAGACCTGGTGGCGTGTTTTCTGTCGCTAATCTTTTGACTAAAGCTTGTTCCTCCTTCGAGGCTTCTGACCTTCCCATGAAACATAAAAAAAAATGGATATAACCAACATGCTTTGCTTCTGAGCCAATATGGCCGCTTGTAATTTCACCTATAGTTGACTATTAAAATGGACATGCTGGACAAGCCCTGGAGTAAGGGAGAGATTAGTGAGGGGTGCAGATTGCAGTTTTCCCCCCCTAAAAATAAATAAAATAAGAATTGTATCAGAGGTGAGATTGCAGCAGGGTCCGTGCCATGCAGATATTCTGTAGGATATGAAAGCGGAGACGTGCTGTGGCCATCTGTTATGGTGAGAACATGGTCGGGGAAGCTCCGAGAAAGATGGAGGTTCCATGTGGTAGTTGTTGGAACTTTCTATTATAAGGTTCTTGTGAATTTTGTTAGATGCCACCCAAAAGAGTTGAGTTGACTACCTAACACCATGTCCCATCAGTGCAGTCCTTCTGTGCCCAACATCTACTGCTAATGTTCGACCAGCAGTTCTCCCCAGGGGGATATTTTAGGATGTGCGGATAGAGGAAACCCATGAGAGATCTGTCCTCTCTCCACAACCATGGTAACAGATCGTTATGATAGGGATAGTAACAACCAGGCTGTAGATACCCAGTCAGTGCTTACTGTGGTGTTCAGCTTGTGGTTGCAGTGACCTGAAACTCTAATGGGTTATTGTAGTTGTTGCGAACTGCTACTGGGATCCCCCTTCATTATGGATCCTCTACATTCCGTGTGATGCCCATGGTGCACTGTTGTACCCTGAATATGGCTCTGCCCTGCCTTGTGGCCTCTGCTATGTACGGTAACAGGTGTATGTTGTCAAGAGCTTCCAATACAATGGACTAGATATTCGGATATAAGGACTCAACCTCTTCATACATTTTCCTCACTTCTTGCTTGTTTTCTCTTTAATCACCTACACGGATCTAATTATTTCCTCAGAACGGTTTATAGATTCACTTCGTACCTCCAAATCCATATGTGCTCTTTCGGACTCTCTTGTGCAAACGCCAAATATATCGGTCATTGTATGTGACTAATCCAAACTAAAGCTGACTACTTTACTTTTTGCTATAGCCAAGTCCTCCTCCTCCTTGGCCATATGAAAAAATGGCGTTCAGGAAAAAAAAAAAAAAGATCAATATGTATAATATATTCCCAATAGAACAGGTGTAATACCTCCCTGTCTCCTGTGGTGGCGCTGTAGATAAACTGATCACCTGCTGCTGGATTTACCAGCTCAACGTTTCATGTTCCAGAATCCGGGACATGATGAGATCATGATGGGGATCTCACAATGTATTGTTATGTAAGGTTACTGTACTCAATAGACTTTTGGCCGACTGTGTTCAGGGAACAGATATCGGGAAAGAAAACGGTCAGGAATTTTGAAAAGGCGGATCTTTTTGTTTTTGTGGGGAGAAAAGTTGCCACCATAAGTGCCCTCCTTTCCCCATTCAGGACACATGCATGCTCAGTCATACTGAGTATCTATATGCAAGTGTGAGCTATGAGCAGTCAACACTGACTGAATGTATGGAACCGCTTCTGCAGATCCAGTATGGTGAGAAATACAATGAGGTAATCGTTGCTGAAGGGTTAATTTATAAATGTACTTTCTTAAAAAGCTGCAAAATAAAAGTAATACTTTCTGTTCTGCATTTGTTGTACCATAACTTACAGGTAATATCCTTACTTTTCAGTAGAAATTTCCTAACGAAGAATAAAGCCTCGAAGGATACGTTGTGCTGTGCGGTGGAAGACCTTATGGGTTTGGGTCATGTGTGAATGTGTAGAACTCGGATTCTTCTATCCATGTGCCGGCAGGTCTGTATGACTGAAAATGACAACTCATACAAATTACCTTCTGGTCTCTCCCCTAAAATCACACAGTGGTGCAGCATCCACTCACACATTGCACCCTGAAGTCCCCTCCTGCTTGACCGCCACAAGATACAAAACTAGAACCTCTGTCCTCTCTTACACTCCTAATGCCTGTGCTCTTCTAAAGTCTCCAACCCTCCTGATCTCCGAGAAAATAAAAGAAATCCTGCCTTATTCTAACCAAAGTTCTCAGGTTCTCCGCCCCTTACCAGACCCCACATGGTCACCGGTAGCGAGCGTCTGGATTCCCACCATGTTTGATATGCTAGAGGCGTAGGCTACACGGTAATAGAGTGTTGGCCATATATATGCATGTTCACCAGAAACATTACACCCCCAGAGGAACCAAGAGGGAATGTTGTAGGATGGAAGTTTCAGGATAAAAGTATCAACACTCAAAGAGTTTTTCTGGATAGGAAAACTATGTTCAGGAAATGCATAGACATCAAGATTCAGTTCCAAAACATCTCAGGAGGCTTTTTCAGACCACCTGTAGAAATAAGGTCTGGAAGGGTTATCGCTGCAGGTGTGTCTTCTGCTCCGGCTCAACCTGAAGACGGAAGAAGTAGAAAATTAGGGGTTTGTAGGAAGCTCCGTGCTTCCCCCGGTGGTTCACTTCTTACGCCCCCCCGCGCTGGATCGGCGGTCAGACTCTCTTTTTATGTTGCCTTCGTCTGTGGAGGAGGTAGTAAGGAGAGTCTGGCTCCATTTGGCGATCTCTGTATGTTCAGACACACAAGTGCCTATAGCCGTAATCCAGTTTTTCATCTCCTCCTGCAAAAGATGGAGGGGAAGAATAAGTTTGGCTACCTGCTGCTTCATGAAGGTATCTTAGCACAGAAGATTCTGGAGAACGTGACCCTTTCTCTGGTGAGAACCTGGTAGACCCCCACAGATCAGATCATAATGTTCTATCCTTTAGATGGTGGCCATACATCTTGGCTATAGAGTAACCATTGCATGTCCCACAGCTCCATCCCTAGTACCCCTCCACACCACACTTCTAGCCGCTGCCCGGCCTCACCTCATCTTTTGCTTGAAAGAGGAATTCTCTCCCATCTGTCGACCTGCAAGATGAGACATTTCAGTTTTAACAACTCAATCGGCCCCATTCCTGACCAATCCTTCCTACGACCAATGACGGAAGCCTCACCTGAGCTTGAAGACATACTTCTTCTTCTTGTACTCGATTGCTACCTCACAGTTCGCCCCGTGTAGATTTAGCAGGGGTTCCCCCCCATGTGTAGCCCCTGAACTCTGACTCTTTGCATCCTTATAGACCCCCAAGTCCCCTTTGTTTAGTACACAGTACAGGTTTACCCAAGACCTGTGGGACAACAATAAAAATATCAGATGGTTCGGAGTCACTGTGGTCACTGTTGTCATACATGTGGTACCATATTGTCTGCACTCACCTGTTTGAAGCCTTTTTACTAGGACCATCCAGCTCGTGTTTCCTGAAGAGGTATCCTTCTTGTTGTACTGTATGGGTGGGCGGAGGTGGAGGTGGTGCACTACTCTGTGCGGGGGCTGAGCGGGATCTCCGGGCTTCACCCGCTGGTTGGTTTGGATCCTTGGGTCGGGGTCTTCTCCTGGGCTTCGGTCGGTCTCTTGCCCTCGGGCGATCAGGTCTTGGTGTCCTTTCTGGTAGCTTCTCTATACCATTGGGCAGTCGTGCAGGAGAATCTTTACCCTGAGGATTAGAAAGAAGAACCACTAAGCAGAGCCGTCCTCCATCGTTATGCACTGACTACATGCTGCTTTCAGGGGCTACTCCTCGAGACTGACATTGTACAGAAACGCCAAGCTCCAACGTGACAATATCAGAATATTCTCACCATATAAGCAGAGAACTTCTATGGAGTATAATCCGCAGTCTATTCTACTTCATATCCTGATGAACAATGGATATTATGGCGTCCTGATACTTACTGGAGTGTTCTGAGACGCTTCCTTTTCCTGCAGCTGCTCCACAATGTCTGCAAGTGTCGCCTTTCTATAGGAAGAGATGATCAACAATTGACTCCCAATATAGACATTCAGTCCTACGTTCTTCCATGTGATGCTCTATACTCCAACTATCAGACAAACTGGGCCACACTTGCATCTCATCCATAGACAAGACCCGAGGCTTAGGCCCCATTAACATATCACAAGACCAAAAACCCGAGGATGGCTCCCATTCCACATCTCATCCATGACAAACCGAGGCTTAGGCCCCATCACATCTCATCCATAGACAAAACCCGAGGCTGAGGCCCCATTCACATCTCATCCATAGACAAACCGAGGCTTAGGCCCCATTCACATCTCATCCATAGACAGAACCCGAGGCTTAGGCCCCATTCACATCTCATCCATAGACAAACCGAGGCTAGCCCCATTCACATCTCATCCCTAAAAACCCGAGGATTGGCCCCATTCACATCTCATCCATAGACAACACGAGGCTTAGCCATTCACATCTCATCCATAGACAAGACCCGAGGCTTAGGCCCCATTCACATCCTCATACAACAAGACCCGAGGCTTAGCCCCATTCACATCTCATTCATAGACAAGACCCGAGGCTTAGGCCCCATTCACATCTACTCCATGACAAGACCCGAGGCTTAGGCCCCATTCACATCTATCCAGAACAAACCCGAGGCTTAGGCCCCATTACATCTCATCCATAGACAAGACCCGGGTTGGCCCAAATTCACACTCTATCCATAGACAAGACCCGAGGCTTAGGCCCCATTCACATCTCATCCATAGACAAGACCCGAGGCTTAGGCCCCATTCACATCATCCATAGACAAGACCGAGGCTAGGCCCCATTCACATCTCATCCATAGACAGACCGAGGCTTAGGCCCCATTCACATCTCATCCATAGACAAGACCCGAGGCTTAGGCCCCATTCACATCTCATCCATAGACAAGACCCGAGGCTTAGGCCCCATTCACATCTCATCCATAGACAAAACCCGAGGCTTAGGCCCCATTCACATCTCATCCATAGACAAGACCCGAGGCTTAGGCCCCATTCACTCTCACCTAGACAAAACCCGAGCTTAGGCCCCATTCACAATCTATCCATAGACAAAAACCGAGGCTAGGCCCCATTCACACTTCAATCCATAGACAAACCCGAGGCTTAGGCCCCATTCACATCTCACATAGACAAAAGCCCGAGGCTTAGGCCCATTCACATCTCATCCATAGACAAGACCCAGGCTATGGCCCATTCACATCTCTCCATAGTACAAGACCCGAGGCTATGCACCATTCACATCTCATCCATAGACAAGACCCGAGGCTTAGGCCCCATTCACATCTCATCCATAGACAAGACCGAGGCTTAGGCCCCATTCACATCTCATCCATACCAAACCCGGGCTTAGCCCCATTCACATCTCATCCATAGACAAACCCGAGGCTTAGGCCCCATTCACATCTCATCCATAGACAAGACCCGAGGCTTAGGCCCCATTCACATCTCATCCATAGACAAGACCCGAGGCTTAGGCCCCATTCACATCTCATCTAGACAAGACCCAGGCTAGGCCCTTCACATCTCATCCATAGACAAGACCCGAGGCTTAGGCCCCATTCACTCATCCATAGACAAGACCCTCGCTTAGCCTTCACATCTCATCCATAGCAAGACCCGAGGCTAGCCCCATTCACATCTCATCCATAGACAAAACCCGAGGCTTAGGCCCCATTCACATCTCATCCATAGACAAGACCCGAGGCTTAGGCCCCATTCACATCTCATCCATAGACAAGACCCGAGGCTTAGGCCCCATTCACATCTCATCCTCAACCCCAGCTTAGGCCCCATCACTCTCATCCATGACAAACCCAGCTTAGGCCCTTCACATCTCATCCAGATACAAACCTGAGGCTTAGCCCATTCACATCTCATCCATAGACAAGACCCGAGGCTTAAGGCCCCATTCACATCTCATCCATAGACAAGACCCGAGGCTTAGGCCCCATTCACATCTCATCCATAGACAAGACCCGAGGCTTAGGCCCCATTCACATGGGTATTTTCAGTCTGTAGAATACAGAATGCACATTCTCCCACCCATGATTATAACCCTTGTGGTTCCAGCCTATAGGGGTAATCACTCGGCTTTTGTAATAAGCAGCAATGGATATGAAACTTGCCAGGATCAACTGGGACTGTGTTCACACATGTTGGCCATTTTACCATACAACAAGCCATCTGAGAACTTCTTCATTTTCAATGGGCAAATCATGTTTTTAATGTTTCGCCTCTCAAAACCGTGCGCTAATAACTGCAGCTATTTGCAGTAGAACGTGTAATGTCCAGCAAAACGGGTTATCACTAAATTTAGCTCTAGTTAATTTCCACGGTTTGGCCAGATCTCCTTCCCCTTTAAGGCTGGAGTACCTTTAGTTTGACAAGTAATCCTTGCTACAGGTATCCTCTGCTGCCATCTACTGCGCAAATAGTCCCCTGCAGTATAGCAGGCCAACTACTGAAGTTAAAATGTGATATTTATGTTATTTTGCTAAATTTGTTATATTTCCTGCACAATCCAGGCTGTGATTGGTTGGTGTTCTGGAAATCTCCAGAACAGAAAGCCTTTACATTCTCTTTCTGTCTGCATTTCTGGGTTTTTCTGCTCTTTTTCTTGAGATTTCTTTTGAGAGATACAGCTCTACACATAGATTGATGCCCAAGCAGCAGAGCCAACCTGGCTCCCTTTTCCAGCCTTCTGACCATTGGATCAAGGCTGAGGTACTCTACATTCCTACTTCATCTCAGAATCATTGTCACAGCCAACCAACCCATCACCTTATGTGTGACTGCTTTAAGAACCATTATCGGCCTGTTACTGGATGCTGTGTGGACTGTGGCTGACATTTTACATGGTCCAATATTCCTATAAATGTAAAATATGCTAATGAGCCTAGGGGCTAGTCACCAAAGCCCCTCCAGGCTCCTTCATCTCATAATTATTCGCACCCCCAGCAAACTTACTGCCCGTCTTCCTTCTTCTCCGTGCCGGTGACACCACCTGGCCCTAAGCAATCCCAGCTGTGAATGTGTAGAGAAGATCTAGGCAATGTCATCAGCTAGGACAGAGAAGAAAGGTGGAAGGCAGTAAGTTCTTCTGGGGGCCTCCAGTAATTATGAGACGGTAGTGCATGTAAGTGATGCTGCTCTATGTTACCAGAATGTGCAGGTAGATTTCCAATTGAAACCCCAAGAAATCAAAAGCCCTGCTCTCCTCAATGGGACTATGAAGTCCTCACCCTCCTGGCTTCTCAGGCTCATTCCTTGGTGTTTCTTGCTCGATGGACTCCTGCCTATCCGGCCGTCTCTCGTGCCTATCTCTCCTCCTTTCAGGAAGATCGTGTTTTGGGGTCTCTTGTTCACTGGATCCTTGTCTTTCCAGTCTCTTGTCATGTCTATCCCGTCTTCTCTTCTCCTCTATCTGCTCTGGTTTAGGAACCTCTTGCTCACTGGACTCCTGGCGTTCCAGCCTGCGATCGTGCCGATCTCTTCGTCTCTCTCCGTGGCGGCTAGATTTCCCCTCTACTTTATCGGTGGCTGAGCTTGGTGTGCCTTTTACTTCTGAGCGCTCTGCCCTGGATCCTTCCTGAGCAGGCGGTGGCTTCTCGGTTACCTTGGCCTCTACGTGGTCAATCTTTGGTTGCAGTCTTTCTGGTTTCATCTCCTGCCGTACATAGCCCACCCTGGCTTCTGTCTTCTCCGCTCTCGTTCTATGGCTTTCCATATGGATCCCATTGGGGACGGACAGACTGTCCTTCTGATCTGGTTTTGTTTCTGACTTGTCGTGAATTGCCGGCTGTACAAAGGGTGACGGACGCGTGGAAAAGTCTGTTGTGTCAGGGAAAACTTTACGACCGAGAAGGGGGGTGGCTGGTTGCTTGCTCTGCTCAGCTTTCATTTTCTCCAGCTATTAAAACAAAAAGGAAGAAAAAGGGTTCACAAAACTTTATTCTACATGGTGCTGCACCCCAACTACACTGCTACAATGTCTACTTACCGTAGTAAGCCGCCTCAGAGAACTGAATCTCTCTTCCCAAGCCGCTGCAGTTTTCCGGAAGGCCTCATGTCTTCGTATTAGCTGCTCCACCTCATCCACACTATTGCCCAGCTCTGGGCTCTTCACTATGGGCTCCTGTGCTGTTAGCCAGGCCTCGGCCACTCCTGCTTCCTGGGCAAACTGGTGGACTTCAAGCACTATATACCAGGAATAGAAGTGAGAAAAGTTACACCTGCAGCCATGGGACAGATTTATTTATAGAGCACCATTTATACCGAGGTGCTGCGCAAAGAAATAGAGGGTTCACATACATAAGACAAGAACATATGGAAGTACAAAAACTACAGAGATCTGGAATAATTAGGAGGACCCTGCCTGTGAGGGGAGATGGAGACCTGAGGTGAGGGAGCAGAGCAGTTATTGTGGATTGTAGGTGATGCTGAACAGATGGGTTTTCGGGTTATGTTGAAAGGTGGGGACAGTCTGACACATTTGGTAGAGAGTTCCAGACTCTGGGGGAGAAGTCCTGGAGACTGCAGTTTGAAGAGCGGATGGTAATGGAGAGAAGCAGAAGATCCAGTGAGATCCAGAGATAACGCGTGGGACGTATTGGCTGATGACACTTTTGTGGATGGCCAAAGAGGTCTTGGCGTATCTCTGTATTAGGCTGTGTGCTTCATACTGGCCGCAAATCGGGGAAGCGTGTGGCCCGCTGGAGGGTCCTCATCTCTTCCATCTCCATAGGTGCCGGAATAGGACCTGCTCTATAATCTGCGTCGTGCGGTCGGATTTCCTATGGGTTATCTGCAGCGGGTTACATTACCAGTTACTACCAAGGAATCTTCCGGCTCCAGACAAATTGCAGCTTTAAGGGAACCTGTTGGGGTGATTTGGGCACGAAGGCTCCTTTCACAGAAACGGCCATAAAACTAGCCACTCAAGCGGCAGCTAGCATACGGCCACCATTGTGCACGGCACGTTGCGGTGAGCACACATGTCGAGTACTGTTCCGCCGCCGGAAACGAGATAGAACTACGGCTTGGTTCTGGTCCGGGGCGAGAATATGTTAGTGTGTAATGGACTTAAACCCATATTAATACATATAATCTTAAATACACATATAGACATTGTACAGTCTGCGCAGTGAGTCAATGAAGCCACCACAGCACAACCCGGCTCCATTGTGCATGTGATCTAGGTATGGTGCATGCGCCATAATAAATCCTTAGCTTTATGGAGGGTTATCTATGTATCATTAACCCTTTCTCAGGCCAGATAGTTCTGTACTTTCCTTACAACTGGGTTCTTGCATGGAGCAGTTATATCCACAAGTTGTTGCATCTACATTATAATCTTATTAGGAACTTTCCCATATTTAGAAGACAAAAACCCTGCAGCATATTGTTTGCTGCTCGGTGGAGTTAACCCTAGAATTGGCTTATTGCATCAGTATGCCTTATACTCTACGGTATTCAATGCTGCATAATTAACTCTTGCATGACCTCAATAGCTGCAATATTAACCCCTACATTACACCACCTCTCCAACTTTGTATTATTACCCCTCAGAGGCCGCCATATATGGACATGAATGCCCCGGGGCGTCAGATGTTTGGGGGTTGCTGTTACAGTGTAACGCGCTCTACAAATAGAGCCCCATACGTTTTTTGCTCTTAATTCTCCCCCGCATTCATCAGGGGGGGGGGTGGAAATAGTGTGGGAGCTGAAAGGTTTCCATGGCAATCCTAATTAGCTGGTCGTTAGATGGCAGGGGGCTGCCTGCCTCGTTCTTTATCAGGGAGGGAGATTAAGTAGGACATTTTGTGAAGTTAAATTACAGAAAAATGAATTCTAGAGGAATATGTGGATGTAGATGGCGCATGACGGGCAGCGGACGCGTCTACTTACTCTGCTGCAACCACTCCCAATGCTTCTGCCATTTGTCCAGCATCTCCCTCTTCTTGGCCATCAACCTGTCCAGACTCTGCTTAATCTGAAGAATAAATGAAATGGAGCCATGACCTATAGGAGCCATGACCTATAACCTAGGGTCACACAGGGACGTCCTATGCGTTACGAGTCGCCTACCTCTTCTGTTGCCGGCCTCTTGTTGAGGACTAAGGACTTTCCCAGTTCCACACAATCTGCAATTCGCTTGTTTCGAGCCTCAATTTCACTCTTTAAACCTTGATGATCGCTTATGAGAACTTCCACGGAAGACACATCTCTAAGAACAAAAGACGGCGATTGTCAGTTGGTATATAGCGTATTCCTCGGAAAATAAGGCGGGTTCTGATTTCATATCTTCAGGGGATGACATTTATTCGTAAACCAAAAAAAAACGACATTTAATCAAATCTAATCATCTCTGCGTCTTCGGGAAACATCATCGCTACTCTCCAAACCGTTCCAATCATGAGCCCCAATATCCCATGTCTAACAATGACACTTTCCTTATATGAGCCTCTCTTGTCCATGTAGCTGAGCCACACATGGATATCTCTTGTTCTAGAAACACATTTCTTCTGAGTGGAGATGAACCTCTTTAAAATTACACCAGAACTGTTTTTCTAGGTGCAGAAGATATAGCCATTTAATGCATGCCTCCCAGTAACTTGGGTTTATATTTCAACCCCTGACTATAACGTATGGTTTATAGTAAAAGTCTTCTCATATGGGAAAGTGAGACCTTATGGGCCCCCTAGGCCTCTTGGGCCCGGTTGCGACCGCACCCTCTGCAACCCCCTCAAGTTACGCCCCTGACGGTAACTACTAAAGTCACGGCGCTGCTTCCAAACCAATGTTCTTCTTGTGTTTCTTCAGTCCACCACTATGTTCTACATACCTGGGTTTTTCTCCTGTGCCAATTTGGCAAATAATACTATCCATCCAGGAGATTAGATCCCGCACGAGACCGAGGAACTTCATGCGATCACTAGTGGTCGTGATCTGCAACCTGCAGTCTTCACATGAAGTCAAGAGCTCCTTCCAGGATCTCATCACCTCCTGCTCGCTGGTGACTATGGCCGCTGCGTTTTCCCCAGCATAGACTGTCCGCAGCTGCGCAGCATTTTCCTGCAGCTGCCGTACCTGCCCATAGGAGAGAAGACTAAGAGACTTAACCAAGACTTTGGGACATCTGTGGACATCATTGAATATATTAAGCTCACCTGAGTGACAAGGACCTGAATGTCATGTTCAAAAGAACTAAGTATCCGCTGCAAGGAGCCAGCTGAGAGCCGGGCTTCCTGCGCCTTCACCTCCGGGACCCTTTGCTTCTTCTCCTCCACCTGGGACAAGACATCTTTGCAATCATTGAAGAACTTATGTAACTCGTGAGAAGCTGAAAGCATCTGGGCCCTTGTCTCCATCAATTCCAGGAGATCTGCCCAGGCCTCGTTGACGCCATCTTTCCATTCTGCTATGGTGGCCGCATCTGAGTGTCCATAATCAATGAGTTCATCCACCATCTGGTTGACTGCAGAGATGCGTTCGTGTCCAATGCTTCCCGTCTCGTTGACAAACTCTGTGAACTTCTCTTGAAGAAGCTGCAAGCAGAATAATAATAGAGTAGGTTTACGCTGTTATATTGGTCAGGGAACTTTCATGGAACTGGATGACTAGGACATTGGTTGGGCATCTCAAAAGACCCATGGAAAAACAATGTGGCAAATTGTTCGATAGCAACATTTATACAATGGGTGGTTGCGGGTATTCTGGCCTAAGCAATCGTCAACTATCCATTGGACGGGTCCTACAAATGGTCTTGTGGCTAAAGGGAGAACCTGACGAGGGTCCCTGCTCTGATGATCATCTCACGTCCAAGCAATCAAACCCCCTCCCATCATGCATGTATCACCATCTTATACTCTTGGCATAATACTCAACATTAAGCCAACTATTTTGAGCGTAACAGACCTCCTGGACCATACTTTGATCCTCCTAAAACCCAATGTTGATCTAAGTTTGGTTTTCCACAAACCACCAAAGGTTCACTTACTGTCACATGCTCATAATCCTGTCCCAGTTCTGGAGAGCCGGCCACCACCTCCTTCTCCGCAATCCATTGCTCCAATTCATCCACTTCTCGACTCAACTGGAAGAGCCAATACTGCTGCTCAAGACGTCCTTTTCGCTCCTCCACCAGGTCCTTCAGAGACACGTAGAGCCGATCAATCTGAGACTGCCGCCTACTTATCTGCTCACTATGCAAGGACAGTAGTCAGTGCATTAGTAGGGAGCGCAATACAGACACAGTACACAGGTGACAAATCATATTGTAAAATTATCCAATATCATTCACCAAAACCATTGAGTAGAACTGTCTACAATACACAACCCCTTCTACAAAGACCTGCCTAAACGTCGTACAGAGCGACCCAATACTGTCCAATGGGAGGAACCCATTTACGTTGATGCATATAAATTACTGGGACATACAATGTAATATTTGGTAAGTGAATAAAGTGGCAATTACATTAACTATCGTATGGAAATAAGTTTGTAGAAACGGCAGTAGCCATAGAAATTACTGACTTAAAGGGGTTGTCTACTTTAAGCACATTCCAGCAAATAATTGATGTGGTTTGTGTAATAAAATAGTTTTCCAATATACTTTCTGTATCAATTTCCTCTTGGTTTTCTAGATCTCTGCTTGTTGTCATGCAACAGGAAGATTCAGTGTTTACTTCCTACAGATAAACGGTTCATGGTCATGTGGGGCAGGGCTCGTTAGCATCCCACAGCTCTGATTACACTCTGTGATATAACGAGCCGGGCACCTGTGTGACATCACACGACAAGGGATACAATGAGCCGTGCACCTGTGTGACATCACATGACCAGGGATATAACGAGCCGTGCACCTGTGTGACATCACATGACCAGGGATATAACGAGCCGTGCACCTGTGTGACATCACATGACTAGGGATATAACGAGCCGTGCACCTGTGTGACATCACATGACCTGGAATATAACGAGCTGTGCACCTGTGTGACATCACATGACCAGGGATATAACGAGCCATGCACCTGTGTGACATCACATGACCAGGGATATAACGAGCCATGCACCTGTGTGACATCACATGACCAGGGATATAACGAGCCGTGCACCTGTGTGACATCACATGACCATGGACCGGTGCTTATCCACAGGAAGTAAGAAATGAAGCTTCCTGTTGCGTAACAGCAAGCAGAGATTTTGAAAACTGTAAAGAATTTACGATACAGAAAGTATATTGGAAATGTGTATAACTTTTCATTACACAAATGGTGTAAATTCTTTACTGGAATGTCTGCAGGTAAGTGGGAGTGGTCACTGTTGTGACCTGAGGATTGTATTCATCACTTCTGTAGCTCTATAGGTCACTATGGTTATAGAGGAGATTGTCACACTCTCACCTGTCAGGATGTCCCAGATCCAAGAGGCTGCGACACTGCCGGGACAGCTGAGCGATTGTCTCCTCGTAATTTTCAATGGTCTGTTCCACCATAAGGTGCTTTTTAAGAAGCTGCAGTGTGCTCTGCTCGTCCTGGCCACAAGGAATGGTTATGTTACATATAAATCATTCTAACAATACAGATTTATAGTCAAATGTCAATTAACCCTTTGAACGTTCTCATTTTATACTTTCCTGATGGAGGCATTCCTCATACATGACAACAGATTCTCTGCAAATATTACATTTGGGTTACGTAAAGTCACCACTAGAGGGAGCTCACCGGCATGATGATTGTAGTGGGCTCCCCTCTGATGCAGGGGATTTGGTGCTCTGTCTTTAGGTCTCTTACTCCAGCCCTGCATTATTATTTGAATGGCCCCAATTTCCCTTTGGTGGTAACACAGGAAAACCCACAGAAAGACGATTTCTGGGGGAGTTAAGTCACACTAACCGTCGAGGGATCCTTCTCGACAAACCTTCCTTTGTAATCTACTCCAAATATTTTTTGGGCAAGATAAAAGTAACCGGAGGAAAGGCGACCAGGACGAGGAGACCCGTGACCCCACTAAGTGCTTCTACGGCTCACCTTCCCCTTCTCGTCATTCATCATAAGAAGCTCCTGTTCGCTCAGCCAGGTCTCCACTTCGCCCACATCGAAGTAATACTGTTGCACCTGGTAGTTGATGTCCAGAAGTTGCTGCCTCCTCTCCGTCTCTTCTCGCAGAACATCCCACATCTCTCGCAGACTCTCAAACCCAATGCGAACCCCTTCTGCCTCTGGGGTCCGAATACTGGCAATGGCACCTGCTCGCTCCAAGATGTCGTCTACACGGGGGGAATGGACCTGGATCTCTCTCCTCAAGTTCTGGGAAAGCGGAAATGTAGAAGAGACTCTTATTTTATATGAACGTTTTGTATTGGCTTTTGTGCGGTTGTGCCCTGGACTGCAGATCAACGCGCCTCAATGGGGCAGATTTACTTACCTGGTCCGTTCGCGATCTAGCGGCGCGTTCTCTGCGGTGGATTCGGGTCTGGCCGGGATTCATTAAGGTAGTTCCTCCGACGTCCACCAGGTGGCGCTGCTGCGCTGAAGAGCATCGGAACGCACTTGAATACACCGGCCTATCCTGGATGAAGGTAAGTGCAAGCTCCGTGACCCTTTCGGTTTTTTAAATGCGGTGGTTTTTCCGAATCCATCGGGTTTTTCGTTTGACCACACCCCCCAATTTCCGTCGCGCACATGCCAGCGCCGATGCGCCAAAATCCGATCGCGTGCGCCAAAACACATACAGGGAAAATCGGCGCAAATCGGAAATATTCGGGTAACACATCGGGAAAACGCGAATCGGGTCCTTAGTATCTGTACCCCCAAAACTTGTGTTGAGAGTAAGACGAATTGGATCTCCGGGTGTTTGGCTACACCAAGGGTTAAAAAGAAATTTGTTTTTCCAAAATATTCTATCCTTACACTAGGTCATCAGTATCTGAACAGCAGGACCCCCTCGGATCAACTGTTTAAAGACCCAACGCGGTGCAGATGATCCGCTACATCCGGTATGGTTACGGGAGATGGTACTTACCTGGTTTTTCTTGATAAGTTGTTGTACGGTTTGCAAGTTGCTGCCGTGATCTTTCGATGTAGCCAGAGGAAGTCTTTCTTGTACCCAGGTCTGTTAATGGAATAAAGAAGGATCCGTGATGGGTCAATGTGTCCATATAATGTCCCATAAAATGTCCCATATAATGTCCCATCGCCCCATGCTGGTTATATTACTATGTCTCTTGCCCTGTTACTTTGTATCTTGCCTGCGCTTTTGTCATTGCTATTCAATTGTTTATTCTGGTTGATTGATCTTGGCTATTGTACCTTTGACTATCCCTTTTGGACTCGGATTCTGTACGGTCTTCGTTGTGAACCGGACCCCCTGACCTCACTTTTATGTTAATCGTTTGTAAGTCTTGTTGTGGCTTAGGGAGGGACTGTCCTCGTGGTTGTCCTGTATCGACCTAGGGTACACGAGGCAAGTAGGCAGTTGACTCAATTTAAGGCTTAATGTCCCTGTCTGTCCTCCCTATGCCCCTAGATACTCCTTACACATAACTTGAAGATCTGGGTCTTAAGTTCTAGCTGAAACCAGAAGTTTACATAAACTATATAAAAAGACACACGTCCACGTTTTTCGTCACCATCTGTCTTGAAATCTGCATAAACCTTTCCTGTTTTAGGTCAATTAGAATTACCAAAATTATTTATATTTGGCAAATGGCAGAAAAATAGAGAGAACGTTAAGGTATTTTTTATTAGTCTTTAGTCCATTTGGAAGACCCAACCAAACTGTAACTTCCTGGCTTCCTGTGAATTTGCATATATTAATTTGGCCTTTTTATGTTTTTTTTTTGGGTGTTTTTTGGCTTTTCCTGGCAGAGTTTCAGCCCATGTCGATACAGAACTCGTTTCACTGTAGATAATGACACACTCTTACCAGCTTCAGCCAACATCTTCACACAGTCTTTTTCCTTTTGTTCTTGGGTTGATGCGCATTTCCCATCAAAGCAGCTTCATCTCTGGGACACGGAACCCGTCTCCTTCCTGAGCAGTATAATGACTGGACATTCCCATCTTGTTTGTACTTGAGTATAATTGTTTGAACAGATGAACAGGGCACATTCAGGTGTCTGGAAATTGCACCCAAGGATGAACCAGACTTGTACAAGTCCACAATTCTCTTCCTGATACTTTGGCTGTTTTGTTTAAATTTAATAAATAAACTTTATTAAAAAAATTTTTTATCCCATGATGTTAGACAAAGAATGTGCTTCAGGTGGGCCTTAAACTACATACACTTGTGTGGCTCTAATTACTTTGGATGTTGCCAAAAACATCTGAATCTTCAATAGACATGAGATCAAGTCCAAATCGGTTTAAAGGCATGGTAATCTTAGAGTATGTAAACTTTTGACTCTGCAGAAAGTCAAAATGCCTTTAAAAACTTACATTATTTTGGCGATTGGCAAATATATATGATTTTGTTAATCCTATTTGACCTAAAATGAGAAAGATTTGACTCTGATTTCATGTCGGAGAGTGAGAGAAAACATGCAAATCTGTCTTTCTGTATAATATATGTGAACTTCTGGTTTCAGCTGTATCCTCCCTCTTACATAGTTGGACAGTGAATGATATCCATAGGACCTCCTAGGGCAGGACATGAGGAGGACTTCACCCTCTACCCTGCAATACCGCGCTAAACCATAATTAACACTTGTCCTTCTTCCTACTTTAAGGAATTTCCTGTAACTACTGATACACAGCAAGTAATCTCTTACATCGATGTGCGGGAATATGCAGGGAGATGTACTCACTATTTCATCCTCCAGGTCCCGGGTGACCTGATGCACCTCCTTTGAGGCCAGTAAAATGCGTCTTCTTTCCTTTAAGGGCTCGATCAAACGCACAATCCTTGTTCCGACCTCATTCTGCTTCTCATCCACCGCCTCCTGGCTAACCACATCCAGAGGGAGGGAGGCGATCTGTGCCTGCAGCTCTCCGACCTCCTTGTACCATTCCTCCATCTGGGACTCCATCGTCTGCAGCAAAGGAGGCGAAGGGACAGATATTTGAGGTCCTCTCCAGACATTAAGGTGAATTTGAAAACATTGTATAGATTTAGAGTTTACAGGATCTATCAGATTGCTGGGTTTCCACTATTGAAGTGGCTCTTTAGTTGGGCACTGGGATCTATGCTTTATGATGTTCTGCACACATGGTAGAGGATATGCTGGGTATTCCAGATCACTACGGCCCCATTCATACACCTAATCTTGGGGGTCGCCCAGATACTCGCTTATATGAATTTGATGCGCTGTACATGGTGTAGGCTTTTAATGTCATATCAGAAAATCCCTTTAACCAATCTTACAAGACAAACCTGGCAGAGTGTGAAGCACCATGTTATGGGGCAGGCCTGGAAGCTTCGGGAAGTGAAGTACCGACCCTAATTTATTCTCTAGTCCCTATGATTCAATGCTGTTATTATCAGCTATGCCTATCAGACCATCTACTGCCCTCCCATCTGACCATAAAAAGACTAATTAGCATATTGCTCAGGATCTTTGAGCGTGGGATTTCCATCTATGGACTCCGGATGCAATGACTTGGTGAAGTGGTAAAAGGTTTTAAGCTGAAAGATTCCAGAAGTGAAGTTGATTTTCAGGGAAACACCTGGTTGTTTAAAGGAAGCTAAATGGTAGACATTAAACTACAAATACTTACCTACGCTCCTCTTGATGTTGATCCCGGCAGTGTCCTTCTCTAAGCTTGACACCCCGGGATCACCTAGAAAATATACAGGCAGTCCCCGGGTTACATACAAGATAGGGTCTGTAGGTTTGTTCTTAAGTTGAATTTGTATGTAAGTCAGAACTGTATATTTTATCATTGTAATCCCAGCCAGAACTTTTTTGGTCTCTGTGACAATTGGAGTTTAAAAATGTTGGGTTGTCATAAGAATCAGGATTAACACTAAAGCTTCATTACAGACGCCTGTGATAACTGTTACAGCTGATTATTGTAGCCTAGGACTAAAGTACAATAAATTACCAACATCCAGAGGTCCGTTTGTAACTAGGGGTCGTATGTAAGTCGAGTGTTCTTAAGTAGAGGACCGTCTGTACTTATAATTAGCAGCCCTGAGTGCAGGGACAATAATTATTCACCCCTCTCATACCTCCCCCTCCCATCCTCGGAGAGGGAGGTGACATCACGCTAGAGGCATGAACTCACGCCTCCTGGGGTGGGAAGTGATGTCACACAGGAGGTGTGCATAATTAGCAGCCTGGAGCACCGGACATCTCGTCCCTGCGCTCCAGGCTGCTAATTATACGTTTCTTTTCTAGGTGACTCCAACGTGTCAAGCTTAGAGAAGGACAGAGCCAGGAAAAACATCAAGAGGAGCTTAGGGAAGTACTTGTAGATTTCCTTTAAGGCAGTAGAGCAAATTGTTACTTTGATGCAAACCCAGCAGCCTGAGGAACTAAAGATCTTGTACTTGAGGCCAACGCCAAAAAATTGCAATAAGTAGATCACATTCTTAAGGATAAAACATGGAAACTTTAAGAAGTGAATCACATGTCTATGGGCCACAATCTGGTAGCAGCTAAAGAAAAGCAGCTAGATTTCCTCAGGCCCGCTCTCCATCAATCCCCAGTTAATAGACCCTAGCGGCCAACAAATTGGATTGTCTTCTGGTGGACCTTTGGGGTTAAGAACTGGGTTAGAGCCAGGGCCCACCAGAGGATGATGTGATAGACCAGTTCAGCACTGAACATTCTGAAGTATGACGATCAAGAATTGTAAAACTATTCCCCCATGGATAGGACTTTAATAGTGCATAAGGCACGGCCTGGTCCCTATGTACTACGAATATTGGGAACATCTTCTGGAGCTTTACATTTGGACTCGGGATGCAATGGTCACATTACAGACTGAAGAAAGGACATGAAGATGAGAAAGTACAAGACACACGCACACAGTCTACTGTACCGGGGATCAGGCAATGGACTGGGAACAAATTGCACTGTGATGTAGAGATGGACATTCGTGGGTGTCTGCGGCATGCTGTGGGAAGAATGAGGTGTTCATGAATGATGAGCACTGAGCAAGCAGAAAGCTGATTCCTAATCTTTGCATCAAAGTGAGCGATCCATCCATCCATGATGCAAAGGACCTGACACTCGAATATTTGGCACCTAGATGGCCTGACCATTCATGAGATGGGGCAAGGCAACCTAAGGTTTGACCATAGCCCCACCAGCAAAAGCAGCCGGTCATGGGACATGCAATGAATAGGCAACTTGAAGAGCTTTAAATGGTCATAGACAGGATTCCTTCTACATCATATTCCTGTATTTCGAACTTGGATTCTATGGTTTTACATATCAGGATATATAAGAGGTGACCATGACCCCGTAAGATAAAAAAAACCACACAGATTCGCTGGCTCTTCTAGCTCTTAAGATCCAGTCATGGAATTTCTTTTGGCCGTGGGCCGTGACTTGTTCCTTTCCAGCTATTCTGTTGTAGCTCTGCTGCTTTTCTTGGGATCCCAAGTTTTGGCCAAGCAGATGACCTCACATTTGATGCTAGAATACTTTGAGTTGACCATGAATGTCTAGAAGGTTCAAGCATCCGGTGGCTGCAGCCACATTCATGAACCTAGCACCACAGCCGTGCTCCACAATTGGAACCAGATGTTTTGTGCTGTGTGGTGGTTTTACTCACTCCTCTCCACTTTAGTCTCCTCTATCCAAAGGACATTATTCCAAAAGTCTTTTTATCAAAATGCAACTTTAAAAATTTCGTCTGTGCTGCCCTGTTCTTTTTAGAAGGAACTTTCCTCCTGACATCCCTTTCACACTTTCATACTTTTTCTGTCGGCATCAAACAGCTTGACCTTAAAATTTATTCCTTGGCGTTCGCACTTCTGGGGAAGACTGTCAACTACCTTGAATGTTTTCATCCCCTGAATAACCTTTCTCCCTGCATAACGATTGACGATCGATCTGAACTGCCAAACTTCTGCTTTTATTAAGGGGGTCACACTTTCTGATGATCAATCAAGAGCATTTGATTAGCAGAACCTGGCTGCTATTTTACCCCTTTTTACACCTATGGAAGCAGTAGAAATATACAGAATTTTTTGTAACAAATTGGTGACATTTATTATGATTGAGGCAAACCCACTAATGTGCAGAGTGCGCCAGATTATTGGTGCACGACGCACCCGAGCACGACACAAGAAACACACGTAAACTTTTTCTGGTGCACTCAGTTTAACGGATGGGCGCCACAATTATGTCGGGACACCCCTGTAGGTGCACAGTTTTGCAGCGGCGACACAAAATTGGCGCAAACAATTCATAAATACACGTGCAATCAGTTTCATCATGTATTTATGTGCGGATGAGAGGAGCAAACACGCGAACAAATCTGTTTCTAAAGGATTTATTTTTAACATAATGTAGTGGAATTTTTTGTGTGTTCTTCTACATTTGAAGTATTTACCTAATTTTTAGGACCTCTAAGGACCTGCTATTTTTAATCATGTGCTGACTTGTACAACTACACAGTTCAGGGCTTTCTTTTTCTCTTGTGACTGTAAGTTTAGTAGTAAATTTGATGATCGCTCCATGGACATTTGGTAGTAATAATTTTTTTACCAAACATCTGGGAAGGCCGATTGCTTATTCTCCCAGACCCGTCCATGTTATATTTGTATAAAAGGTGTCTTGGGTTAGTCTTGAATAAAACAAACATGGCCGGGACAGGAATAGGCAGCGGCTCCTCTGCGGATCGTGGCGTTCACGGGTGGTTCGATGTGTTTTCGCCATGCGTGGTGCATCCGTTACCTATAGAGTTTGACCATCTTTGAAGATCACTCTGAGACCCTAATGCATGGGACTTACCTCCAGCTTCTTCAGCTGAGTATTGACAGTGGAGATGTCGGGGAAGGGCTCCACGGGCTGCAGATGCTCCTCCAGCCTATTCAGCCTCTTGCCCAGATCTGCATAATTTTGTACCACCAGTTCGGCTTTATTGGTCTGGAAGAGCTGCTGGGCTTTGGCTTGTGTACTGGACTCGAGCTCCAGCCAACACTGACGGATCTCTTCTATCTTCTTCTTCACCACACCGGCCAACTCCGGCTTCTCCTGGATCAGCTGGTGACCTTCCTGTGCACATTACAAGCCAAAATTATTGAGGATTCATTATTGAAATTTTTTTTTTTTTAGGGGTTTTCCAGGTTTTTTATGTAACTGTCCTGTGTTATATCAACAGTATTAACATGGAAAAGCCCCTTTAAGCCAAACCTAGAAACTGGTATGAAAAATTGTATAAAACAGGAATATTTAACTGAACCTATGTATGTAACGTGCTGCCCAGGGAAGAGGTTTTAGATCTTAGAAACAGCAGATTGATGTCTTGTTTTGAGACCGGTGTGAATAATCTTTGCCATGATGTGACTTGCATTCTGCAGCTGTGAGCAGTTCTCCCCTATGTAGGCTCTACATGCAATTCCCAGCTGCATATGGGCTGATGAGTGGAGACTCCTAGACAGTAACCGCATCAATGAGGACAGAGGAACTGAACAGTATTGGTATTAATAAAGCACAATGATAAAATACAAATGCTACCGTTAGTGTAATTCCCCTTCATCCCCCTACCCTCTCCACGGACTTCTGTGGACCGATGCAATCTGATGACACCATCTATACTCAACTATAAGTAGTCTGCAGATAGGACACTATGTACAATCTGCTCAGCTCCTCCTGCTCTATAACATGCTGTCTGCAGATAGGACACTATGTACAATCTGCTCAGCTCCTCCTGCTCTATAACATGCTGCCTGCAGATAAGACACTATTTACAATCTGCTCAGCTCCTCCTGCTCTATAACATGCTGCCTGCAGATAGGACACTATGTACAATCTGCTCAGCTCCTCCTGCTCTATAACATGCTGCCTACAGATAAGACACTATTTACAATCTGCTCAGCCCCTCATGCTCTATAACATGCTGCCTGCAGATAAGACACTATTTACAATCTGCACAGCTTCTCCTGCTCTATAACATGCTGCCTGCAGATTGGACACTATGTACAATCTGCTCAGCTCCTCCTGCTCTATAACATGCTGCCTGCAGATAGGACACTATGTACAATCTGCTCAGCTCCTCCTGCTCTATAACATGCTGCCTGCAGATAGGACACTATGTACAATCAGCTCAGCTACTTCTGCTCTATAACATGCTGCCTGCAGATAGGACACTATGTACAATCTTCTCAGCTGCTTCTGCTCTATAACATGCTGCCTGCAGATAGGACACTATGTACAATCTTCCGCTCAGGTCCCCGGAGTTCACCTTCTTCTTCCTGGTGCATGTAAGCGCATTGTCCGTGTAGAATGCGCTGTGCGCTGTGCGGGGTCCTCCTTTTTGGGAAGGTATTTCCAATCTTGTTAGATTTTCGTTGTGTATGTGTTTTACTTACACTGTGAGTGACGCTAATGTTCAGTCTGTTACTCTTAAGGGACTTACCATTATGTATTGTTATTATGATTGTGTAACCGACCCTTAGGCCCATAGTGGCCATTACTGTGGACATATGAATTTTTTAATCCATTGTGGTCTATTCATTATTGTCTTTTGTATTTTGTGATTTTATCATGTTTCAATATAGAATTCTAAAATTGAGATGATTTCCGACTAAGACAATTTTGTGCTGTTCAGATTTTTTGTGACAAATTACACATACGAAGAACTGATGGAGACAGGTTATACATATATCTCTGAAACAATCAACAATCAACAAACAATTAACCATCAAATTACTAAATATGTTATTTTTTTATTCTGAATGTAATTGAAACAATGTTGCCTTTGTGGGAATAACCCTTTAGTATGAAAAGCATGTTTGTAGGTAATATAAACCAGAACATAGGGGTGTATGCAATCAGGCCCCTCCAGGCTCTCAACGTGATTCATCTCAAATAATAAATGGCTCCTCTCACCTCATTTGCATATGACTTTGGAGTAAATGTTTGTACAGGTAAACAGGTGAGATTTCACATTCTAGAAAGGACATTTCATCCCCTTCCTGAGGGGCTGCTAGTTTAATAATAAGTTATTTTCAACAAGCACTTTATAGATTTGGTTAGGATTAATAATAATAATAATTCTTTATATAGTGCACACAGATACTGCAGCGCTGCACAGTTTGCCAAATCAGTCCCTGTCCCCACGGGGCTCAGAATCTAAGCAACCTACCTGTATGATTTGGAGTGTGGGAGGAAACCGGAGGACCCGGTGGAAACCCACGCAAACACGGAGAGAACATACAAACTCTTTGCAGATGTTGATCTGGATGGGACTTGAACCCAGGACCCCAATCGTTTACTAGAAGGTCCATACTGTAACTAATTGAGCCTCAACGTGGGGACATATATGGGGACATATGTGGGGCCTATTCTGTGAGTAATAATCGCTCCGATTCCATCAGATGCCTCCGTACAGAAGCCTATAGCGCCCTATAGTGTACCTAGTACTGTACCCTGCGCATGAAACATGGAGCCAAGGAAGAAATGATTGATGAGATATAAACCGTTCTTGCTCCTGTATCTACTATAGCAGTGATGGCAAACCTTTTAGACGCTGAGTGCCCAAACTAAATCCAAAATCCACATATTTTTCGCAAAGTGCCGATACGACAATTTAAACAGTAACTTATTACTCCCTGCTCTGTCACATGTTTAAATTGTATAGGCACCTGAGGACACCAATACAGTAGAAAGAAGGAGAAAAAGCTTCTTTCTAGGGTCCTGAGCTACCTGGGACTGCAAGAGGCCTTGAGTCCTGTCTGGCAGAGTCTGCGGTGGGGTGATGGCATGGGTGCGCATAGAGAGGGCTCTGAGTGCCACCTCTGGCACCCGTGCCATAGGTTCGCCACCACTGTACTATAGAATCCATTATGGAAGAAAGCAGATCCTAAAGTGATCATCACAGTCTACATATAATATAAACGAGCACTCAGGGTCATATTCACTCCCTAATGGGACCTATAAACCCCTCATCAATAATGAAGGCAAAAGCCACTCGCACCCCAGAGGATTTAACCAGGAAACCGAAACCTCTTACCTCATTGCAATCCTGCAAGAAGTGCTGCAGCTGCAGGTGGTCCCTCAGTCTCTGCAGCCATTTCTGAGCCAGGGCCGTGTTACGTTGGCTCCTGATGGACAAAAATATCACAAAGGTATAAAGTGTGAACAGAAAACCGTACAACAAATGCGGATACCGTGCAGCGTTCAGATACGGCTGAAGCCCCTAATGCACTTGCAGGGTTGTAGCTGCGGCCATATCTAGAAGCCTATTGTGACCGCAGCTGAATAATATACAGGCCGTCCCTGGGCAGTTACGTACAGGATAGGTTCTTTAGGTTTGTACTTAAGTTGACCCGATATCCTGCATGTGTCGCTTCCCCGCTCAGGTCCCCGGAGTTCACCTTCTTCTTCCTGGTGCATGTAAGTGCATTGTCTTGTGACACAAACTGAATCTTAGTCTGCAGCGGCGTTTTACATAGGAACAAAAGACTATGGAGGAATCTTCCATTCTTGACCTAAAGTCGCTGGTGAGATCCTTCTTTGGAACAGTATAAATAATCTATTGGTGGAGTTGAACACTGACTTTTTAGACTTTTTGTGGACCTTGTGCCTTGTCAGTGGCTCCTACCTCCCAGGCATCTACTTTGCTAAAAAGACTATAGTTGGAATATGTTTATGGTCAGATTCCCAGGCAACAAAATTACACATACCCCCTCCCCTTGATAAAGCTCCATAGCGAAACACGTGTCGGGGTCACGTGCGTGTGGTCCTCCTTTTTGGGAAGGTATTTCCAATCTTGTTAAATTTTGGCCATGTATGTGTTTTACTTACACTGTGCTAATGTTCAGTCTGTTACTCTTACCATTATGTATTGTTATTATGATTGTGTAACCGACCCTTAGGCCCATAGTGGCCATTACTGGTCATTGTGGTCTATTCATTATTGTCTTTTGTATTTTGTGATTTTATCATGTTTCAATAAAGAATTATAAAATTTTGATGATTTCTGACAATTTTGTGCTGTTCAGATTTTTTGTGACAAATTACACATACGAAGAACTGATGAAGACATATTTACAACTCCGAAACAATCAACAATTAACAAACAATTTACTAAATATGTTATTTTTTTTATTCTGAATGTAATTGAAACAATGTTGCCTTTGTAGGAATAACCCTTTAGTATGAAAAGTATGTTTGTAGGTAATATAAAACAGAACATAGGGGGTGTATGCAATCAGGCCCCTCCAGGCTCTCAACGTGATTCATCTCAAATAATAAATGGCTCCTCTCGCCTCATTTGCATATGACTTTGGAGTAAATGTTTGTACAGGTAAACAGGTGAGATTTCACATTCTAGAAAGGACATTTCATCCCCTTCCTGAGGGGCTGCTAGTTTAATAATAAGTTATTTTCAACAAGCACTTTAGAGATGTGCGTGGTTAGGATTAATAATAATAATTCCTTATTCATATAGCGCACACAGATACTGCAGCGCTGCTCAGTTTGCCAAATCAATCCCTGTCCCCACGGGGCTCAGAATCTAAGCAACCTACCTGTATGATTTGGAGTGTGGGAGGAAACTGGAGGACCCGGAGGAAACCCACGCAAACACGGAGAGAACATACAAACTCTTTGCAGATGTTGATCTGGATGGGACTTGAACCCAGGACCCCAATCGTTTACTAGAAGGTCCATACTGGAACTAATTGAGCCTCAACATGGGGACATATATGGGGACATATGTGGGGCCTATTCTGTGAGTAATAATGGCTCCTATTCCGTCAGATGCCTCCGTACAGCAGCTTATAGCGCCCTATAGTGTACCTAGTGCTGTACCCTGTGCATGAAACATGGAGCCAAAGAAGAAATGATTGATGAGATATAAACCGTTCTGGCTCCTGTATCTACTATAGAATCCATTATGGAAGAAAGCAGATCCTATAGTGATCATCCATGTAGGATACATTACCTATAGTGATCACCAGAGTCTACGTAGGATATATACGAGCACTCAGGGTTATATTCACTCCCTAATGGGACCTATAAACCCCTCATCAATAATGAAGGCAAAAGCCACTCGCACCCCAGAGGATTTAACCAGGAACCCGAAAACCTCTTACCTCATTGCAATCCTGCAAGAAGTGCTGCAGCTGCAGGTGGTCCCTCAGTCTCTGCAGCCATTTCTGAGCGAGGGCCGTGTTACGTTGGCTCCTGATGGACAAAAATATCACAAAGGTATAAAGTGTGAACAGAAAACCGTACAACAAAGCGGATACTGTGCAGCGTCTGGATACAGCTGAAGCCCCTAATGCACTTGTAGGGTTGTAGCTGCGGCCATATCTAGAAGCCTATTGTGACCGCAGCTGAATAATATACAGGCAGTCCCAGGGCAGTTACGTACAGGATAGGTTCTTTAGGTTTGTACTTAAGTTGAATTTGTATGTAAGTCGGAACTGTATATTTTATCATTGTAACCCCAGCCAAAATGTTTTGGTCTCTGTTGCAATTGGATTTAAAAAATGTTGGATTGTCATAAGAATCAAGATTAAGGTCTGTTTGTAACAAGGGGTCTGTAAGTCGGGGACCACCTGTATAGATCATATCTTTCTGGCAGATCCGGTGTTTGGGACAGTACAAGCCTGGATTCCTAATTATTAATTAGGAATAATTAATTAGGGGCTGATGAACACTAAACTAACACTAAACTTGGAAATGATTCAGGGCCTTCACACTGAGGGCTGAGAGTTCTTGGTGCCTGTAAAAATTTGGGATATTGTGATTTTCTGTCCAAGGCTTTGGAGAAATTAAAGGGATATTCCCATTTCAGCAAATTAATGTTATTGTTTGTGTTATAAAAAGTTGTACAACTTTCCAATATACTTTCTGTATTAATTCCTTACGGTTTTCTAGATCTCTGCTTGCTGTCATTCTATAGGAAGCTTCTATGTTTACTTCCAGTGGACAGAAATCCACTGATCACACAGGTGCACAGCTCGTTATATCACAGAGAGTAATCAGAGCTGTGGGTTATAAAGAGCGGTGCACCTGTGTGATATAACGAGCCGTGCACCTGTGTCACCAAGGTCAGATTTCTGTCCACTGGAAGTAAACATAGAAGCTTTCTATAGAATGACAGCAAGCAGAGATCTAGAAAACCATGAGGAATTGATACAGAAAGTCTATTGGAAAGTTGTATAACTTTTTGTAACACAAACAATAACATTAATTTGCTGAAATGGGAAAACCCCTTTAATGACATAAATGTGACCTGACCCATGAGCACTTACAAGTGGTGCATGTTCTAATTGTGCAGAGACACCAAAATATGTCTCCTCCAAAAGAACCTGCTTGGTCATAAAGGCATTTTACGGCCTTGTCAGTAATAGATAAAATTGCAAAATAATGGATTCTTGTAGCCACCACTAGAGGGAGCAAGAACACTTACTGCATTCTGTTACAGGGATCGTCCAGGTTTCGAAACATGGCTGAATTGTTTAAAAAGAAAAACACAAAATCTGAGTTTGGTATTGGAGCAGGAATTAGTCTAATTCACTTTAATGGAGCCAAACTGCAATACTCAACATAAAATACAGGTCGGTTTGGTGCAGTTTTTATAAATGACAGCCCCTTTAAATGTAATACAGTTTAGGATCTTACAGGATGCAGTCAGCAGAGGAGCTCCCTCTAGTGGTGGCTGTAGCTTACCCTAATTTCTCATCTCTGTCTACGCAGGACATGTGGAGATCTGTACATACAGACAGTACAATAAGTGAAGCAATTTGTTATCATCGTCGTCATCATCTCACCTCTTCTGAATGGCTCCGATCCTCTCCTGAACGCGATCCGCAAATACATTTCCAAGCCGTATCAAGCTCTCTCCTGCTTCCACCGCCACAGTGACTTTCTGCATATTCATCTCCATGGTCGTGAGGAAATCTTTGTGCTTCTTGATGGATATTTCCACCCCCTCCACAGTATTCGGTAACTCAACATGAGCCAAAGCGGATTCCTACAATAAGGAGCAAACGTTAAAGCAATGGATTCCTTGTGTGGATGTTCCCTAATGGTCGATGTTCTTAGCACTGGTGTCATATGGTGTAAGAGAGGTCTTCATGCGCTGGCGTGGACCATGAGGACATGTCTACCTTAAATGTGTCGAGATCTCCTCCCCATAAGTCCTATGGAGGCAATAGTAGACATCCATCCTGCACTACATAATGGGGCTCATTTACTTACCGGGTCCATTCCCGATCCAGCGGCGCGTTCTCCGACGTGTCGCTGCTGCGCTGAAGTCCGCCGGAGTTCACCTTCTTCTCCTCGGTGTATGTGAGTGCTATTCTTGCGACACAAATTTTTTTTTTTATATTCCACGGTTTTTCCGAATCCTTCGGGTTTTTCGACGGCCACGCCCCTCGATTTCTGTAGCGTGAAAGCCGGCGCAGATGCACCGCAAGATCCTGGGGCAATTCGGCGCAAATCGGAAATATTCGGGAAACCCGTCGAAAATGCGCGATTCGGACCCTTAGTAAATGAGCCCCAATATTCTCCCTGACTTGTAGACTCACGTCTCACCTGGTTGTTAAGGCACGCCTCCGCTTGTTTCACATCTCTCAAAAACAGATGGAAGATGTGGGACTGGACGAGGACCTCCCGTCTGTTCTCCCACATCTGGTTTAACTTGTTCCATCCCACTTCCAGCTT
Source organism: Engystomops pustulosus (assembly GCA_019512145.1). Taxonomy (NCBI): domain Eukaryota; kingdom Metazoa; phylum Chordata; class Amphibia; order Anura; family Leptodactylidae; genus Engystomops; species Engystomops pustulosus. Next base: position 542,031 of record WNYA01000023.1, read on the forward strand.
CTGCAGCCACTGCTGGAGGGAGAGGTACGGGAGGTCGGCCTCCTCCAAACTGAGAAGATCGCTGACGGCCTGGATCTTGTTGTAGTCCTCCTCATATCTGTTAATCTCTTCTTTCAGAGAGGCATGAAGTCCCAGCAGCCTCTCGGCCTCTGACAAGTTGGACGGCAGCTCTTCCGTAGCGACCGCAGTTTGCGTTTTGACCAACCAAGTGAGAAAGTTGTCCAGATCCTGTATAAATTGCTGCAGCTTGCTGGCCACCGTGAGGGAGTCCTCACATCCTTGTAGAGTTCTCTTCAGCGCCTCCCACTCTCCACTGATTTCCTCAAAGTGCACAAGGACCTCCATGGCCTGGGAAGGGTGACAGGTGGCCAGAACCTCTGCGTCTTGCTGTAGCTGGATCAACTTGGGCTCCAGAGCCACCAATGCCGCCTCCATGTTGGAGAGCTTCCTCTGCAGGGCTAGAACCCCACCCAGCTCTCCGCTGCCACACTGGGAGGTCTCCATGGCTTTCCTCTTCTCACGGATCTGGGACTTAACCTCAGTGCATTCTAGGAAATAGTTCTGTAGGCGAAGGACAGCGGAAAGCTGCTCCTTTCTCTGCTCCACCAGCTCCACGATACGGTTCCACCTGTACAAATAGAACCATAAGAGTAAATGCAGAAACTAGGGAGGCTTGTGATATCTGCTCTAGTGACTGGTGGGACCCCCCACCTCCCCAAGATCATACACTGATCACTTATGATGTGGACTGCTGTTAAGAACCTCCAGAACGCCTGCTTATCTTTATACAGTTATATATTTCTGCCCTCTCTCAGCCACCACTAGGGGGAGCCTCAACATAGAAAAAATATATAGTGTCTATTAAAATAATACATCAAGACGTTCTCTTCCCCTTGATTTTTTACAGCCAGCCATACACACATATAACTGTCAGCTAAATGCTAATTGCTCATCTAACTCAGGAAGGCAACATAGAAGTTTCATATTGTTCATTGTTCTCTTGTATATCTGACCTGTCAGTGACTGAAGTGACGGGAGAATTAAAGGTGACAAGAGAAGTGTCGACAAATCTGCAAGTCATTCCTCATCCCAGTAACCTCCTTACCTGCTGTTTAAGTGGTCCTGACAGGCGCGGACCTCCGACGAGCTGGGATGCCCCCCCTCCAGCAGCTGCTGCACAATCTGATTGACGTCCAGCACACGGCCCATTAGACTGTTCATCTCCTGGTCCAGACTCTCGAATCTGAAACCCATCAGGAAGAATCCAGGTCACTTACTGCATGACAACAGCTCCAGTGTCCGTATACAAAGCTATCATTGTGCAGGTCGCATGGTATAATTCAGTGAAGCAAAATCCTAAAAGTTGACTGGTAACTCTGAAGTCTGAGCTGTCACCACAATTGCAGACAGATCTCACCAATCTCCTGACCTCATGCACATGACTTTATATGGCTCCATACATGTTCCAACATCTCTTTGTCCATTCACTACATCCATTACCCAATGGTTCCATACAAATGTTACAAGAGATCTCATGGAAACATTGTATCCTGGGGCCATACAGCGACACCAAGTAATGATCCAATCGACGTTGCTGCATTAAAGGGGTTTTACTAACTTTTTAAAGGGGTTTTCCCATCTTGGCACTTACATTTAATTAAATTCATTTGCCTTATGTAAACATTTCTTCAATTGGATGTTATTAAAAAAAAGTTTCTTGTGTGAAGATAATTTCTCATAGATGTTGCCATGTTGTCCTTTACAAACCAGATGGCTTCCTCGGATACGACCACCTTACACTCTGGCAGCGGTGGCCAGACTTGCGCTATAGAGTCCTGCCGGACCACCAGGATTCAGCAATCATTACCACAGGACGGCTCTGCGACATGTAGTAATTACCAGACATTTTATATACAATAACCTTTTGTTTCTTTGTGCACTCAATCCATCAGAGGTGGTCGTATCCGGGGAAGCCATCTGGTTTCTAAGGGACAACATGACTACATTTATGAGAAATTATCTTCACACAAGAAACTTTTTTTTAATAACATCCAATTGAAGAAATGTTTACATGGCAGATTAAAGGGGTTATCCGGGTTTAAAAATCTTTTTATGGCTGGGCTGGGGAGGGCTAGTTAACCATAATAAACAAGGACTTACCTCCTCCGGCGCCGCCGATGTCCCGCGCCGCGGTCACTTCGATCCGTGCCCCTGTAAACAAACAGGGGCACGGAAGCTGCGCACAGGGAGCTTCCGGTCCGCGTTGTGGACGGCTCCTCCCATCCGTCCCTATCTCTCAGCGTTGTAAGCGCACGGAGAAGACGGGCCGCGGCGCGGGACATTGGCAGCACCGGAGGAGGTAAGTACATGTTTACTATGTTTAAATAGCCCTCCCCAGCCCGGCCATAAAAAATTTTTTAAACCCGGATAACTCCTTTAATGAAACTGAATGTGAGTGCCCAGACGAGAGGAGAATACCCCTTTAAGTTTTCCTTTATCCACGGTATAGAGGATAAGAAGGGGAATGCTGTGGGTCCTACAGCTGAATGTACCCCACCGATCAAGTGAATGTACCCATAAAATTCGAGAACCAGGTCCTGTTCTCACTAATGAGTGGAGCTGCAGATTGAGCTTGTGTCCTGCAGCTCAATTCAATACTATTGCAGAGCACAACGCTAGGGGATCTCCAGGGCTCTGGTAGACAAGGACTGGGAGTGTTGGAGATGACCCCAGTGCCGTCTAAGCTGATTTTGGATACTACTGAATGGAGGGGTAGGACACAGGCTTATCTTGCCACTACACCCATTAGTAATAATGATATTCTCTGGGGGCAGGGGTGTAACTTTATGGGGTGCAGATGGCGGGTCACAACCAGGCCCAAGAGGCTAAGGGGGCCAATAAGGTGTCACTTTCCCATATAAGAAAACTAGTTCTATAAACCAATAGATTATAGTCAGGAGCCTGGCACAGACTGGCTGGGGGTCATGTTAACGTGAGAAATGGTGGTTCCAGCAGCCGGACCCTCACTGATCACCTTGTTATCCCCCCATAATAGATAACATGGAAAACTTGGTCCAACGTCTCTTCTCACCTGTGTTGGACGACCTCGACATCTTCCAATCTCTGTGGGATTTCCATCTTCACCAACCACTGCTCTTTCTCATCGATCCACACCTCGCAGGAGTTCACCTCCCCAAACATTTTGTAGACATCCAATGCGTCCTGCAGCCACTGACTTCGTAGAGAGGCCACCTCCACCACCTCCCCATAGAGCTGCTCCACCTCCACGATACTGATCTGCACATCCACCTGGTCCCTGTACTCCGACCCCAACTCTGACAACAGCTTCCGCAGGCCGAGCACAGTAGCTCTGTGTTTCTCAATCTCCTCCATTGCTGCTCGATGCTTCTTGACCAAAGACTGGGTGGAGAACTCATCGTGTCCAAAGTCATCGCTAGACACCAGGCGATAGGTGTCCTGCAACCAGCCGGCCAGCTCCACAGTGTCTGCATTGAACTGGTGGAAGTTGGAGGCCTCTTGTAGCTTCAGCTGATGAGCACTTGAAGCCTTCTCAAGGTTTTCCCATTTCTGCTTCACCTCTTGCATCCTCTGGCGGAGCCCGGTCATTCCCCTACGTCTTTTTGTCAATACCTTTACAGAAAAAGTGACATACAGTTATGGAAGCTGCTCATTTATATATGTTACTAGCTACTAGGTCCAAGACCAGAATGTACCCGTCACCTGCTCTCCTTTCTGGAGCGTCTGCTGTAACAAGGCAAATCTCCCACCGATCTCCCCCACCAGAATCTTGTGTTTACTCAGTAGCCGTAAGACGCTGCTCAGATCCTTCCCATAACTTTGTGGGGCTGAAAGAATCTGTTCTTTCTCCCGAATCCAGCCCTCGGCCTCCTCCACTTCCTGCAGAAAGCACCAGAGACGCTTTGATTCTTCCAGTTCTCCCCTTCGCTTCTCTGCCAGCTGCCGGAGCCTTTCCAGACAGCTCTTAACATGTTCCACCCGGTTGCAGATGATCTGGGGGTCACAAGGCTGGTAATCTGTATAACATGGGGGGAAGCAAAATAATCTGTAACTGCGGGAAGCCCCTCAATACTGCTTTATTTATTAGGGATGTCATAGAGGTAACACTCCCTATCATATAGTACAGTGGTGGCGAACCCATGGCACTTTGCAACATATAAGTGGGTTTTGGTTGAAGTTTGGGCACTCTGTCTCCAAAAGGTTCTCCATCACTGATATAGTACATAAGATACCTGGCTTTTTGATTTGCACCTATATTAGGGGATTTGCCTACAATACAAAAACCTGATTATTAATACAATGGGGCATAATTAATTGCGCAGAGGCCCTGAAATAATCGCAAATGCTAGCTTATTGCTAGCACTTGCAATTATTTGCCCCGATCCACCACCTTCACGCCAGTGGGGCGTGAAGGGGCATAAAAGGGGGCAGGCCGGCCGACCCAATGATACTATGTAAGAAATATGATAAACAGAGATCACTTCTATCCTAAGGATAAGGCCAGTTGTCCATGAGTGAGCTTGGCCTGAGAAAAATGCTCCATGTGCCGGAGATATTTCCCAGACCAAACCTCATATCCCTGGACTGAACTTACATATTGGGCCTCATTTATCAAAATTGTCTGAGAGCAAAACACCTCTGATAAATCTTCCCCAGTTCAGACTATTGGAATCAGGTCTGGGAAATACCTCCCAGAGTTTTCCGCTTGTGGGCAACCAGCCGAAATGACAGTGGCCAAGTGTCAGCGCTGCCCTCTTGTGGAGAATAAGACAAGTACAACAAAAGTGCAATGACATTATAATACATGAGCATAAAACACCCTCCATATGTAGGGGCAGAAATAGTGCGGAAAAACAAGTGTTCAGCTGGTTTTAGCATTTCTGAAACACGTTAGTGGAGATGCTGCAGATTTTTACCATGGATTTTACCCCTTTAATATATAGTGTATAGTAATATATGGTAATTCAAGGAGCATCAAAGTGACACATAATGCAAGGAGCAACATAGTGACACATAATGCAAGGAGCATCATAGTGATATATAATGCAAGGAGCATCATAGTGATATATAATGCAAGGAGCATCATAGTGATATAAACTCCTGCTTATCTTTATACAGTTATATATTTCTGCCCTCTCTCAGCCAACACTAGGGGGAGCTTCAACAAAAATATATAGTGGGGCAGATTTACTTACCCGGCCCATTCGCGATCCAGCGGCGCGTTCTCTGAACAGGATTCGGGTCTGGACGGGATTTATGATGGCAGTTCCTCCGCCGTCCACCAGGTGGCGCTGCTGCGCTGAAATGCATCTGATCGCGCTGCAATACACCGAGCCGGACCAGGTGAAGGTAAGCGCTTCCCAAGCGACACATTTTTGGTTATTAAATGCGGCGGTTTTTCCAAATACGTTGGGTTTTCGTTCGGCCACACCCCCCGATTTCCGTCGCGTGCATGCCAGCGCCGATGCGCCACAATCCGATTGCGTGCGCCAAAATCCCGGGGCAATTCAGGTACAATCGGTGCAAATCGGAAATATTCGTGTAACACGTCGGGAAAACGCGAATCGGGCCCTTAGTAAATGACCCCCAGTGTCTATTAAAATAATACATCAAGACGCTCTCTTCCCCTTATTTTTTATAGCCAGCCATACACACATATATCTGTCAGCTAAATGCTTATTGCTCATCTAACTCAGGAAGGCAACATAGAAGTTTCATATTGTTCGAACTCCTGCTTATCTTTATACAGTTATATATTTCTGCCCTCTCTCAGCCAACACTAGGGGGAGCTTCAACAAAAATATATAGTGGGGCAGATTTACTTACCCGGCCCATTCGCGATCCAGCGGCGCGTTCTCTGAACAGGATTCGGGTCTGGACGGGATTTATGATGGCAGTTCCTCCGCCGTCCACCAGGTGGCGCTGCTGCGCTGAAATGCATCTGATCGCGCTGCAATACACCGAGCCGGACCAGGTGAAGGTAAGCGCTTCCCAAGCGACACATTTTTGGTTATTAAATGCGGCGGTTTTTCCAAATACGTTGGGTTTTCGTTCGGCCACACCCCCCGATTTCCGTCGCGTGCATGCCAGCGCCGATGCGCCACAATCCGATTGCGTGCGCCAAAATCCCGGGGCAATTCAGGTACAATCGGTGCAAATCGGAAATATTCGTGTAACACGTCGGGAAAACGCGAATCGGGCCCTTAGTAAATGACCCCCAGTGTCTATTAAAATAATACATCAAGACGCTCTCTTCCCCTTATTTTTTATAGCCAGCCATACACACATATATCTGTCAGCTAAATGCTTATTGCTCATCTAACTCAGGAAGGCAACATAGAAGTTTCATATTGTTCGTACATTTTTCATTGAACAGATGGGAATTTGCTGTTGGGTTCTAATGTGAATTTCCTCTGGCCGCACTTGAAGATCGGAAGAGGTGTGTGTGTGTGTGTGTAGTAGTTCATAAAAGTAATGAGGATCTCATTCAGAATGAACCCTGCCCAGTGACTTTTGGAAATCTCAAGGGATTAGTCTGGTCTCACATGATGGCGTTCAGCCAATGAAACACTGATTGCATTTTATGGACCAATTACTATCCTTGGGACAGGACTCCAAGCAGAATAGTTATAAATGTTAATATATAGAGAGTATTATATCACACATAACGCTGTGAACGCACTCACCGGAGTATTGGGTGAACTTCATGGCGGACTGGTTTAGGGAGTTGACTCTCTCAGTCTGGGCAGTGATATCAGCCTCCAGCAAGTTATGTTTCTGCAAAAGATCCTCCACTTCCAATAGATGCTTTCCAAAATCTTTAGACGACAAGGGAACCTGGGAAATTACAATCAAATGTTGTAAACCTGGG